>JAPYKE020000146.1:0-477500 GCA_028554795.2 Sinohyriopsis cumingii | reverse complement strand
TTCCGTATCCCAACTGTATGGTGGAGACTAGTCAACTGAAATTGTGTTGTCAAGTTTATCTCTAATGCTTTGTACATTTGTCACGGTAAAAATTGCAAACACGTCCGGAAGGTCGACTGGAGAGAAGGTAGTTGAAAGTGGTGAACATTTGTTCCTTGACATTAGCTTGTTAGTAATTTCGAAGTGCTCTTTGCAGCTAGAACTTTTGATGATCTTAGTACTGTAGTGGGCTATTTTCACTGCATGGACTATGTTTGTGACGTTCTTCTTAGCCGCTTCATATATTTGCTTATGAATAGTGAGTCTGGTGGAAAGCTAAAGCCTCTCAGTTTTACGGCGGTCTCTTTTAGCAGTGCGAAGCTGGTCAATACCACTTCTTTACAATGGATAACACTTTTGAATTGATTCTCTGCACCTAGTGGCCGGAGCAGGTTTGTCGAGCAATGAACGCAAGCAGTTTTCGAGTTGTTCTGCTATATGAGGTAAGTAAGTTGTTAGGTTTGCTTGGATGTCATGCATTAGTTTGTTTCTTTTTATCATATGGAGTTTCTCTTCGTAGCAAATAAAGGTGGATGGTTAAGAACTGATACTTCAAGATGGCATATAAAGCAGAGGTGATCTGATGCAAGTTCGTGTGATACCATCGAGGTCCGTAAAATATTATCATCAGGTCTATAAAGAGTCCAGTCATAAATATGACCATGTTTATGGGTGGGTTGGTTCACTGACTGTTTGAGGTTGGAAAAATTAATGGAATCTAGAAGATTTTATGTGTTTGGGTTTCTGGGACAGTCAAAGTGAAAGTTGAAATCTCTAAGAATAATCAGGTTGCCACCTATCAAATTTCCATACTCCAGGAGATTCGGAAACTACTCCAAAAGAGATATTCAGTCTCAGGCGGTATAGGCAGAAAAAATGGACTGACCTTTGTTCCAGTGTGAGTGTCGTTTGGACTAGTTCACACGATGTGTGGTAAAAATTGAAAGTTGTGATGCGGTTAAGACGTTTGATGATGGAATTCTTTGTGATGGCAGCAATTCCACCTCCGCGAGAGTAGCGGGGGAACCACTTGATGGAGTAACCGGAGTGTGTTAGATCCGAGCACTTGGGCTCATCGCCTGATGTTTTTAGCCATGTTTCTGTAAGGAGCAAGACGTCGACATTCTGACTGGTGAAAAATTAACTATTTATGTGCGCTTTTCCAGTGGTCCTACTGATTGGGCATTGAATAATACAATACGCAGTGGTATATGTTGAATAGTTAAAACAAAGGTTGGCGATTTAATAGGGATATGATTTTGGTTACCTAAATTAACGGTCGAATTTTTAAATTGTTGAGTCGAAAAAGGCATAAGGGAGATAGCTGGAATTCTTCCTGTTCTACGCCGGCCAGCTTTGAAGCAAGGTTTCTTTTTTCGCTTCTGTTTGCATTTACGTAATGATGAATGTCGTGCCAGGTCGTTTAGTCTAGAGCACAATGTACTGTGGAGAGCAAAGGAGTGGTCATTTAAAAGCAATTAATGAGAGTGCATCATAGCATAAACGGGTTGACTGGCGAGTATCACGTGATGGCGGTTTGTTCAACAACAGAGGAAGTTGTAGCAGTGGAGCAAGACAGCTGAGAAAAAGTCTAATTGTTCTTGTTTTCAAAACAAGATGAAAAATCACATACAAACTGCACAGCCAATGCATGATGAACACAATAACGCAGAGGTAGACACACGTCAGGCACATATATCATGAAATCGGCACAAGAAACGGAACAGACGGTTAAGCGATAGCGGCCATCTTGACACGTCATATATATATATATATATATATATATATATATATATATATATATATATATATATATATATATATATATATATATATATATATATATATATATGAAGAGAGAGAGAGAGCGAGACTCTGCCAGTTTGCCAGCAACTATCAAAGTTCGTGGTATACAAGATCCATCGCAGACCCTTTCGTCTCTAATCTGTTGTGGTGATAACATTGCCAGACCTATGGTCACCGCAATATGTCATACTCTGTAGACATTCCTTAGTGAAACTGTCCTGAGGATATCTAAGTCTTCCGACAGGAGAAAAGTAAGATGACAATCAAGCATTACTTGCCAGACTTATAATTGTAAAAGTTACGATGGTAGCCTCTTGAACATATTTTATTTTAGTTTCGTATTTTAAAGGTCTGACTGATCTTCAGATGTTGAATTTTGGAGTTCCATATAGCTGTCGTGAAACGTGAACCCATTTTCTGTATTTCTTTTAAGTGAAATACCTGATCATTCTAGCATTAAGAGTCCTGTTTATGCCTTTCATCTAATTACGCTCGTTTGTCTGATTGTCCACATAAAGCTTTATTGGTCTACCTCTAACCAAGGTGTATCTTATCATTCGTTTGAGAAAATGTGTTCTCTCATTGCTCGCTTAGTATGGAGGTAGACTGTTCATTTAACAATTCCTTTTTAATAGAATTAAAATAAATGAGTTAACATTTTTGTTTTATTTGTTGTGCATGGCAGTGGGAAAATGTATTTACTATTTAAATTTAAATATGGGTCAAAAACCGCCGCAGTCCATCTACTGAGGAGAGCCGAACGCTCAACTACGTACATTCCGTTGTATATTCTAGAACGGTCATTTGATCGTTCCTAATGAGACTTGCATCTGGTTTGGGTGCTATAATTTGGTCACTTTTTAGAAGTTTAGTTCTTTATAATTCCAGAATTTCACATATCGTATGCAAGTAGTTTTCTGTTCTTTACTCCAAGATTTTCAAGACACTTTTCTTAACTAATGTTATAAAACAGTATTGCTCCGAAGCATCTTTTGGGTGCTACTTAGGAATTTTCCGTTATGTTTTGGGAAAATATAATTTGGTCAACATTTCTTTGCTTGACGGTTGTTGATTAAAAAAAGACCGGTACGTAAGAGTTGCAGACCAAACCCCCACACCAAACTTCCTCACAAAAGTTCACTACAAATGAGCTAACCTTATACCGAACTCTTGCGAAAAGAAGTTAAGATGGAATTTTTATGAGAAAGATAAAAACTTCATTTTCCAGCTATGCAAGTCGTGTATGATTCATTGCTCTGGAAATGGTATGTTGTAATTATTACGCACGCTTTATAAAGATAAATTTCAAAATCAGAGTCTAATTCTCTCACTTAGTGTAAGATTGTATATCTACAGAACTCGCAAATAATACGTGCTTCAATCAAAGCAAAACAATTCAAAAAGAGTAATTGCTCTGAAAAGGTTCCTAAAGGATAATTCTTACCGCCGCTGCGGTGCAGGCGAATTCATCAAAGCTAGAACAAGGATTCCAAGAAAAAAGATCAATTCCTTGGGCGTCCTGCACATCTCGAAAACTACAAAAAGTGCGACAAAATGGATAGGTAAGTGATTCTTGCGGAAATGTTATACAGGTGTATCAATCGAAAATTATAACCTTTTTATCTATCCATCTTCGTGGACTTTTTTTATAGTAATAATAATAATAATAATGATAATAATAATACTAATAATAACAATAATAATAATAATAATAATAATAATAATAATAATAATAATAATAATAATAATAAGAAGAAGAAGAAGAAGAAGAAAGCAGGGAAACAATTTTAAAACTGCATGCAAAGTGTGTATCAATTATCGTAGGTTGAACAGAATCACGAACGAATTATACCGGAGAAAATAAAGTTGCTAACAGTGAAATTTATATTTAATCAACTGAAACTTACCGTGGAACGCCTCCCCCAGAATCCAATGGACTAAGATCTATGTAACTTCCGTCTGTATAGATACAAGAACACGATGAAGTTTTTGTGCATGTGACGCTGTTGACAATTCTGGGGAAAATTGCGAGAATCGCCAAAATAGATGGAAGCTTGAGTAGTCTACCGTTGTGTCTGTCTCTATAGCCTGGCATTCTTCACAGCTACTCAGATTAGAATATGATTCATATATGATTCAATAATATGGATTACGCATAAATATATACATGGTAAAGAAATCCTGTCAAGAAAACTTTGTGGCATAAGAAAATATTTATCAAAGTACCAATGAGATAAGTTTTAATGCAATTCTTTCATGGCTAGCCATAGACTTCGTTTGTCGTTTAATGAACGGAATCAAGCATGTTCTATATAAAGCTACAGATGATGATGATGGTGATGATGATGATGATGATGATGATGACGACGTTAAGGGTAACGACAAAAACAGCGACAATAATAATAATAATAATAATAATAATAATAATAATAATAATTATTATTATTATTATTATTATTTACTTGTTTGAAACATATATATGTCTCGTTTTTTTGTCAAACTAATATTTTCTTTCAAATAAATATGCGTAAGAAACGGTTATTGCTTTCAAAAGCTCAATCAATTTTTAAAAATATTAAGTAAACGCTAACTAAATGCCGACATCAGGGAAGACGGCGTGACGTCCTACACCTGGGCATGACTCACGGGTCAAGGATAACGTAACCTTATGAAAAATGACGCCAAATTACCGTTGGTAAATGCACAGCTTTAGAAATTAATAATTAATGTGAAAAACTAAAGGAAGAAGAAAAGACAGACAAGGTACAAAATGTTAATAGAAGGAAAGCATTCTTCCGCTGCTAAAATAAAACGGTTGGTAAAGTCTAGAAATGGGAGATTATGGAGAAGATATGGCCACGTGCATTTACAATAAGACTGTAATTTTTATTTTTGCTAAAATTTTTATTTTTGCTAACCATTCATTAGTCTGAATCGATTTATTTTGGCAGATATGGTTATTGTTGTTATCATCATACTTATCTATTCAGGACACTCATTCCTTATAATATAGGCCACCGTGCTCTTACGTCATTAGATGTTGTATTCCTTTTAATATATTATAGCTAATTAGGTCATAATTCTGGTTTCATATTATTTGTTCCTTGGTACGTATCCAACTGCTGAAATCAATATCCTTAATTTCTATCAGTCCTACTTAGTTTCCTTATCGGTTTCGGCCTTATTCTGCATTTATGTCTTGCTTGCCAGCAAAGTTATGATAAGCATTATTAACTGAATCAGACACTATCTTCTCAATTGTTTGTTGAAACAATATTAAATGACTGGCGTGGAAATGTGTACACATGGGTATTATTAACCCCTTTCGCTAAACAGGAGCTCCTGTAGCTCAATGATAAGCATTCAAGGTTCACGACCGAAATAGTGCGGGTTCGAATCCTACTATCGAATGAGCCTGAAAGGGATAACCTATATTTCAAGTTAAGGAACATATAACCTACAGTTGCTGTATCGCAAATCCCAAAATCTCAAATCAAACCTGTTACAATGCCATGATACAAATGTAATTCGTCTGAGTTTAATATATGCGAACACTCACCTGATAAATGTATGCGACGAGTACTTATAATTCAATGGAATTCGCAACAATAATTCACATTAAATTCAGACACGATAAACTAGATAGATAACGAGACAGAGTTCATGTATGTAAGTACCACAGTCATAGGTTATCAAGGTTACAACTGGTTTTACAGCGGACATTATTTACTCGTTGATAAATCAACGAAGTGTATTACAAATACTTGCACTTGTTTTTGTGTATGTATGTATGTATGTATGTAGGTATGTATGTATGTATGTATGTATGTATGTAGGTAGGTAGGTAGGTATGTATGTATGTGGTTTGTAGGTAGGGAGGTAGGTCAGTATGCATGTAGATTGGTAGGTAGGTAGGTATGGAGGTAGGTAGATAGGTCGGTCTATCTGTCGGTATGTATGAATGTATGTATGTGTGCAGTGGCCACTAGGTGTTGGAAGACTCAGACATTTTGTATCTGCTATACTGAATAGCTTCAATGAGTCTTCAGCAAGCCATACAAATGATCAAGGAATTGAAACTGGGAAAAATTCTACGTCATCCACAACGTTTCATTTTATACGTGTATTTGTGCAGGTTATGATTTTGAAATAGGATCTTCGAGGTTATTTGGTACATAGTTTCTAAACCTTGCAACTGATCATATTAGACTTTCGATAATACACACTTTTCTATGTGAAAATTTTCCCGGGGCACTCAGAGCAGATTTTTAAACCATCAGGTACAGCTATTTCCTCGTGCTCCTACAAATGTTTTCACACACAAGATCGTTTAATATTCCCTTATCTGTACTGAATTACTCTACAAAATGCAATAGAACTGCATTTTAGGATTTGGCCAGTATTGAAAAGTAAGGCTTGACTTCAATGATTGCAATAAAGATTAATAACACCACAGCGTTTCCCTCAGATATATTCTCGAGATAGTTGCCTTGTGTGTCAAGTATGACTAAATGGTACATGCGCAAATGCCACTGGCTTTGTCAGTTTAATCAATAAATATAGTAAGCCTGTGCGGTAAATCAAACAGCATGTATCGATTCAGTAAATAATGTACACTAACTCGTCAGAGTACCCAATCGTAGAATGGTCCCTCAAACGTCACCTCGTACATTATCATGTGATAGACTCATTCAACTCTGGAGAGAGAGAGAGAGAGAGAGAGAGAGAGTGTATTCATTTTCATGTTCAAAAGTAAGGATAGTTAAACACGCCTCGAGAAAAGATATTTTCATGCATGTTTCATGTCTTTCATTTCCTTTTTACGTTAGCTTTGTGACAAAGAGCATGGTTTGGAAAACGCATTCTGTTTTTAAAGATTTTGTAACCAAACTTCTTTTTTTACTCACCTCCCTTATAACGTTCGTTACGTCATTACTTCATGATCTTGTCGTTTATATATTTTTACTTGTACGGTATGCATTTTAAGAACATTTACTGTGTGTTGATTAATTTTACCTGGCGGTTATTGCAAATAACTCTATCACAATATGAGTACTTATTCATTAGATAAAAAAAAATATAAAAAATCCTAGTAATTAAAACTCATGTTTTATTAATTAGAATATTTGTTCCAGTGGCTTAAGTTGTTAGAACGTACGCATCGAATGCAAGACGATGCGGGTTCGAATCCTGGACGATTCACTCCAAAGATTGAAAAAAATGGCACTAACAGTTGTCTCGCTTGGCGCTCAGCTTGAAGAGCTTGGTGTCAGGAGTAGTCTTTCTGATGTCACGATAATGTGACTGGGTGGGAAATAATGCTACATGTTGGCAACATGATGTCACAGCACTAGATATTACAGTAAGCTGCCACACTGCAGACATCGTAGGTATATGACTACAATTGTTAAAGCTACGTTAAAATTATTTTTAAAAAACCCACACAAACACAGAATATTAAGACAGTTAAAGATCATTGCTTTTGAAGTTCTTCAGATAATGAGGAATGTTCTAAAAGCATTTCATTTTGCAATCGTAAAGAATCCCAATACAGAAATTTAACATTTTATGCAGAAATAATCTGTGAATATATTCTCTCTATATATGCATGACTTCTCTATATATGCATAACATACCTGAGTGTAGGTGACTTTTTAGAACATAAACTGTTACGGAAATTTACGATCACGTAGAAGATGAGTCTTGCATGATCGAATGTGTTATTATTGCTATTATTATTATTATTATTATAGATTTTGTCATTCCACGTCCTTCATGTTTCCCCCCTATAAATCTGTATGGTTTTCGCTGTGGAGAAGTCATAAATACACGTACCCTTCACTGCACCACTAAGTATGTTTGGCAAATTCCACTGTAGTAGGTAACATTTATGTGCATGAAATGTTTGCAAATTAGCAGAAATGTTACTATACAAAGACTACTATATAATGTTTTGCAAGCATTCTGGATTATCTAAGTTACGGTCATGAAATTAAACAATTATAAATAAATCTGTATATAGACAGGCTCAAAAGGCAACACATGGGTTCGTCTTCTTCCACTACTAAGACGCTATATTTTTATCTTGTCAAATCGATAACACAAATTACTCTACCTGCATTTATAAAAACACGCCTCCGTTGACTCTTTCTCTCTCTTAGAACTTTTAAGCAGATAGAATGTGTGCAGTAGTTTACTTTCTTTTCTATTCTAGTCGTTTAGAGTGATGCAAGTTGAATAATCAGCTGTAATTAAAATAGCTGTAATTAAAATAACTGTAATTAAAATAATAAAGACCCCCCCCCCCCCAGCGCTCAAGCTGCTTAACCTAGCCAACATACACAAGACGAACACTTTACGATAATGTTTCGATCTTCAGGCTACAGGCAAATGTTATTACTATGTTCAACACATGAAGGAACTTTATGATACGGTAAATGTGAATTGTATTTTAAATTTTCTGAAGGAAGTTAACATTTGTTCTAAAATATAGCTTCTGTACAACCACATTTCCTTCGAGTATTTTTAATTAATACGTAAAAGATAATCACCCTAATTTATCTTTATTAACTCATTACCCTTTCTACACACCATTTACATTCCCCGTTGATCAGAAACCTTAATTCATTGTTACCATCTCACTGTTGTGTTTTTGTACTTGTATCGCTCCATGACATTAGACCATTGTGAGAAATACATTTTTATCATATAATTTTTTTCGTGGTGCTATAAAACCGTACAGTGTTAGTTCGACTTAAAATCTACAATCAACCAAATAAACATTTTTCTTCTTCTCTTTCTTCTTATACTTCTTCTTCTTTATCTAATTATTATTAATAGTAGTAGTAGTAGTAGTAGTAGTAGTAGTAGTTACATTATTATGATGAATATTATAATTGGCTAAATTGAATGTGGAAGTGAATAGGGCATAACATTCACAATCATGCTAATTTCAATCGGGTTGTAGCGTCAGCATAATACCAAAGGTAAAAATGTTAACCAGAATAGTAATTGAATTATTCAGTAAGACCAGTCACCTTTATCATGTCATGTAAAGGGGAATGTAGCCAATAGAAAAAGGCACTAACATTAAAGAGAGCGGACACGTGTATTTTTTAATTCAGCTTCCTAGTTAGAAAGGTCAGTTTTTATTCAGCTTCCTACTTAGAAAGGTCACAGTGATGTTCATGACGCGAAAGACATATGTACTTTATGGCCGTTGTATTGGTATACGTTTTATATATTTATATATTTGTATAATTTTGCCATTTAAATTGTTATAATTTAGCTGGTTTAATTATTAATATAATATTAATTCTTTGCGACTTTACCTTTTGGTGGTCCCATTCGAATCGCAAAAGTGAAACATCAAACAACATTCGACATTAAAATCATGTCAGAGGTCCATTTTCACAGGTGAGGTTTAAATGTTCAATGTTCACAGGTAAAGTAAGTGTCACAGCTACATATTCGCAGGTAAAGTTGAAGTGTTGGACTTATGTGATCCATTTATGATCAACAGATGAAACTTATAAATTATTTACAGTGTAACATGTAATTCATATGTGCCATCTAATACATATTTAAGTTTGCTTTGATAAACAATTGAACGTCAGTATACAAGCAAATTATTCTATATGCCATCCAGTCCTGAATATACATTTATCTTTAGCCAAAGTACGAGACCATGCATAAAGAAACTCAGTTTTCTTTCACCTTTGTCATACGAGTTAGAATTAACGTATAAACGTAATTTGCTTCTCTGATAAAGACCGCAAATAATTCCATCCACGATCATCTCATTGGTTATCAAAAAATCCATAAATAATGCTTTTTATGAATCAACTCGTTTGCAGACTAAACTCAATAAAATTTTAACCACGTGCCGTGAACGTTCTCCACTGAGTACAGACGGTATGGAAAGCTGGAGTCAAGTTTGCAGTTACCTTTGCATCAGGCCCAACAACATTATGTAGAGCGAAATATCGGACAAAGACTTCGTTTTCTCAGCAGAACATTGCAGCCATTCACGTATCTAGGTACGAATGTCAATACGGTAGTGTAATTATTTTTTAAAATTCTGTTGGCATTATGAAAGTCATGGAAAACTTTGATTAAGGCCATTATTATCATTAAGGCCATTAATATCATCAATGTCATTGATATAATTAAGGCCATTATTATCATTAAAGCCATTAATATCATTAATGTCATTGATATCATTAAGGCCATTATTATCATTAAGGCCATTAATACCATTAATGTCATTGATATCATTAAGGTCATTATTATCATTAAGGCCATTAATATCATTAATATCATTAAGGCCATTATTATCATTAAGGCCATTAATATCAGAAGTCTTACGGGAAGAAAAAAAACTTGCATGCAAACTCTGAAAAATGTATTGTGTTCTGTTAGCTGCCCAGTCATCTTGGTAACGTGATGTGAGATAACGCAGTCAAAACTACTTTGCAGGCGCCAGTTGCTAATGGAAGATTATGAACCAGCATTAGACTGCCGGAACCGAAAGACATCTTAGATATCCTACCAAGAGTAAAGTTGATGTCAACCCCAAGCCAATACCATGCTGACACATATGTGCCCTATTTTAATAAAAGGAAAACATATCAGTATATAATAAATACAAACACATTTTCAACCAATTGAAGATGGATGATTTGAGATAAATGAATGAACGAGAAAAATGTAATTTATCTCATCAAATGTAAGATCTGTGGCCTTGAAGATGTAGGAGAAACCGAAAAATTGTAGAGAAGGATCATCTCCACAGATCTGATTGGACGACTAAGAGACTTGACAGAAGCCCAGTAGTAGAACGCCTATCTTTCCCTGACCATACTTTTGGAGACAGTTTACTTAGTCTAGAAATTGCCCAAAATCCCAACTGGAATTCTGAAACCAGGAAAGAAACTGAATTTTACTGGATACGTCTTCGAAGAACACTGAAACCATGCGGCTTAAATCAAGAAGATTTAGCACATTATTCGTTCAAATACCTATTATGTTTTCATTTGTGTACTTCTTAAAAGAAGTGTTATCATTCATTATTATTATTTGCTTTTTTATTATTAGTAAGGTGACAATTAATTATCTGGAATAGAATATACAACTACATACTTTACATTAAGAAATACCTAGCGCTCTCGCTCCTCTTTATATATGTCAATGCAACATAGTCAGGGATCGTCCTGGGCTTCGCCAATGTCGCAAATTGCGATTTTTTTTCCTTATTGGCGACAAAAATATCACATCTGGCGATTTCTTTGGCGACAGACTTTTTGGTTATTTAATTTGTACATACAATCATGGATTTGGACTGGATAAATTAAAAGGGAGAACGAAAGGAAGCAACAATCTTCACTAAGCAATGCATTGGAATCAATCTGTTACACAAACGATCCTTTGTTCGTATTGACAACCCCATCTTTACAGTGCATTGTTACATCATAATCTGCGTATGCTGACATCTGGGCTGAGTACTGTATGCTGTTATACAGTCAATCATGCTACAGAACTAGACCTACAACTCACCGACTTCTGAGGACGCGAATAGAACAGATATAATTAATTGAATGGCTAATCCTTCTGTTATTTTTTTACATATACCAATACAATAGTTTTGCTGAACCTTCATAGAAAACTGATAACCTTTGAAGTACCGACTACTGTGTATAAATACAAAGCAAAGGGAAAAAATCTCAATCACAATTATATATGTCGCCAGTGCAGAATTTTACTCATTGATCTTTTCCTTTTGCCATCAATCCGTGTTACGGCTGCAGAGACTTAAACTCCGCAGCAAGAGACAGCAAAAAAAAAAAAAAAAAAAAAACAGTTTTGCATAATTAATAATAATTATTTATTTCTCAAAATACAGGAGTGAAAGAATCCCTAAATTGGGTGTGAATTTATGCTTATATATACGGTCCAATATTGCCAGGTGTTGACTCGTGTAAGTTTCATTCGTGGGAATGGAGATCCTAGTTTGCTTGTCGAGAAAATACAGCATTCAGTGATCATTCTTGGGATTTAGGAAGCAATTCACTACAAGCTTTGTGAAGCTAGCCATAAGGGAGCGTGGGGGGTGGGGTGGGGGCTGCAGACAGACTACTGGTGTCATCTGTCAGCACTGTAGACTGTGAAAGTGGATTCAGTAAGATGAACTTCATAAAAACTGACATCAGAAATAAACTCTGCATCTCATCTCTCGAGAATTTAATGAGAATCAGCATGTACAGATGTGAAAAATTAGACTTTGAAACTGCATTCAAAAAGGGGGCAGCCCTAAAATCGCGACGGATCTTAATGTAACACTTTGTAACATTTTGTTAATGCCTGATGTAATTACAGTATTAACTAACCCATCTTTTGTAATTTTCATTGCCTGTTACGTTAATAGACTAAATTAACACTTGGAAAAATGTACACTACTTGTTCTGGCGACACTTTTTGAAAATTAGCGACAAAATATTGAGGTTGGCGATTTTTTTGGCGACAGCTTTTTAAAAGCCAGGACTATTAGTGATTTTAAAAATAGGAGTTCGAACCAGTAAGTCAAGATATCCAAAATCTTGAAATAATACTTCATTTAGATTGCTAATCACTTGCAGTACTGTCAGTTCAATATATATTTGTGTTAAATGTTTGTCTTGATGATTTGTTTGTGTAATGTTGCATCTGACTTTGAGTTTAAAGGCCTTTGGCTAGTTAAAAACAGAAAATGAAATACAATAAATGGTTTTGCACTGCTGATTGCCGCTGTTTTACAATTATAGTACTCAATCCCTGACATACGCGATCTATTATTATATTATACCCACTTTTAAATGTCTTATAACATGTAACACGTTCTCTCGTTGAGCACTTGCTGGTTTTATGTATGTTTTGAGGTAAGGAAAGACAGATAATCCAAGAAACATTACCAACCATATCCTTAGAATCGCAACATAATCATACAACATATGAAACTAATTTGAGTGTGCAGAATTAAAATAAACTCTTTCATCTTTATGAACTATTTTCAAATAACTCCACAGGGTGAACTATAACACGTAACAACACGCACCGTCCACCGTTTTTAATATTTGGAGTTGGTCGTCCTTTGTTGATACTTGACCGGGTAAACATGCATATATATATTATATGTGCTTATATAGAAATGTTTTGTGAACATGCAGCTTCCAAAATAAATGGACTTTTCTTCTGCTTCACGTGCTCATGGTGATTTTTACTGCTTTTCGTCAAGCGCTCCCTAATTTTTTGCATGAAATGCCATATTCTTGAGTCCTAAACAAGTCGAAATTATTAGCTCTTTAAACCAGTACTGCATATTGATTAATGTGTTCTTGTTCATACATACTTTGAAATGAAATCACAATTTCGTATATGTGTTCTTGTTCATACATATTTTGAAGTGAAATCACAATTTCGTATTTGCCCTGATTAAATTTAGATATGATCCGATATTTTTAGCAATTGTTCATATCTTGTGAATAAAATCAATGCAAAACATAATTCTAATTATTATTGTGAGCGATATAACAATGTGGAGGCAAGTGTTAAGATGCGGAATCAGAGAGAGAGAGAGAGAGAGAGAGAGAGAGAGAAGGAATTGGCACTGATATAGTTCTCACAAAATATTTATGATAAAATTGTTTTCTTCTTTTATTAAGTAACGAGACGCTAAAAATCGATTTTGTCCTTTTCATTGTATTTACACTGTAATTGGCACTCAATGATATGAAGTGGTCTTCTTGTCTTCAAAATCCTGCATAATGGTTTACTTGTACCCCTTTTTTGCCTGTACAAAATATGAATTTTATTTGAATACCATTGCCTGTAGATAAAAAGCATACATACAGCTGATAACATGACGGTAGTACTATCAATAATTTTCAGTCACTTATGTGGAGTTCCATCTCGAAAATAAAACACAATTTTTGTCTCAAACGATTGTAATAAATTTAGCATAATGTCTCACATAATGCCTAACACTGCATTGTATAATCCAATTCCTTGGTATATACGTCTGATTTGTCATGAAATAAAGTTATGGTGCGTTTTTTCAACGCACTTTATGTCGTACTGTTATGGTTCTTTACATGCTTACCTAGCCACGTGCCGGGAAGTTATGCTTCTTTTTGTCATGGTACGCAATTTTCGCATCCATTTGCAAAAAGTATTTAAAATCAAGCATAGGTAGGCGTATATGGTTGTTCATGATTTTATCAGAGTTGTAAACATTCTGAAGTGGTTTGTTTATACAGAATAGGTTGTTGAAAATCCCTCATGTCATGGGCGGCAAGTAAAACTTTTAACACTAGAGATACATTCGAATGTAATAATAGCAACATTATGCACATGCCACTCTGACAAAACGTTAACTTTGATCGCCTGCACCCTCTAGTGGCGTAGCCTGATGCTACGTCCATGCGGAATTGAATATGGATGTATGCCGCAAAGAAGCTACGCTATCCAGGCCTCTATACATTATGACATAAATTATTCGGTAGAGATAACGCTACAAAGAGGAATGTTCTTTAAACATATACTTGAAGCTTTCTGTTTAAAACCAATGTCATCATAAATCTACTGCAGAAAACGTTGTGAGAGAGACGGTTGCAAATATAGTAAAAAACAGCCAAAAGAGTATATGACAGCGCATATTTTAACTGTATATAACGTTGTTTTGGCTGTTAACTTCTTGAAATACTCTTTACACAAACATCACTTTGCACTTAAGCCTTTTGTAAATAAGATGCCTTTATAACAACCATCGAACGCGGCAGGAAATGGAATGTGCAGTTGATATGAAATCTTACTTTATGTTATCAAACTATTTTAATGTTTTCTCAACCTGTTTCATGAACAGAAAAAACCCCACCAAGACCGAATAACTAAACCCACGAAGAAGGGGCTACATGTACCACGTTATTAACACGTTGCAATTAATTCGATAATAAAGTTCATAGAAGTAACCGGTGTGCTGGGGGTTGGAGTAGATTATAAATGTGTGCGCCCCAAAACACAGGGACCAATTTTCTGTCTTACGTTTTTCTTATATATAACACCATTTTGTGGTGCGTCGACATTTGCTGCAACACGATTTACAATTAGCTGCTTGCTACTCCTTAATTTGTCAAGACTGATATATTCATTTATATAATAAATGAAAGTAAGCGTATGTTGTTTCTCTATAATAATCGGAAATAACTCTTAACAGAAACTGCAAGTGGTATGGCCTTCTTGATTTATGGAATCAAAAAATGAGCCTAATCAAAGATGCAGTGATCTGTAATTCCAGTTACACATCAAATAATTGCAAAAATGTCAGGTAAACGCTGACAACCAAGGCAAAATTAAATTAAAATTATATATTAAATATAACAGTAAATATAATGATAGATTGTATCCATTTTCTCTGACAAAAAAATAAAAAACAACAAGAATTTGCAAAGGTGTATTTGCTCGTTTTCACGCCCAATCATCTATCAGTCCATCTCTGTATATGAATGTGTTATTATACAATGAAAAGAAACCCTCCGTTAATTTTACTTAAGGAACTTTGATGTATTTCTAGTGTTTACCTCTGTCTTCCGATGACATCTACAAGATTTACAAGTATCTGAAAAAGTAGTGGAAAAGAGTACGCAGGTAAAGAAAATGTCTATTCAGTTGTTGAGTACAGTGAGCTACAGTTTGGGTTCATTCCAGGCCAATACCCATAGACGTTGCTTTAAAAATGTCGATTCAATCAGACAACTGGTTGTACGTTGCGCATCATCAGTCATTCTAACTGAAACAAGAGGAGTTTGTTTAAGTAAGCACCCCCCCCCCCGACACTTCCACGTCCATCCCATAGGCCCATGGTGAAGGCCAATCCATGGTTATGTCTCCATTAAAAATAATAGCAGGAATTGTCAAGTCCAATAGCAAATGAAAACGAGCAATAACTCTTGTGTACGTTCCGGCAGCAGAAAAGGTGTACTTTTATGACCATTGTCATGAGAACATTACGACATATAGAACGCACGCATATATCCACCAACTGATGTGTTGTCAATTGATTCTTTCATACATATTGCAGACGGGTTTTAGTTTGCATAGTTCAAAAGGACAATCACTTTTTAAAGCACTGAACACAAAAGCTTATCGAAATGAAGATCTTTGGCATCGATCGTAATATGCAAGACTTGTCACAGCAAAGCTTAGAAAACTGATTTTGTTGCGCTCAAAAGAGTGTGATATAATGAATACAGCTGTAAGTCAAAAAGATAATAAAGGGCACAAACTGACCAAAAACAAAATATGCCGATAGCAAATTGATTTGTTGATATGCATATATTCAGCTCAGGAATAGTATGCGACCAACATTACTGCGCAATCCTTTTACACATCAAGATTAGATGTATTTTCTAGTTACTGAATTAATAATTCTTCTTTAAATCAAAAAAGAGCATTGGCTATAAACCGTAATAGCGAGTTAATTTTCAACACGAGGATTCTGATTTTGATGACGATGGTGACGTATACCACCATCGCAGATCGATTACATTTTATTTTATAGTGGCAGCACTCTAATGATTCTGACATACATCACATCAAATTTTAATTATAATCATACCAATACCTCTAGCAAAATATTGTGGAGGCACAGTGAATTAAACGTGTGTGCATCTCTCCACAATGATCATTACTTGTACTAAGTCTCACAACAATGTTTCAAAATCAGTGAGACTAGCTGTTTATCAATGATTATGTAGGACGGACGGGCAACCATTGCTCGGGTTTGAGATAGACATGTAATTGATATTATAGACCAAGCTAATAGCATGGCAATATGCCATGCTTCGGGATGAAAATGGTACGACTGGTGGCAATACCATGAATCTACCACGCTTCAAGTGCTCTCTGAAATACTCTGGCTTGGGATCGAGGTCAAATATGTATGCGGCTTGGAATCCAAGGTTTGTATAAAGGTTTCAAAATATAATCTGAGCAAAATCAGAAATCTGGCTAATCAACTATAATAGCATTCTAGTCTATTCGCAAATCATGAATATTTCGTCTTTGAGTTTTCCTGAAGATCTGCTCACCAGTGATACATTTGTTTATGATCAAATGATAAACGGAAAAAAATAAATGGTTGCTTTTGTAAACGGCGGTGAGTCTAACTTGTGCTCTGCGTCCTAGTCTGAAAAGGTGATTTTTGCCTAAAACTTTCAGACATTGCTATTAAAATACAACATTTACGAAAAATGCATGAATGCTGCATTTCAAATATGTTGTGTACGGTAGAAAATCGATTCTTTATTCTTTATAATTGTCTTATGCCTAGACCAGCTCAACTGCTTTGTAAGTTATGACGTTACTATAGCCCACACATGCCTAATGTGCATAGCCCGCCAGTCACATTATTCAAGCACAGACTTGATCGAGGTGCAATAAAATGTTGTAGATTATGGCATAGGTAAATATTAACTATTGCGCTACTTGATAAGGGACCAAAGCAGGGCTTGTTGACATACAGAATTCAAGTTTGCTAATATGGTCATAAATATGTAACTTAACCGAAGAAGACGTCTCAAAACTTTTCTATCAACGAACTAAGCTTTTGGAGTAGTCAGGAAAAATAAAACAAGTAAAACAAAAGAAGAATTTTGACTAAAAGGTAAGAGACGTTTCTGCACTCTGTTACATAATCGATTCTTTATTAAATTTTTATTTGTTCATGCTCACGGAGCCAAAACGAAGCCGTACAAACAGCATGATCGTTGAAGCTGGTCACTTAAATTAACAAGCAATTTTAGATTCATGCTTAATGAATATAAAATGAAAACTGGTCAGCCCATAACTCTGACGTCTAACAAGGACTACATACTAACCATTCCTTAAGGTTAGTGTGCTAAATGGGCCATTCTATTCTTTACTTGGATACATATAAAAACAAGCAGTCAGTTTCCTGTCACTATGGCACAAGCTGACTCTTGATCATAACAGTGCTATGGGAACAATTACCAATAGACTTTATACTTAAATTACTCATAACAGTGTTATGGGAACAACAACCAATATACTTTATACTCAAATTACCCATAACAGTGTTATGGGAACAACTACCAATAGACTTTATACTTAAATTACCCATAACAGTGTTATGGGAACAACTACCAATAGACTTTATACTCAAATTACCCAAAACGTTAAATCCTTGGTGGTGAAATAAGCCTATGAGTAAACTACACCATTAATTTAAATCTGTTTACTTAACATTTATTTCCCGATGTCAAAATTTGGGATTAACACCTCCTAAATTAGTAAGCATGCAACATAGTAAAGCAAATATGATTTATTTCTAATATTTTGCAGTGTAGTCTGTAGTGTACTGGAAAGTGACACAAATGTCTGATTACGAGATTTTTTTTTATTTTCGCGGAGAGAGAGAGAGAGAGAGAGAGAGAGAGAGTTTATGAACAAGATAACATACACAAACTTAAATAAATTGGGGTTGATAAAAGCTAACAGCAAATCCATTTTGAAAGGCAATATGGGGTAGGGTTGCTATCAATTACTAGCAGTACATAACCTTTTGTTACATAAAAATGAAAGCATTTATGTAGATTGTTTAAAAAACCTGTGAAGCACGATTATCCTAAACAAAATACACAAAGAGAGGGCTGCACACTACGTAGACATACATAACTTTGGGAGACAGTACCTATCGAAATATGCATGTATGTGTGTATTTGTGTAACCTAATGATGTGTATGTGTTTGTGTCATTTTGTTTTCCTGATTTGTTCTATCAGACCATGTGTGTAATAAAGACCTGCGAATAACACTCCTGCCATCGTTTATAAATCCAAACACTAGCTCGAGTTTCAGCTGAAGTTGTGTCCTATATCTTTGCGACGACTATTAATGACAGCTTTATTGTTTCCATACGTGACTGTCGCAAAGTTCAAAACTGCCAAAGCTTTAAGATATTTATATAAATTGGAATTACGATTGATGAGAAAGTTTACTTCTTTCAGCACTACGTATAAGTACCAATCTTTTGAATAAGGGAGAAAGGACACTCACTCCATTATTTACATTTTGGATTAACCCAGGTTTGAGCTCTATATTTTCAGAATTTTATACAATCGTTTATGTTATTGTATTTACACAATTATTTATTACGCATAAGAAACATATTATCACACTGCCATCGTTCTTGACGTACGCCAACAAGACAGCAGTGTCGTTTGCCTGTATTGGGCTCTTAATTCCATGGAAGTGGCTACAAACGTAAGGGGTAAAATGTTCAAATAATTAGAATAAACTTACAAAGAATTAAAGAAACCTGACCAATCAAATTGCAGATAATCGTAATTAAGAGAACAAAGTTTAGTTATCCATTGAATGCATACAGTATTGCATGGACAAATGACCGACTTCCATGCCGACGCAATCTTACATAAGGTAAACGTTGTAGTGCAAGAAAAAACCTCAGTTTCTTAGAGATCCTTACAACTATTTGGGAAATTCGGTTAAACAAATGTTATTCAAATGCATGAATATATTAAACGTCTTAGAAGAAAAGTGAAATACGATGGGCTTAAATAATGTAATCTACTTAAATATTACATAAGCAGGCATACAATTAATCGCCGTTTGAAACAGTTTATGTTTGCGATGTGGCTGACCAATAGCAGGTAGAAAGTGCTTACAAACTAGCATATTATAATACATCAATATATACAAGTACATATTAACTGTGACTAATGTCTTCATTTAATGTGAGAAAATGCGATAATATGCATGATTATGTTAAAAATATTTGAAAAGTAGAAACATGAAAATATAGTCTAACGAAGAATATTAATTAGGGAAAAGAAAGTTAAGGATTTACTAGAAAGTAGAAACATTAAATAATATTCAGCTTATTACGATAACATGTATCAGTAGTGGAAAGGTTTTAACTGAACGCAAAAGGCTAGGATCTGGAAGTGTTTCACTGATTATGCTGACATTGTAACAATATAGTGATTCAGTAACATTAGTCGCAAATCGGAAAAGACGACGCTGACAAAAAATGAAAAGAAAAGACCACATCAAAAGTATAGATCAGTGTATTAGGTATTCCAACAAAGGAGGAATTAGGATGACCTAGGTTAAAATTGTTGAAACCGAATTTTGGAATAGAAAAGAAAAATAGAAAATGATAGCCTTGCTAACTTTACTTCGGGAATATTTAAACCCAGGAGTAATTTGATGCACTCTGGGATTTAATTTACATACTGGGATATTTCAACGGGAGGATGGAGAGGGCACATATTCCGATGAATGGTTATCTGTATGTAACAAACAAGATGATATGAACTAGGCTGAAAAAATATTGAATGCTAAAATAATGAACGGTAAATATCATAAACTCGTGAAGTGAATATTATGTTATTGGTTATAATAATAGTCTTTGTTTTCTGTTAGGCCTTTCTAGTTGGAACAATGCCTCTAACACGTTTGTACATTATAATGTTTTCAGTCTTGATTAAGTTATGAGAAACTATTTATTCTTAATGATGACAAGAATGTCTACTAGTAAGAACTTATATTGAAATCTTTGTGGAACTACAACATTCATTTAAATTCTCGTATTATTTGCAGTTGAAACACTGTACTACTTAATTTCATTCTTAACAATGCAGGGCAAAGTCCATTGTTGCAGATGTATCTGTATACTTGTACATACATTTTTAACTATAGTTAAATTTAGATATATGGACTCTGTAATCTGAAAAAAAAATAGAATTCTTATCTTATAATTATTAAAGAGTTAGTTGGTAATGAACTATAAATATTCGACAACTAAATAAATGAGGTACTGAAACCATACGTCTTACTGAGATACCACACCGTCGCGACAACGTGTGAAAGATACACCTCTGCCTTAAAGAACACCGAAGTGCATCACGTAGATAAACAATGTCAAGCAGCATGAAAATTTGACGTTTTAAAAATAATTAGCTTGTCAAATGAAATAGTTGTGGAACAAACGGTTCAACATAATATCAATGTATTAAAATCAGAAGTAATAAATAATACGTTGGTACAAATGAAATGGCGACTATTTCGTACATATTCTCCTAGCAGGGTGATAACATATATTACGGAATGAATGCAAAAGATTCTTACATATGAAATAGATCACAACTAAACTTAACAGGTCTGGAAAGGTACAATGTAAAACACAAGTTAGTCTTTTCGTTTTGTTTTTGAGGAAACTCGTATAACTATTTCTGGAATCGTAGGGACATTTAAACTTCTATACAATGATATGCAAAGACATTCCTTCAATCTTGTTATCTAAACAATCCACTATGCATTATCCAGGATAAATCTTTCGAAAGAAAAACTTGAATATGTCCATAAAACAAACAATCCCAAAGAACGATTACAAACTTAAACTTAGTTCAGGTGGGAGGAGTTACAATACGATACGGATGAATTAAAATCACGTGCACTATTAACACTGGAATTACTCAAATATTTCAGATGAACTTTCTACCTTTACTTGTAAGTGAAATCAATCTATATAAATTATTGGCAGAATCAATATTTCAGATAAATATTACTAGCAGGATGTTATATTTAAAAAAAGAAATATATCAGAAAGGTGCAATCAGGTATATATATGTGTGTTTGTGATTTGGATTGCTAACATACTTTCATAATTTTTAAGTCATATCGTTACGGTTTCTGCAGTGTGCCAGTTTATAAAGCTAACACTGAGGCATAATGCCGTAGACATTTAGCATGATCTCCCGCCCAGACCATTATCCTCACACCATGCCGACCAGTCCTAACGCTGACCTCTTAATGCTGAACTGCAAGAGATGCAGGTACTAGAACCACTTTTGTATGTTGTATGACTCGGCTGATGTTTGAACCCGCAACCTTACTCATCCGTGGAAGTCGCTCTAACAACTTAGTCGACCAGAGCGGTACAACCATTTGCACAATGATACAAAATCAATAGCGAAAAAGTGATAAGGAAAATAGAGGAAGGAAATACAAGTACTAGATATGCAAACATGTGGAAAATCAACTTGTTTAACATGAAATTCAAGAAAAGGAGATGAAAATAATATAAAAAGAAATTAACACAGGACTACACGTGAATACGGATAGGTAAAATATAGAGGATCAGTGCGTTTTGAACATGCGTGTACAAAGGATAGGTGGTCGTCATTAAATACATTACAAGGTTTTAAATCAGCACAATTAACATGCAATAGTGAAACGAAGATATTATACTCCTGTTTTAAAATCGCACCTGATTGACTTCTGTCCTCAAGAAATAGTCTCTGCCTCATATGTTGTTGTGTCTTTGGCGGTGGACTTAAGACTCCCCACTAATGAAAAACATGTGTGATTGATAGTTATTTGAAAGATACAGACATGGGAGTTTAGAAGAATCAACTTAAATGGACAGTGTGGAGTTAAACCTTTTTTAGTGGGGCGATTCCTATCGGCATTTAAGTGAAAAACGGGTACAAAAAGTAGTCCAATGAATATACATTTGATGCGATTTTCCACACCCTGTTAAGTTGGTAAAGGAGCTATTAATTGGTGGACAGCTTGGCTGCAACAAACATTAATGATGCTGAATATTCTACAATGTATAAGAGACTTAAAAGTGATGTTAGACCATTTTGTTTGTCATAACGATTTTTTTTTTACTTTGTTAAATAGTTATGTAAATGGACAGTATCGACGGGTACAAGAACTTTCACAAATCAAGCATCTTGTTTAAATTTGGGGTCAGTCTCACCATTAATAGCGATTTAAAACAGAACAGTATAAAACGGATAAACAGTTTTGTACAACATCACAATGCTTTGTAGAGGCAGACATGGTACGTAAGTGAGCAAACATTGTGTTCAGAAAATGGATTATGGTGATGGTTGTACTGACATCTGTGAGTGCGACTACACTCTTACATATTCCACTGATAAACACCATTAATTTATATCAATGCTTGTGGAGCTGTTATGGTTATTAGTTAAAGTAATTATGCACGTTGACCTCCTTTCATTTTGTGCATATACCTTTAATATAATAAATAGGAACAACCAACTCATTAGCAATTATGAGGCGGTATAACCAAGCGTGAATACATGAAGCAATTATCTGTTCAAGTTTTAAGATGCTAACATCATTGACAAAGAAAGAATTAGACATCATGCACGAGACATTCCAGAGAAAAAACATTAGAGTTCATTGCCAATGGAGCAAAGACACGTGATTTCTTAAAGAAAAAAAGGATAGTAACACAGGCTTTTAGCAACAAAGATGATGTTTTCCTCTTTCGCGTCATCTCACCCAGATCAGTTGACTCACATAGAAAAAGAGTTAAAAGTTGAAAATGCAATGCACTCTAAACTGACTTCTACCAGCATTCTAATAACGAAGTAAAATAGGAGTTCATATTCATTGCACTTGTGATGGGTGTTAGTGTACTACTTGCTTGTATAGATATTTAATTATTATTTTTAAATGTTTTGTATGAAGCATACTCGTACTGAAGACAGTTTTCTTAGTATCATAAATTATAGATGTACGGAAAAATAAACCCTAACAAGCATGATAATGTACTGTAAGACATTAAAAACTTAATCACACACATCATCATATCAAAAAATAAAATATACAGAGTAAATCTAAAGGAAATCCAAAATATGTTGATTGAACATGTGTTGTTTCATGCATATGTTATAGAAGTTGAATGGAGAAGCTAAATATTCAATGGTAACTAATCTGAATAGGATCGACATTATCATATCCTATGGTGGCGATAAACATTTCAGTTTGAATGACTATAACATATTTATGTCATGCAAAACTATATTTGTGGTTATCAGTTCCTGTGTTGACCAGTAGGATCGAACAAGGTATTCGACTGGTAAATCGATAAAGGAGCGATAAGGGGTCGGTCAAGGCAGTTATAATGATATTGAATCTATGCATATTTTTGTGTTTCTTATAAACAGTCGACTATAATACAACTTGCGGGGAACATATCATTAATCACATTATCATTGTCATCTTCCAAAGGACTTCAGACTGAGCAAGCCATTTGTATAATAATAGAATGTAGACATTAAAGTTGTTTACCAAGCCAATGCTTAGTAGGATTTCTTTAGAATAATTTGGTAAATTGTTTAAGGAGAAATACCTGCATGTAATTAGATTCTTTGAAAGAAAGAAGATTCTAGGCATAGCGGCTAAAAAGACCATACAAATCTGCCACTTTCTGCTCACCAAATGGGCATGAAGGCCGTATTAATTCTGTGTATAAAGGTCAAGGTTAAAATTCAGATTGCATTTAGTGCGTGCCGAAGCTCTGTCTTTACCTGGTAATAATAAAAAGTTTCAAAAGGTTTATATTGTTAATATCTCCTGGAATGACTTGAGATACAAACTGAGCATTTAACCCTTCCAAGGCCATACCTCTAAAGCGTGACAATAAATATAATGTTTTTCTAATAAGTTTGTTTAAAAAAACGATTCCTCTTGATTCATACTAGTTGTCTAATTATATACATGGTAACATGGCCCTGTGGGTTCTGAAAATCTCTAGGTTTATTGGAGATATTCAATTATATGTTATATATATGTTTATATGTTTCTGTCCTCGATGTCTGTATATTTGTGATGACACCAAGTTGAAAAATCTTTTAATTGAACTCAGTGATCCGTTTCACCGTTGCATTGGTTATTTCAACCAATCTGAAATATAATGAACATATCATAAAGTAGTTCTTTACTTCAGTTTTTTTGTGTGACAGGCTTGTTAAAGTTTCTCTCTGTACAGTTGTCCAGTCTGTCATTATCTTAGAAACATTTGCTGATATATCAAATTCAGTTTAGCTGCTTCTAATCCTCAATTTGGACAGACATCATTTGAAACAGAGACTGTATCAACATAAGGTTTTGATGGTCTATCTACGCTATCACTTGTTTCAGCCGAAGGTAACCTTTCTTTGATGAGTGGTAAGAACGAAGTTTCTCGCCGTCTAGTCGGGCAAGGAACCAAATATTAAGGTGATTACGTAACATTTATTTATCATGCATAATTCTAGCAGACGATACTCTACATGTATTTCAGTCAAAGTGGTCTGGAAATTGTGATGATTTTTAAAACAGACACATGAAGTAATGGTCGACTAGTCTTTACATTTTTACTGTTAATGACGATTTATTGGATTTGAAATCTTACTGAAATAAATAATCTAGTCATGTGATATCTTCACAACTTGTGTCTTGTGAAGATTGTTTCCAAAATGACCTATAAAGCGAGGTACCACTTTTGAAGGAAATGATTTTGTAGCCAGAAAAACTACTGAATGCAGAGTAAACTACATTACAATAACCATTATTAGGTTACATGGCAATCAACATTTATAGGCAAGATTATGCAGTCGGAAAGATGGGATCGTATACCAAACTGTTATGTTGACAAGTCTAAATGCAAGCTAATGCAATCGGGAAGATAGAATTATATGTCAAACTTTAAGATGACAAGTCTACAGTGCAAGGTTATGAAGCAGGGTAGACGAGACCATATGCCAAACTGTCATGTTGACAAAGATACGCAGCAGGTAAGGCCATATGCCGTCTTGACAAGTCTACATGGCAAGGTTATGCAGCAGGAAAGATGAGACCATATGTTACACTGATACGTTGACAAATCTACAATGCACGGTTACGCAAAGGGAAAGTTAAGACTATATACCAAACTGTTATTTGATAAGTCTTCTGATATGAAAAGTTATGCAGCTGGAACGATGAGAATATATGCCAGACTGTTATTTTGGCTGTTATTTTGACAAGAGTACGGCATGAAATTATGGTGCAGGAAAAATGTAACAATATGACAAACTGTTATTTTAAGAAGACATCACGGCAAGGTTATACACCACGGAAGTTGACCAGATCTGCCATATTGTTATTTTGACAAAACTACTATGCAAGGTTATGCAGCCTGAACAACGAGACTCTATGCCAGACTGTTATGTTGGAAAGGCACATTATGAAGCTAATGTACTGCAGCGTTATATTGGTTATCAGAAGCTACCTTATACGGATTATATTTCATCCGATCGTGTTTTTATCTAAAATCTCTTTTTATCAGAACGCTTTCAGTGTCCCCAGAACTCTAATAAACGAGATTTCACTTTGTGTTGTGCCAGTATCGCCCGATTATACTAAAGTAAGTAAGAGTATCGATATCAAACTAATCTCGTACTAAGCACAGTTTATCTTACGTTGTAAGTATATTTTTGTCCATGGCTTAACTCGTTATAATCAGGCCGAGGAGATGATCGTAAAAATTGCCAAAGCGATATGTAATTCATAACTGTATAGTAAGCCTCTTAGTCTTAAAAGAAACAAAATCTTGAAATCTGATAGTGGCTGAATGATTATTCTTTTATCCTTTTACAAAAAGTTGACTCTAAGGTATATATATATATATATATATATATATATATATATATATATATATATATATATATATATAACTTCTACTTAATAAAGTCTTTTTCCTCACCCGAAGACTTAATTTTTGAAAATTAATTGCACTACTTTCCATCTGTAAAACATGAACTCTCTCTCTTTCTTTCTCTCTCTCTCTCTCTCTCTTTCGATATATATATATATATATATATATATATATATATATATATATATATATATATATATATATATATATATATAGTGATATATAGATAAATACAGATATAGATAGATAAAGATAGATAGATAACAGCGATTGTACTGAGTAGAGGAATATATCTCAACAGTTAGTCAATTTATCAAATTACACTTGAATCGGTCGAAATGGTAATTAACGCAATGGGAAAAAAAAAGAAGCTTGCTATTGTATATTGTATATATATTGATGATATAACAGTGTATCTGAACTTTGATATAATAAAAAAAAGATATTACCGATTCTTGAAATCATACTGTTGGGTGCATTTAACCGGCATTTAGAAGCGTGTACGGTATACTATATATGACGCAGTTTATTTGAACGTATCAAATTTATATCGGCGTTTTTACTTCCTATTTGTACACGTTCGTCTCGATAAGAAAATCAATAGAAACTAGCAGTCAAGAAATAGTCATACTCGATTTCATAAGGTTAAATATATATGTTGTTCTTCTCGTTTAAGACTATGGGGTGTCAAAGTTGAAGACTTCCCTGTACATCGAGATAAAAATAGAAGATCATTTTGGGAAGATGGAACGCAAACCGGTAAGACTGGGTGCATTTTTTGTTGTTTAAAATTAAATAATCCTAATTCGAAAGCGTGACTGGCATTTAAGTAACCTTTATAGTAAAATTAACGGCAACCCAACCCCCCTGCGCAAAACGAAAATTATCGTAAGACCGAAGGAAAACCGAAGAAACTGTGAAATTAAATATCTGTTTCCATTTCTCTTCCATAACTTCTGCACATCCCATTCTGTCCAATATCCAATGCTTTGTAAAAAGCATTAAATCTACGTTTTACTAATTATGAGGGACTAAGACCCACTGGAGTAAATGAGTCGATTTAGCATCTGGCAGTCCGCGCTATAGAAGAACTTTTGAACATCGTTTGTTAAGATTTCGAATAATAAATCAATAAATATAACTCTTTAATCTTCTTGAACTGCAAAGTCGCTTATAATCATGTGTGTGCGTGTGTCTGTGTGTGTGTCTGTATGTCTGTGTGCGTGCGTCTGTGTGTGTGTGAGTCTGTGTGTGTCTGTGTGTGTCTGTGTGTCTGTGTGCGTGTGTCTGTCTGTGTGTGTGATTTGGATTTTTAATCTAGGTTGAATAATTTTTCTGAGATATTACTACGATGTACGCAGTGTGACAGATTATAGCAATGTTTATCACTGGGACATCATGCCGCAGACATGAAGCATTACTCCCCACCCAGTCCAGTTATCCTGACGCCAGGCCAGCCAGTCCTAACACTTACCTCTTAACGCCAAGGGATTAGCGTGGCAGCCGTTAGTACCATTTTTACAAGTCTTTAGTATGACTCGGCCGGGGTTTGAACCCGCTGCCTCTCTCGCCTGAGGCGGACGCTATAACTACTAAGTATAGGTTGCAGATAAAGCTCAAAACTAGAATAAGGACTCTGTGGAAATGGACCTCCTTTATACACGTACGGAGGGTGAAGGGTACTGTTGTGATATGGAAACCAAAGTGCACATCGACCAAACAGAACGTTTGGAGGAAGAATAGTTATGTTTTAAAATCTGCTCGGAAAACAAGCGTGTTTCATGCCTATCATCCATACAGAGTTTGGAAAGAGCGTGGACATGTTGCGAGATCTGGAAAAAAAGAACATTAAAATATTTATATTTATCATATCTGGATTACACAGTACTCAGTTTATATTTATATAGTTGTGTTGCAGTCATTACTATTTCAACGACGGATTTAGAAGGGGCTCGCGAGAGGATTAGACCGAAACCCCCTTTTCCAGTACAAGTTGTGTACTTCCGATGTTATAATTAGCTACATGTAGTGATGTTAAGCTGAATGAACTAACCCTTTAAATTCAAACTTCCTTAATAAATCATTAATCTTTAAATTCAAACTTCCTTAATAAATCATTAATCTTTACTTCACGTAGAATTGAATCAGAAGGATTAGGCGGGCGGCTGAGTGGTCTAAGACACTGTCATTTACATATCAAAGAGCTCGACATGCCTTGATAAACGTGGGTATTTTAGAAAGCTTGTCAGCAGCGTCGCGTGTGTCGATGGTTAATCCTGGAGTCTTCCCGGATTCTTCTCTCACCAACTATATAGGCGGCATGTACAGCCTGTCATGGAAAAAGGCATTAAAAACATAAAACCAAACCATACTAATCGTTGATTATTGTTTTAAATGTACTTATGTTAGTTGTATGAAAATGACAAGGAAAAATGTATTGTTATGTTTAAAAGTGTAAACAATATATATTAAGGAGGTGAACGGTAATTAATATGATTCACGTATGCAGTATAATGGTAATAATTACATAATATGATTCACGTCTACAATATAATGGTAGTAATTAAATAAAATAAATCACGGATGCAGTATAATGGTAATAATTACATAATATGATTCACGTATGCAGTATAATGGTAATAATTACATAATATGATTCACGTATGCAGTATAATGGTAATAATTACATAATATGATTCACGTATACAATATAATGGTGATAATTACATACTATAATTCACGTATGCAGTATAATGGTAATAATTACATAATATGATGCAAGTATACAATATAATGCAAGTATGTCGTATAATTGCAACAATTATATAATATGAACAGAATTATCCAGTATATTAGTTACAATTACATAAGATCGCATAATATTTCTAGAGCAATTCATCGGTTGAAGGAAGGAGACAAACACACAGAAACACTAATGGTAAAAAGGAACAGGATGCGGCTAATCAAAGGTTTGCCACGGTTTTTTTTCCATACCTTTTCTGTTTTACGCGATCACAATTATTGCATTGATTTCAATGATGCTTCAGGAAAATTATGAAGTTAAAGAACTCTTCTATTAATATTGTAATAATGAATGTATACGGGAAAGTGCGAGCTGAATTATTTATATTGCTTCATTTCTGGTAACAGAGAGAAACATTGCTTTCGTTGCCAAAACCTTTGAGCATGTATGTATGTATGTATGGTTGTATGTATGGTTGTATGTATGGTTGTATGTGGTTGGTAGGTAGGTAGGTAGGTAGGTCAGTGTGCATGTAGGTAGGTAGGTAGGTATGGAGGTTGGTAGATAGGTTGGTCTGTCTGTCGGTCTGTATGTATGTATGTATGAATACATGCATGGATGGATGGACGGATGCATGCATGCATGCTTGCATGTATGTATGTATGTATGTATGTGTGTGTGTGTGTGTGTGTGTGTGTGTGTGTGTGTGTGTGTCTCCTGTTGATCATCCTGTTATTCTATACGTGACAGATCAACCGATGAAGAAAGCAGCGATCAACAATATGGAAAGAAACAGACACCAGTACAAACTGTCAAAATACAAGAGAGTGCTAAAGAGAGCGAGGAAGAAGCTGGTGATAAGTAACTATTTAATCCCCCCCTCAATTATTCAAACTGAGGTTGTTTTCTGGTTCTTTACGTAATAGCTACACAATAATGTTTAGTAACGTATTTTGCCCAATGTTACCTTCGAGGTCTACGCTGAATCTAGGTCTCACCCTTCTGGGCACAAGGCCTAAGCCTGAACCACTAAATTACCGCTACTGCTTTTACTGATATTGGAGCTACCATATATATATATATATATATATATATATATATATATATATATATATATATATATATATAGTTCACTTCATCTATCACTAACTTGGTCACAAAAAACGCATTTTTACTGCTTATTTGTACAGGAGTAGAGTGGTAATCGAATTGCAAATAATAAGATTTACCATCTTATCGAATTGTCATGATTGATTATTTTCATACAAACTGACCTTAAGATCGATTACTTTCATACAAACTGACCTTAAGTTCAGATTTTGACTCATCTTCAAACACCTAACTAGCTCGAATTTAAAAGTTGATATCAGAGTCGGGGCATTTACTGCGTTCTATGAGCCCTATTAAACAAAACCAGTACAAACACACACTCACACAAGCACACACACACACACACACACACACACACACACAGAGTCACTTGCCACTTGAAATTAGACCATTACTTTTTTCTCTCCCGCGTGTATTGAGCATTATGCACACTTTTACTAGAAAGCCACATCGAATATTGCCATGGTACTCTTTGGAGGAATGTCAGGTCCCTAATAAATAATAACGAACACTGTGTTGTAAATATACACTTGATAAAGGATAAATCAACACTTGCATGTGACAATGCAAATACGATTTGTTGAGATTTATAAAACATGTTAATTTTATCCACACTTATGTGACGGATTGGGAATGTGTCCCACTCTGTTAAGAGTCTTACGTCATAGTATTGTTTCTAATTATGCAAATGTATCGCTGTCGTAAGATACATATTGTAAAATCTTAATAACAAGAACGTATGAGAGAGAGAGAGAGAGAGAGATTTGGAATAGTTAAAGGGAATAGTACAGGTTATTTTGTTTTGTTCTGAAATAAAAACGAGCACAATTCGTTTCTAATTAAATGTACACATTCTGAAACTTAGTGTTTGACCCACATGCCTAACTATACATGTTAAAATAGGCTTCTGCAGAACGAATTAAACTGCATTTATTTTCTTGCGGCAACTGCAGATGAGGCTCCGAGCCTTGTCAAAATTTGATGAAATTATGATCGTCTGCTGTCTTGCTACTTTGACCTCTAGAGCCATCATATCTATCCACTATTACGATTCATATCTGTGCCTTGGGGTTTATAGGTCAAACATGCAATGGATAAAGGCACTGGACGTTTTGGTCAGTAACAATGTGTGTTTTCCAGCTTCATATATTGTCCATAGGTGTAGAGAATGCAAAAACAACTGATAAAATATAAGCGGGCCATATTTACTCTACTATGATATTTAGTAGTGAAATTTGTGCCTTTAAAGGAAGGGTTTGATCTTTCTCTAGAACCCACAAAAAGTAATAGGCAAAATGGTTTGTGTTGGTCATCGCGTCCGTCTACTGTAAGGTCACATTTTAATGGTCCGATTATTATATAAACGCTGATATTAGTTATTTTACTGTCTATATTGGACAAAGGGTCATATATTAATTCAATATATTTTTAACGGATTTATCAATGTAACAAGTAATTCTTAATGCTCTCACTGATATAACGTTGTATAACCATTCACGGCAAAGATTATTGAAAGCTAATGATCATTATTTAATGCGTTTTATCACATTGTCATAAAGTGGACGTATAATATGTGCAGCCTCATATTTTGTATATGACAACATGTTGAATATCATTTTATACGAATTGGTCCAAAAAGAAATTCTTACGCAGTATTCTCTTTACTGACTGGCTGTGATCGTGGAAATATTTAATTACCCTGCGTACTTGAACTTTTTATTTTCCTATTACTACTAACATTTTTTTCGAATCGACTGCCCAATGGAAATTCTAAGAAAGTCCACGCCTGTCTGAATGTGGCCCATTTACAAACACAGGGGCTCGTTATGCCATATATAAATTACCATGCGCTAAAAATTACATTACTCTCCCCCCCCCCCCCCCCCCCAAGAAGAACAACAAACAAAGCTTAGCGAACTGGTCCATTGATTGCGTGCGTGTGGAAAGGGGTGGTGTTGCACGTGTTAAATGGAATCGATCCTATATTGAAGAGCTGTTTAAATGTTAACTAATATGAGCAAATAAACTCACTTCTGTTCACAGAAGAAAATGGAAACAACCAGGCCTCCATACTGAAAGAACGTTATTTATCCACAAAATGTTTACGCCGTGAAATAGAACTTACCTTGTGATGCAGTTCCAAATTTGTCTGTGTCTACGATTGTCTGCTATTCCAAATAAATTAAAACTAATACAAATATCCGGTCACAACTAGATTGCCGTATCTGGAATAGCTGCATTCATAATCAACTCTTCACGTCTCCAACAAAATGAGTACTTAGAGGTGAAACTGATAGCGACTCACTCTCACTGTTAAACATTTTCTAACCTAACTTAAACAATGCGACATCGTATTGAACTTGAATATACATATGTAGTTGGAGATAAATAGTGCATTTATTTGGAACGACAGTCGCTGTTTTGAATTATAATTGTTAAAAATGACATTAATTAATTTCATCTTTATAGAATAGTGTCAGGTGCGACACCAGGGTCAGAATGAATACAATTGTTTTTATTTGTTTTTGTCTGTTTGGAAAGCCTTGTCTCATTAAGAATATAAATGAACTGTTTCTAGTTTAGTACCAGCTAATCCTTACGGTTACTAATAATACAACGTTTTGGGCACTTCGTATTTCCTTCCCTCCATATTCAACAATAGTCCAAGGCAGTGACCTAGTGGGTGGCAATGCAGAATCCACCACTTACACAATGCATGGTTTTGCTATTATTGCATTTTTCTCAATGATCTTTCTTCCCAATGCTTGGTTTATTCAGGAAGTTCCTTTTCTTCTTCTTAGTATTTTTATTATTATTAGGCACAAAAAGTACTACTGGGATATCATGCGTGACACTCGTGAGGAAGATCGCGTGACCGTATCCAATGACCGCATATGGGACCAGGTTTATGTAGTCCTCAAGGTCATTGTGTGCATTTTTCTATTCTTCTTCGTCCTAACAACGGCGGTGGTATCCAAGCTCTGCTTCGTTCTGGTTACTTCAAACCTGCTTCCACCAGAGGTCATGAATCAATCATATTGGAGGCTAAAGACTGCTAACTATTCTATCAGGTATGTGATGTTTTAGAAACCTTTGGAAAGCCTATCAGCAAATTCATTCATTACTATTAATTATCAATTAGTTATATTAATAAATATAAATTCGTAACTATGAAAACATTTCAATTTCTTCTTACTGAAAGGTTATAAGTTCACTGCTGTAAATTTATTTTATTTTCTTAACAACTGAAACTTCATGATTATCATTGTTTCTTTCACCCGTCTGGCGCAAATGATACTGTAGTTATCGAATTCAAGCAAGGATTTCCAAATAAAATATCTGTCTTCAATAAATATTTCTTTCTAATGTCAGAAAGTATTATCATTAAGTTTTAAAATGGTGCTAAAGTGTATTTTGCTTTGGATTTCTTTCAACTGTAGTTATCCGGTACATGAAACAAACGTTCAGTGGATATGGGCTTTATTTTTGATAATTTCGGCTCCGTATCTCCTCTCGGCCCTGTCAAGTGGATGGCACATTCTTTTCAAAAAAGATTTCAGTACTAAAGGCTCAAGTTCCGGATGGAATGGAATTGTTCCGGTAATATGAAGTTTGCATTGTATGTTTGTATGTATGCATTTAAGAACGCAGTTTCATATCTATTTCATTATAGTACTTACCATGTGTGATCGATAATATTGACTATATCAGTATGTCCAGATAACAATACTAGAACGCTGAGTTAAAAGAAATGATGCTAGTGTAAAACAAAAATAACGATACCTGTGCTAAACAACAACTGAGCGGCATGGACAAAACTGCCGTAATGGTCAAACTTATATCCATCATCTGGTATCAGTGGTAAGTTTTCATTTCCGACCATGACGTTTCTCTAAAACATTAATGTATTAAACAGTCACCTGCTTTCAGTGAGCAAAGGCAAGTTGTTTCGTGACAAGCAATTGCATATTGTTACTAAAAATAGTCACTAGTTGTCAGATTAAGCTCTTGACAAGCTCTTCCTACGTAGTGTTTATAATGCAAAAATCTTATTTATTAGTCAAACTCTGCTCATTTCTGTGTGATAAGTGAAAAGTCACTATTTTTATAAAAGAAATGACAGAAAAAACCCAGATAGTTACAATGCGCATACCAGATCTTCATTAAATGTACATCAGTCTCTGAGATGAAATGGTGAACATGTATTGAATTACTATGTTGATGTCTGTAATCGATTACTAGATAAAGAACCGAAAATAGAACCGCGATTTGTTTTATAAGAAATTATGTTTGTTCAATATGTTCAAGCCATGCTATGTCACCTTCTGTAAAAACAGAAATGAGAAGATAAACAAATGCACATTCTGGATATTAAATTTATGCTAGCGTAAGTTTTTAAAATTGAAGTGCACCACAAGTCTTAAAACAGGAGACCTGTCATTCATTGTGTGGACATTTGGTATATGTGGCCTAGGTCTGTGTTACCTTTGCGTGTGCACAGAGCGTCTGCATTGTAATAATATTGCCAAATTGTAAACAATGCATTTCAATCAATTATATTTGAAAAAGTATGAAAAGGGTAAAATTTGTATTTATTTGCAGAATAAAAGATTTAAAAGATGAAGCATTCGTTTCACAATGGCGTGTCTGCAATGTTTATTTATATTGCAAACAGTACAGAACCCGAAAGTAGTCCCAGAAGTTATCGATTTGTAAAAAATTCCACATCAGTATCAGTGACCGTTTACAGCCAATCGTAATGCGGAAAATCCGATTCATTTATAAAAATTCGAATTATTACCAATACAAACTTATCGAACTGTTTCAATCCGTCGCTCTATATCATCATCATCTTTATTTCCTTCCGTGGAAGATTACATCATATAAGAATAAATCATCTGAATACAATCAATAAATATTTATATAAAAAATAACAAAATAATAATAAAATAAATAATAATAATAATAAATAAATTGTATATACAAATTCTTACACATTATCAGTCAACGAAGTGTTCGTTAACTGCATAAGTTGCAAATTTCAGAACCTTATTTACAGAAGATAGCTGCACAGTGCATTACAAATTATGCTGCATACAGGACGAACAGCTTGGAGTTTTCTTTGTCGATTACTCCTGATGGTAACCTTTCACCTAGAAGATATTGTAGTTGCAGCTCATCTTCTACATTAAACAACGTAATGTGCAGGCTCAGGGGAAATTTATCAGTAAGGAAATACCAGAAAGAATTTCTAGGTTTACTTTGATGCACATTATTCTATCACGTATGCACTTCATCGGGTCATGTACAGCTGCAACTTCTAATTTCCCCTGTCTTACCAAATAATCCAACCATGCACCCACAACTACTCGCTCCAGAAGGAAGGGCTGTTCAATTTTGATCTTTCGTTTGTTTCCTTTTCATTAAGTTATTTATTTATTTATTGTTGTCACTCTTTTTTGGTCCCTATCTTCGCAGCTTTCTACACAGTATTTGACACATTTCAATTGAAGCTTTCTCATTTTAACGTCTTATTTTTTCTTTCTATTTCCTTGTCTTTCATCATCTCTATCGTTGTGTATCATCTGTCTATTGGTGGATTTGATTATAATGTGATGGATGTTGCAAACGCTGAAAATGAAACAGAACAGAGATTGATAAATTCCTTCACACAGCACCCCATGACCTCAGTCACCCTAACCATACACAACAACAACAGTAATAGGAACTGGGCCAGTCAATTTTGAGCCGCTGAGGGATATAAAGCAAGATTCGAGAATTGTTCTGAGGAGGACAACATCTATTGAAATAAATCAAAGTCGCAGGCCACTAAACGAAACACAATATTAACGTTTTCAATGGTAATTTTTTATATTCTTTTTTAATCTTAATTTTGTTAGCTTATTTAAAAAACGTGAAACGTGTGTGGATGTTGGTGGTTTGGTGAACATAATCACTTACACACAAGTAAAAACAAATATTTATGAGACCATTGGTCAACATAAAGTCCGTCTGACTTTATTTACATTGTGAGTGATTAGGTAAAATTTACACATCGATAAATACCCAACCATGATCATTTAATACTATAATAGAGGCAAGTGAATAAGTAATGTTATGTACTTTCCACAGATCCACATTTATAAAGAGGTGATCCAATTGTATTCTATGTAAATAAATGTTGATTAAGTGGACTGCAATATGTTCCAAATCGGGCATGATGAATCTGAAATTTTCATGTACCGGAATAACAATGTATATGTACATAAATGTCCGGCGTAGTTAATGCGTTTTTTGAAGAATGGAGTCTATTTGCTAAGTCTCAGTAGATAATGGAGTATATTTGCTTAGTCGCAATAAATAATGTATTCCATTCTCCAATCGTGGAAAGAAGACAAGTGATGTAATAAGGCCTGTTCTAGCCTGAACAAATTGGGAATTGTTTGCATTACGTAAGTCATGGCTAGTTAAATCACCAACATCTGATGCACTCAGAGATGTGATGGGGGGAGGCTTGAACCAGTTGTCATTTTAGTTTTTGTTTCTCTCGTTGGAATTCAAGGCTACAATCGTATTTCTCGTGCTGTACTTCAACATATACAATTATTGTTGTACCAATCACAATACTGGCTTCTTCCTTTTGTATTTTGTAAAGATATTTTCTCTTGAATAATGAGCAATTGTCCCAAACCACAGAAACATATTCCAAAAATGGTCGTATAAGAGAAGTAAATATAATTTCAAAAGATTTCCTGTCATGTTGAAGTTTAAATAGACGCATTACATTATATCGTATCCATGCTTTTTATTTTATTTTGTCTGTTGATTTATTTTTGTGGCATGGGTAGTGATTTGAGACTATAACGCCGAGATATTTGTGTCCGTTAGCATTTGAACCTGTCTCTATGGATTTCGTACGTATAATCGTGATGAAGAGTGCACCAAAGTCATGTGAACTTGATCCAGTTCCAACATTACTGCTGCCTGAGTGCTTAGATCCAGTATTGCCTTCACTAACTGATGTTATTAATACCTCTTTCTCATCCGGGGAATTCTCATCATTTTTCAAAACTGCCATTGTAAAGCCTCTGCTGAAGAAACCAACACTAGACCATAACGATTTAAAGAACTACCGCCCAGTTTCTAATCTCCCATTCATTTCAAAAATCTTAGAAAAGGTTGTTCTAACCCAGCTTGTATCTCATCTAAATTCAAACAGTCTTTTTAGCAATGTACAATCTGCATATCGCCCTTGCCACAGGACTGAAACTACTCTTCTAAAAGTAGTTAATGACATTCTCTCTGCATTGGATAGCGAAAATATTACAGTCCTCACCCTCCTTGATTTTTCTGCAGCATTGACACAATAGACCATGATATATTACTTCACCGTCTCCAGCATGTATTTGGCATTGATGATACAGCCTTACTGTGGTTCAAGTCCTACTTGGTTAACAGGACACAAATTGTATCTGCAAATCGAATACACTCCAATCCAGTTGATCTATGTTGTGGTGTTCCACAGGGGTCTGTTCTTGGACCTGTTCTCTTCATGCTGTACACTCAGTCGCTCTCAAGTGTCATAGATCATCATCCAGTGTCTCATCAACTGTACGCTGATGACACGCAAATATACAAATGTAGCCACCCAACTGAAGTTGATGCTACCTTCCAAGGTGTAGAGAGGTGCATTTCTGATGTGAAATCATGGATGACTTGTAACAAGCTGCAGATGAATGATGATAAAGTTGAGGTCATTCTGATCACACAACAAAATCTTTCTCATTCACATCCTTTACCTAAAACAATAAATATCAGCAACGCCAACATTAAATTCACACAATCAGTACGAAACCTAGGTGTTACTCTGGACAGTGCTCTCACATTGCACCAACATGTCATGAACATATGCAAGGCTGCATATCTTGAGCTGAGACGCATCAGCTCAATTCGCGAATATCTTTCAGTTGATGCCACTAAAACACTTGTGTGTTCATTAGTACTTTCAAGACTGGACTATTGTAACTCAATTCTGTCTGGTTCATCTCAATATCTACTCCAGAAACTTCAAAAGTTCAAAACACAGCTGCTCAGATCATACTTAGAGTGATCAGAGCACACCTCCCCGCTGCTCTGTACCCTACACTGGCTATCCATTCGATCCAGAATCAAACACAAATGTTGTTCTCTGTGTTACGTTTCACTGTCGAACTCTAGTCCAACATTCTTATCTGACCTCACCCATGTGAACACCAGCAAGATACTTACGCTCCTCTTCTGACAATCGTATACTCATTATTCCAAGTATGAAAACAAAGTCATAAGGACAACGTTCTTTTGCATACCAGGGCCCAGCAACGGGGAATGAATTGCCCACTAAACTTAGACACAAAGACATAGTGATCACATTCAAGAGGGCTCTCAAAACTCACTTATTTCGACAGCAAGAACAAACTTAAAGACCTAATAATGTTTCCTACCTGAAATATTCTCAGCATGTTTTTTATTTTATTTCTTTAATGTTTTTCTAATTTGATGTTGGTTTTTTTGTAATAATATTATTATGTTTCTTATCTTATAGGTGTTGTTTTAAAGTTGTAAAGCGCTTAGAATTTCTGAAGATTAGGCGCTATACAAAGTCCTCATTATTAATTAATTAACTTGATAATATACAGTAGTGGATGGAAGGGATTATTAATATTCCTAGAAATTGTCAGGGATTCATTTATATCATGTTGGATAAATACGAGCCAATTATTTGCCCACTGAGACATTTATTCCAAGTCAGAGTTGAGTTTATGAGTGATTACAGCTGGATTATCTGCGGTAAGAAAGGGTATTGCATCATCTGCAAATATACTTTAATTTTTACTGTATATCATGTACAATGCACGTTATGCACGTGAAAAAAGTAAGGGACCTAAAATCTGTGACCATAATCATTTAACATAAATAAATTCTGTGTCAGTAAATATTTACTGTAGTCTATTACAGGTGACCTGGCATTGAGAAAATACACTAATGCAAAAGTGATACCAGTTGGGAAGTATCATACAGACCCCTGAAACTATCGTTCAGTTTAACTGATACAATTTATTAGCAAAGGCTTGTGGAACGCACGATAAATGTCAATCGTCCCATGGTACCTTGAACTGAACAAACTACTTTGAACTATCAATGTTAATTTACCAGCCAAACAAGTAAAATTAGTCTTTCGGTCTTGAAACTTGAAACTTAGATTCTGTTCTCTTATTCTTGTTCTGATAGAGACCAACATTTAGGACTTAATCCTTACCGTACTATCATTTCCTTCCACTTATAGGGTACATGCACAATGCATACATGCCTTAGGTAGGATAAATGAAGTTCTTACCTAGGTGATACATGGCCTTAGTACGATATACGACTTTAGAATGACTACACATGGCTATGGCCGATAGTGTACTGATGCACTCGGAAATCACAGTTGCTTGATCCGATACACAGTCAGCGATATAGGCTTTGTGTGAGAGAATTTATAACTTCCAGATGAAAGAGTGGCCGAGTGGTCTAAAGCGCTCTCCGTTACGGATCACTGTAATCTCACCTCTGTCTGCGTGGGTTGGAGTCTCGGATTCGGCCAATGTGGGTATGTGAGAAATCTTGCCAATAGCTTCTCGTGGGTCGGTGGTTCTTTCCGAGGATTTCACGGGTTCTTCCTCCACCATTAATACTGGCCGCCATATATAGTCTATCGTGTGCTGAAAAATGGCGCTAAACCCTACAACAAAAGCAACAACCAGATTAAAGAACATCTATGTAAATGTGAACTGGTACTTTATTTCAGATGAAACAAATTATCTCTTAATTATACATCCAATACATTTTATAGTTCATCAAACCAAGCATGTGATGATATCTTTAGTTCTAAATATCAAACCTTGTAGAACAAGAAACCATATTTAATTCAACTTTTTGGCACATAAATTCAGCGTCATCTGAATTTGTGAAAATCAATCGTACCAAAGCTGAAAAAACTCAACTGCCCATTTATCATCTTTATTATTACAGTCTTCGTAACATAATATTTGATCTTTGCCATGAAATAAGAGTCTTTTACCGTGATCTTAGGTCCTTTATAAAGACGGTTTGAATGATGGAGAAAGGGTTGCATACTTCTTTATAATGGCACGGACTCAAGCAGGTTTTCAGATATAGCCTAGTATTTAATTTTTTTATCGTCATCTAAATCTTTCAAAACACAAATTTCGTCATATTTTTGTATTATGTTTCAACACAGAAGGCCTTGATAAACCTTATATATTACAACCCACTAATATCCTAAATCTAGCGTACAAAAAGCGTTTCTGCCAAATATGATTAGATTATTGAAAATACTCGCAGCTTGGAGTTATAAGTATCGTGAGACTGAACATGTATCATTATCATTAACGAGGGTTAAAAATACGGGCATAAATGACAGCTTTTGTTACTTTTCAGTATTGTCAATCTGACAATCAAAATTTCCCATGATGAGTAGTTTCAAGAGTTGATGAGTGATTTTATGTTTTATTTTATTTTATTTTCAACACACTGACTTTAAAGCAGTACAGTATAATTCTTTGTATGCGCTGCTACTACCACTCCTACTACTACTACTCCTACTACTACCACTCCTACTACTACCACTCCTACTACTACTACTCCTACTACTACCACTACTACTACTACCACTCCTGCTACTACCACTCCTACTACTACCACTCCTGCTACTACCACTCCTGCTACTACCACTCCTACTACCACTCCTACTACTACCACTCCTACTACTACCACCACCACTCCTGCTACTACCACTCCTACTACTACCACTCCTGCTACTACCACTCTGCTACTACCACTCCTGCTACTACCACTCCTGCTACTACCACTCCTACTACTACCACTCCTGCTACTACCACTCCTGCTACTACCACTCCTGCTACTACTACTCCTACTACTACCACTCCTACTACTACCACTCCTGCTACTACCACTCCTACTACTACCACTCCTACTACCACTCCTACTACTACCACTCCTACTACTACCACTCCTGCTACTACCACTCCTACTACTACCACTCCTACTACTACCACCACCACTCCTGCTACTACCACTCCTGCTACTACCACTCCTACTACTACCACTCCTACTACTACCACTCCTGCTACTACCACTCCTACTACTACCACTCCTACTACCACTCCTACTACTACCACTCCTACTACTACCACTCCTGCTACTACCATTCCTACTACTACCACTCCTACTACTACCACCACCACTCCTGCTACTACCACTCCTACTACTACCACTCCTGCTACTACCACTCCTGCTACTACCACTCCTACTACTACCACTCCTACTACTACCACTCCTACTACTACCACTCCTACTACTACTACTATATCTTCTTTATACTTATTTGCAGGTAATGATTTTGGAGACGTTACATTCTTTGGGACTCTGCATGCTTGCTTTTGTCGTTCTCCCAAGCCTTGATCCCTTTGCTTCTGTACTGATTTGTTTTCAAGTAGCTGGGTTGCCTGGACTCCTTGGTACCGTAAGCCGTCCCACGCATACATCCCGTACTGGAATTTTAAGGGCGGTGCTAATAGTTGGTGTCCTTCTACAAATAACAGCAATCGGTGAGTGTTAATTTTATTTTGGAGCAATAATAGCGATATCAATTGTTGTTATCAATTTTTGTGCATTTTTAACTTACATTATATGCCTGACATTTGTCAGTGATTGAGTATAGAATTTTTACCTACCTGACTTGTGTTACTTTTTTAAAGATATTTACTAAAATTTTAGGTCATGTCACTTTTTTTAAAGATATTTGCTAAAATTTTAGGTCAAGACATAAAATCTATTTACGAGCTTAGAAGATTCTGGAAGAGAGTATGTTTACAATTTGGTGGAATTTTCCGTCAGAATATCGGATTTTCCATAGAATGCTATTGCATTATAAGTCAACTGGGTATTTGCAAACAAACAGGGTTGGTAAACAATTATTCATTCCTGTTTCATCTCAGTCTTTTGGAATCTATGACAAGAGTATGCAGTTGTGTTCAGAAGTTGCTGGGGCCCCGAGTGGCCGAGTGGTCTAAACCTCTCTCCGTTACGGATCACTGCCATCTCACCTCTATCTGCGTGGGTTCGAGTCTCGGATTCAGCCAATGTGGTTATGTGAGAAAGCTTGCCAGTAGCTTCTCGTGGGTCGGTCGTTCTTTCCGAGGTTTTCCCGGGTTCTTCCTCCACCATTAATACTGGCCGCCATGCATAGCCGATCATGTGTTGAAAAATGGCGTTAAACCCAACAACAACAATAACAACAACAAATCAGAAGTAACTGTAGAATAAAATATTTTTGTTCAATTGTATCCTTTCAAGGATTGACTTTTCAGTTTTTTTTTTAAACTGGACGATGTATGGACAAAAACATGCTGTGCAAACTACATGATCCGCGAATCAGACAAAAATGTATTTATTTATTCATTTATAAGGCTCCGTAATACAGAACAGTGAAGATGCGCTACACACACACACACAGACATATATATATATATATATATATATATATATATATATATATATATATATATATATATATATATATATAACAAACAGAGAATAATGGGTTCGAGTCTCGGATTCAGCCAATGTGGGTATGTGAGAAAGCTTGCCAGTAGCTTCTCGTGGGTCGGTGGTTCTCTCAGGGGTTTTCCCGGGTTCTTCCTCCACCATTAATACTGGCCGCCATGTATAGCCTATCGTGTGATGAAAAATGGCGTTAAACCCTACAACAACGAAAAGAGAATATCATTATTTTTGAAGCAACGCCCACTTCTCATTTGAAACGAAGCCACCAGTCCAAAAATCAAAATCCATACTTGCACGATAGAAATTATCATCCACAAAGACTATTGCATACTTTTCAGGCAAAACACGATTTTGTTCTTCATTACCATCAATGTTTAGGACTATATACAAATCAATGTGCAAAATGACATTTCCCATGATACCATCATGTCTTACACCAAAATATGTACGCAGACGATGTTTCTGTATTAATTGAAAGTGTATTTCATTTGTAGAATGAGCAAAGATATCTCATTTATTTGGATAAAATTTAAGTGCATGGTTCATGATTAAACTGTTATGCACGGAGATTTTACAGGCTGTTATGCATTATCAAATACATCATATGTTAAGTGTTTGTGTAGTTCATATTGTTAATGAGTTTTTTTACGCGACGTTAGTAGGTTCGAACCCACGTGTAGCCGCAAATCATTTATCTCGTTCATTTTATTTTATTTTAATTTATTCTACAAAATAAATGTAAAATCTCCATATTATAACGGTATACATGTATTCATATCGTACATTAATACATGCACACAATGGTGAATTTCACATTGTACCGTTATGTCTTTCACATCAAGATATGCAAGTAGAAAATGTTTTTTATTCATTTAAAGCTTATTTTACTTGAAGCATTAGCAACGATATCTCATTTATTTGATAAAATGTCCAGTATTTGCTTCATAATTAAAATCTTACGTAATAACTCTGAGTTTAAGTGGTCCTATATTCTGAATATAGTCCTCCTTGAGTATTATGTGCATAAAGGTAGTATAGGTAGTCATGGCTTTAAAAAATTGGGCTCATGCAGGTAAGAATAAAAACAATCAAAAGGTCATGGCCAATCAGATTGATGTAAATCGTAATGACAAAGGAACAATTTAAGTATTGACTCTTTGAACAAAATCACTACTTTGGAATTACTGAGAACTCGTGCAACGACATTCTGGATTGTGTCATTGTGGAGCATCAGGACATTCAAGACTTTTATATTTCATACGGTACATTCTTTACTAATAGTATATTTAGGATTATTTTCCATTTAATTTCGAATACTTTTGGTGTCTTTAATGTTCACTTAGTATTCTAGGGAAATAAAGTATCTGTTGAACTTAACATAAATGGTTGTTTTTACTTTCTTTTGGTTGCATATTTTAAGACCTAGTTTAGTAACACACTATTACTACAACAAATAATACGGTAATAATCATAACACTAGAACTACAACTACTAGCAATGTCATATGATGCAGAAGAAGAAATAATAATAATAATAATAATAATAATAAATAATAATAAATAATAATAATGCTCTTGCTTTTAAACCAGAGAATTACCGCTCGTTTATAATAATATTCACAATACTTATTATTATTAACATCTCCAGTGACATAAGTGGTTAGATCATCCGCCTTGAATGCGGGATGTCGCGGGTTTGAACCCCTGCGTATAATATCAAGGAGTTATAACATGGTACTAACAGCTGCCTCGCTTGGCACTCAACCTTAAGAGGTTAGTTTTAAGACTGGTTGACATGGTATCAGGATAATGTGACTGGGTGGGACATGTCTGCGGGATGATGCCCCACTGCTAGACATCACTATAAACTGCCACACAGCAGACAACCTAACGATATGACTGAAAACAATCTTAAAGCTACTTAAAACATCTAAATCACACACACATTATTATTACATTATTATTGTTATTATTATTATTATTATTATTATTAGTAGTAGTAGTAGTAGTAGTAGTAGTAATAGTGTAGTAGTAGTAGTAGTAGTAGTAGTAGTGTTGTCCATGATCTTCCTGTTCTTATATAAACTAACATGGATATATTATGATAGAATATTGTTATTGTTATTATTATTATTATTAGTAGTAGTAGTAGTAACAGTAGTAGCAGTAGTATGCAATATTTTAGAATATTTTGTTCTGATATTTATGAAGTAAATGCTGTTGATGTGATGTACAAGAACAACAATTTTGAACTCGGAATATTTTATTTTGTAATCAGCCAGTAATATCAATGCACTTATATTTCCAATCGGAAACACCGCTTAGTTTTTGGAATCTGGACAACTGTCCATCTATCGAAAAGGAAGAATTAATTTAAAAACTATTAGGAACCTTTACGGTGAAAAATATACAAATATATTGAAAATAGGACTGAATACCGAATTCCTTAGTGTCTATACAAACAAAAATATCTTGCAAACCCCGATCCCAAATCGACAGTTAGTTTCAATTCTTGAAATAGAAATTTTGAAACAATTTTAACGTTATAATTCATTTTTTCTCCATTCGTTTTCAAAATGCTTACAAGTTTGCATCGGAAATTCACGATAGATTTCAAGGTTTTTATAGCTGAGCTTTGATATATTTAACACGTTTTTTTTTTTTTGTTTTCATTGCAGGGTTAACGTGCAGTTATTATGTGTTAGAAAACCAAAGAGACCTCAGCTATCTTCATGCAGTGTTTTTGGTACTATCACCAATTCTGGTGTCGTTTTGCTGGTGGGAGAATTATTTAAACATTGAAGGAGAGAACGATAGCCTCTTTGGCAAATTCGCACGCTACATCAGGGAGATACAAAACAGGAGAAAAAAGTTCAACATTGCGGGAAATCTTTGGAAAATATTACTCACTTTCATTTTCCCGCAACTGGTGTTTGGCATCCCCTGTCAAAATGGCATCGATTGCATCAACACGCTATTTGGAAATTCGTATAATCTATCCACTCAAAGAGGAGTTTTGGTTTTGCCTGTGGGACGAACAAATTTTAGATCGGTTCCGTCATTCGGGCATTGTGATAGTTACATGCCAATAATAATAGCTGTTGTTAGCATTGTTAGCAGTGGCCTTTGCTACAAGGCCGCCAAGATAGGCTGCACTATTCTCGCTCAGATAGCCTGTATGTCACTCCCATTGGCCATATCATCACCAGTAGCCATAGGGGTTTTGATTGGATATATGGGTCGCAGTGTTCAAGAAAATAGTCAGACATGCGATCTACCATTCCCTTTCTGGTTAGTCAATGTCCTAACGATGACCAAGTATGTGGAGAATTCTCATTATTGGATGATCATCGTGGCAGGTATGTACTCATTATTGGATAATCATCGTGGCAGGTATGTACTCATTATTGGATGATCATCGTGGCAGGTAAGTATTCATTATGGATGATCATCGTGGCAGGTATGTACTCATTATTGGATGATCATCGTGGCAGGTATGTACTCATTATTGGATGATCATCGTGGCAGGTATGTACTCATTATTGGATGATCATCGTGGCAGGTATGTACTCATTATTGGATGATCATCGTGGCAGGTATGTACTGCAAAATATTTAAATATTACTGCTTCTTCTTAAGAAACACACAAAACACAAGATCCTGGAAACACTTGCTGTCATGATACTGTACTATTTACTTATCTGCAAAGTGTGGGCACTCGTAATCTAATGTATCTGAGGGTTCACATCTGAAACCGAAAGGATCAAATAACACGTTGGAAAAGTGTTTTTACCCATACCATAGTAACAATAGAGTTCAAAGAACTGTAACAGAAACAATATAAACCATTGGTTGTTTATTTCAACATGTGTGGATAGGTAGAAAATTCACTCAATCTCGATTCTTTTCTTCTCTATCTTTACTAATTGATTGCTTCCTTGATATTATGTAAATATATTGAAACTAATAATACCAATGCTACTAATTATCTTTGTGTAACCATTCCGCTCCATTCAATATGAACATTTATCTTGTGAACATTCTGGGTTCTGAGAAAAACATTTAGAACTTTGTGTAATAAATACATAACTACATTGTATTTCCTGTGCGAAAAAGTATCCATGTTAAGCATTACGTCAGATGTGAATGGTGTATGAAGATTGATTTACTTGTTTATTTTAAACTCGATATTGTTCGACCTTGTGAACTTAAATTACAGTACACTGTTTCATTAGCTGTAGATGCCCAAAGTCTAAGTTAGTTCAAGAGACTAGTCTGGCTATTGATTTATGATAACAAATTATTTAAATGATTTTCATAGAATGCAGTAAAATATTTCTTATTGCAGGTATTCTTGGATACGTCTCATTTCTAATAATAAGTTACCATATATGGTTACCGGGGAAGAAATACATTCAGAAATCGGAAAAGTAAGTATCCCAATCAAGTCCCTGTTGATGCCCTGATAATTGTCTTTGTTTATCTCTATAGCAACGTCAATATGCAGTTAAATTCGTGCAAGTCTACACACAAAATATCGGCATCACCTTGCATTAGGCGTGAATGTGCAGTGTCCTGCTAATAGAATGCTTTTGTTTTTTACCTCGATTGCAAATCACCATACTAATACACAAAAAATAAAATTTGTATCAACATCTCGATCAATAAATCTTTATCCAGATATAATATGTTTACTTTAAACAGGCAATGTAGTCTCTTGTTTAGAACATATTTAAGTATATTTGATCTGGAAGTTTCATGACAGGGATGGAGGTTGGTGGCTATGGTAGGGGCAGGTTTTGTTTCTCCAAACTCTTTGTTTACGAAGCTACAACTGTCGAAAACGTGACTGTAACTTACTGGCTTGTGATCTTGTGCTTGAATGTCATGCTCACATCGTGTCAAGAAATTGAAACACAGTAGCTTTTTGTGTATTTTATAACAGGTTATTCACTAGGTCTGTCTACTGTGGGGTTCTTCTTGACCAGTGTATACCACTTAACAGAAAACGTCTGGAAGAAGATAAAGTAACCGAAAAGGTAGGTGTTTTGCACAAAAAAAATGTAAGAGTGACTTTTCTAGTTTTGACTTACAGGAAACTTAACCACAAAATGCATTCAAACAGCTCGTATGCATCGGGGTTGCAATTAAATAATAATAACAAATACAACCAAACGTTACTTAACTTGGCTGTTTCATCTGCACTGTTCCAAACGTTAACGATCCATTATCGATATTGATGTTGCGCCCACCCTAAGATATAGCTAGCAACGTTTACAGATTTGTCATTATAGACAATTTAGCGGTCTTATCAAAGACCGATTCAAACATTTCTCTGTTATCTCGACGGTATTAGTTAAAGCAGAATAGCACATTTATTTCTGAATTAACTGAGTTAATTTTTATATGAGGTAACCGCGGATGTATATATGAATCTGGTTTAACGGTTATCATCAAAATATATAGCGCCGATTAAAAGTTAAGGTCTAAAACTAAAATATAAAAACTGCATCCAAAACAACTGAAGAGATAACCCCTTCAAAATAGACGTGCCCATCTAGCATGCAAGAGATGAAATAAAAGGAAGAGATGTTAAACTTATTAATAAAGTATATAAAATTAAAGGGATTGAAAAGAGCATAGCCGTAATTTTGCGATAGACAATGGATCCTGTAACCGCATCGAAATATTGCCGTATGGTTTTGCAATTGCAATGTCGTCTCTATCGTTCAAACCGTAGAACCTGCACTAAGAATTTGTCACTACTAAATTTAATAAAAACTGTATCAACCGTCGTGGAGAAGATATTGAACATACGTTTTATAAATGGTTACTACTGGAGTCACATTTCAAGACGACCTATCACGTACACATATTTAATAGATAGGTTATAAGAAATCCTACTACCGAGATTGACTAAAATTGGGTCCGTTCTTCTGGAGAAGAAGTTCAAAATAGGTTGTCTGTTTGGCAATGAAGGTCCCGTCACAGCTAGGGGAATGCGTTCTTGTGGAGTGTATACTCTTCACACCTGGAGGATAGATGTTTTTTTTAATATAAAATCTGTTGAGAGGCTGTATGACAATTTACCACCGGCGAGAGTCTTCGACTTTTTCAATGAATGAGTCAATATAAAAAAATGGTGACCGTATGTATAATGATTTTGTCTTTTACCATTGTTTTTAATTTTATCAACTTTGCTAAGTATTATATCGTCTCTATATTTTATCGCATTTCTAGTATGATTATGTTGAAATATATCATCTCTATCTTTTATCGCATTTCTTGTATGATTATGTTGAAATGTTTATATCCCCAATATACATGTTGCAGTTTTTATCTGTTTATTTTAGAGCTTAAAATGTAGTCGTTCTAAAGAAATTTAAAACAGGTTTTTCCACGTGCTGCTTACTGAATCATCACCTTTGCTATGAAACTAAGGGTAGACAATTTATATCATACATATCCTAAAATCATTTTTACCGGGTGTGATCTAAATTTGGTCTGCCACTCATGAGAAAAAGTCTAAAATAAGTTTTCTATCTAATTGTTAAGGGAGCCACAGCTTGTGTATAGGACCCACATCGAACAGAATTTTGAATGGAATCTTGTAATAACTATCTTGCCATGTTGAATCCATTTGGAAATGGTGTTCTTGAGATCAATTTACAAATAATTTTTACATATACTTGTTGTGTAAGCCAAACCGCTGCTAAATGTGCCTGTAAAATCAAATTATGGGAGCTCATATCCTGAGAGAAATCCATACTAATTTTGAGATAAATTGTCACAGCGATATTTGAGACGAAGCTGATATAAGGCAATGTCGATGGGCAGTTTGTGAATTGCATGCCGGTCAATACCATGAGCTCAGCGAATTACTTGAACTTTGTTAATACTTCCTAAAGGCTTTTGACGCTTTTACGTGACACGTTTTGTATACTAGTAGATCTACAAGGGGTAGTTTTTGTGAAAGGTATTAGTAATCACAAGAGAACAAAATATTTCCTTACGTCACACAACTGGTATGATTCAGTTTTCATTGTAAACTGAATGAAGGTTGATGTAGGTTACGTACAAAGATCAATTTAGTAAGAAATATGTTTTCAAGTTCGATGATAATTTGGGTCAATAGCTGTAAATATTCGGCATGTGTCTGCATGGACACAACTAATCTTTACTACTTACAATACAGATATGAGAAGAAAGCCTGATGGAGGCAAGCTAAGTATGATCTTACTGCGACGATCTATTTTAATTTTAAGAAAACTAAGTTTCTATTAAAACCTCTGAATGCGTATGGTCCAGTTAGTTTTGAAAATTCAGCATTAAATTTGATTCTGTATTGTTTACTCGGAGTCAATATACATTAAATTTGATGAATAATTATGAAACTTCTTAGCTAGTGCTATCTAATGAGAGACGTGCAAAACATTATGAACTTAAATTGGAAAATTCACTGGTTACCCTTATGAAAAAGAAGGCAAATTAACACTCGTCTTAGCTCACGGGAGATAACTCTGCATAACCAAACACATGCCATTGAGGTCGTCCAAGATGTAGTTATGGAACATGCTGATTATGAATAAACCAATACAATTAATGAAAACTTTATCGTGGCATTGAGTAGTAACTAAAACGTAAAGGTTAAATTATACTTGTACAATAATTAATAAATTCTAACAGACACACTTCTTGGAATGAAATAATTCAGACAGCTATCTATCAGGTAATGAGGTTTATCAAATGTTACGTCTTCAAGACCACCCGAAATAAATAGTTGTGCAGTCAGTAGTATTATTTTGAAAGAATATTTTGTACCATCAGTTTAAAAATTATGTAAACAATTCTCTCATCGCATTTTAAATGGACGTTTATGATTAGATAACAGCTGTCACAAGCCCCACGCGTTAACCAGTGAACAACTGCGGCTCAAGATGTTTGAAGACCTCGATTCTCTAAATGCAACAAGTGGCAGAAATACACAGATCTAGCTTTTGATTGGATGATGGATTTCTACGTTTCCTAAAATAGTCTGCTGCAGTCTTTATCTGAGTTGAAGTCAGTCATATGAATTCATTATTTTGGGTGTAACTCATTCTGGTGGGCCTTGACGATTGATGACATTCTGCGTAAACGAACAAAATAGATAATTAACACAATAAAACGATATGAAATATTAAATCATTCCATCCCATAGTTGTAATGTGTTGAGAGCTTGCTATTATAAGGTTTGTTTTTGTTTCCATTTATTAAATGCACAAAGTTCATAAGTACTATTTGTGCTCATGAATTCAGAAAAAACGTGTAAAATAATTGCAAACGTCCAACGAAACATCACCGCTGGGTATGTGTATTAAAATTTGTCATACATCTGGGCCGCACGATTCATCTAAAACCACCCAAAACCTGCACAACACAACCCAAAACCTGCCCAACTCCACCCAGAATTGTCCGAAACCTGCCCATATCCACCATAAAGATGATGTAAATCAAACGAAACATACCCAAAACCACAAGAAAACATTGGGAAGAGTACTATCTTGTACAAACAGACAACACATTATGCTGCATTTAGTACTTAAATCGGATTGAAATGAAAGAAGGGAGATAAATGTTACTGGATTGATCCAAAACACTTGTTATCAAGTAAAAACGGGACCAGTCAATACGATCCAATAAAGAACGGCCTCATTTCCATAGCTCGATGCATACACATTACATCGTTGCAAAGCCATGCGCAGTATAGGCCTACATATCGCAAGTCATTAAAACACAGCAGTGATATCCCTTGTGTCCAACACTGATATTACTTTGAACGAATATTCTGCTGATATTAGTCGGATTTCAAATGGAAAGCATTGCTGTGGGGTTTTTTTTCCGTCAATATGTCGAATTCGTTATGTGTTTTTCGTCAATATCGGTGACTGAAACCTTACGTACGCACAAAAGACCGAGAGCAGTGTGCTTGTACAATATGTATTATTTCGTGTATGTAATATTGTTTTCATCCTCATTGATATGTATGGTACTGATGGACTATTATTTACTTCACAATATGGCCGTTTTTATTCTTGGAACGAATTGACTTGGTCCGGATTGACTCGATTACCAGTACTTGCCTTGAATCTAGTAACATTTGTCTCCCTTGTTTCATTTCCCTCCAATGTAAATAATTGCGACATATTTTGCCGTCTGCTTCTACAAAATAGTACTGTTGTCCTGTGGTTTGTGGTATGCTTCATTTAATTTACATCATCTCTGTGCTGGATTTGGACAGGTTTTGGGTTAATCGTGTGGCCGCTTACATTTTTCCCCTTTTATGTCTCAAACTATATTGATGCAGTGCAGATACGAGACAATGGGTGATCTGTTCATAAGAAAGCTACTAAGTTTCTAGACATAACTCTTGGGCGTTGAGTGAGAAGAATTGGGTTGGATAGGTCGAAATTATACACATTGATGAAACTTAAGCTTAGTTTAAAAACGATTTCTCATTTAACCTTAATAATAATAATAATAATAATAATACTATTTTCCAACTGAACATGTCCATATGAATATAATGTATTCTTAACCACGACAAGGCATGCATTACATACACGTTATTAATCGTACATACTTGATCTGGGATTTGGCACAGCTTTTCTATCAGTACTTCCGTACGACACACGAAGACTGAACTACGTAGCTATGTCCTTTTGACGTCAGCGCGTAGATAATATTAGACGCAGTGAATCGAAATTTTATCATCTCAGATCGTTTAGACTTGCATTCATTCTATATAGCTACTTGTATTTAGATAGCGTAAAAGAGGGGTAGAAATTAAATAGAAAACCGCATTTGCATTTTGTTTTAAATAAGGGGAAATAACCTATTTGAAATGGCTTATCAATACGTCTTGGCCTGACAACCTCGGCGTATCGCTATATAATATCAAACTCGTTATCCGCGCCACATAGACAACAGACACACAAGCACACACACACAGATAGATAGATAGTCATCAATCAGACACGTTTATCACCGCTAAAAGGTCAGGTCCTATGTTAAGGTAATCTTATCGCCACTGTTTCAGCTTATATCGGACAGTTAAACAGGGCTTGATTAGTGATAAATCTCAACTTAAAAGGGGATCAGAATCAGAAAAGTGGGAATCGTCGGAGTAATGCTGCTAAGTATTAACTTTTAAGTAGAAATCTATGTTTCGAAATCATCAAATTGATCTGTCCAGAATGCCTTCCGCTTAGAGATCAATCCAAATGTATTTAAATGACCACCTGTCAGAAAAATGAAAACATTACATATTCGTACAAGCAAGCGTATGTACTGTCAAGCTTCGTTTATCAATATCGTTAATTTGACAGGTAAATCAGTGTTATATTCATCATTTCTTTACATATGTGAACCGACTCAAGGACATGTTTCCTTTTATACCCTTTATAGATGTATATACATGTACATCAATGCACGTAACCAATCGGAACTCGAGAATTTATTATCTGAGGTATTTTGTATAAGATATTTGATCTAAAAGTTCTAGAACAGTGCGATATTTTCAAATTAAAGCAATCCAACGTCATAAACTATAACTAAAAACCTCCCACTGTAGGACTTGCTCATGCTTTTAATTTGCTTATTGACGTCATCTTCTCAACAGCGTACATGCAAGACCCGAAGACAGAACGGCAGACAAGTCCTTTATCCAACAGAGTCATTAGAAATTTATGCAAAATAAGATATAAAAAAGATATAAAGCAACTGTTAAATCTGGAATTGTGAGATGCACGAAACGTTGTTTTGAGATGACGGAGACATTGTTAAACATAATATTATAAAATGAAGGCGAAATGCATCTCTCCCAAAAGATTTAGTTCATTATGTCGAAGTATATATGAAAGAAAATAGATGTGTTACTGTCCGAGCGGTAGTAGACAATTTTCGACATTTCATACAGAAGTGGAGCTAAATTATGAGTGGAGCTAAATTATGAGCAAACAATTATAAATGTATTTTCGTGCCAGTTGCTTGCCTGTATGACTTTATGAAACCTACCTAGTTTAAGCGTAAAGATCTGTGGATGTTTAATATAAGGTACAGTCTAGAAGATTATCATCTGTGAAAAAGATGGTCATGTGATGCAATTTACATGCACTACCTTGAACTATACAGTAAGAGACAAAACAGTAAATGGAAGCACACCTATGAACGCATATCATTCCATGTCTATTGGAAAGGTTATGTTCATTCAGCGCACTTGGAATAATTTTGAACCATGTGCTGCCAGAGAATATTAAAGCAAATAGACAATAATATGCCACAATAATCAAATATAATTTAAGTCAGATATTTTCAAAACGTATCCAGATCGGGCATCTTATTTTTGCATAAGGATAACACACCAGTACACACACACACACACACACACACACACACACAAGTTTATAATGTAGACCTTATAGAATCGTGGCGTTGAATCAACCCGCCAAAGAACCCATATTTAGCTCATTGCGACCTCTGTTGTCTTTTGTTTATCAAAGACTCGCTATGGAGAAATTATTACTCAAGCAGAGAAGAACTGAAAGGTGCAATCACCAGATCGCCTCGAACCCTGTCACTTGACCAGCAGCTGCACGCGTGAAGGCCTACGCCACAAGGTTGGACAAGTCTTAATAAGATACACTGAGAAGGTCTATGACAATTATCATACAAAATTCATTAACATTTTCTTTACTGCGTCTGTTGCAGAACCTTTGATCAATTTAGTGAACCATCGTTCTATAATACGCTAATAACATTTTGTTCTTAACTCAGGAGACCCCGGCTGCAATACAAGGACCATCAACTAAACAGAATGCCGAGTCGACGATGCCCCTTATCTATATCTGTGCAACGATGTGGCACGAAACTAAGTCTGAAATGACAAAACTAATGCAGTCAATCCTAAGGTAAGACTCTTTTTATTAATTGCAATATTTAAGTTTCCTTTCGTACCTTATCGTGTTAGGATCATTGACGTATTAATCATATCCTGTAATACAGTTGTAAGTCAAGCACACTTTCAAAGTCTGAAACAATTTAGCTTTAAAGTATAACGATTGGGATATACAGTCGGAGCATTTTAATTCTCTTTATTATATGCAGTTATTCCCACTATCTTACTCAAGCCGCAGGAACGTTTGCTCAAAATCTGCTGTTATTTAAGTTTACCGTGATAAAATCCCTAACTCACTCAAAGTCAAAAGTGGTTATACAATTATTTAATTTGGAACGTGTCATACATGTGCTATAATGCATATTATTCATACATTAGTTTTCTTCTGATAATGTGCTTGAGTTTTCGTGGGTTTACAATGCAACACCACAAGGACGCAATAGTGATATGAGGAATTCCTTTTGTAGGATAAATTCCACTTGCTTACGAAGGCGAATTACGTAGTACTGACTTGTTCATTTTGTCTAGCGTCCATCACGTCTGTAAGTTAACGAAATGATATCATGTAATTTTATTAAGCAGAAAATGATGGGTATTCATTTTCTTTGGCAAAGCATTTGTTATGGATATGACCATGATCGTATCATCATATAGTAGATAGGGGCCTTAGGTATTACGACATCTGATGCTTTTCTCAGTTTTATCTGCATGTATGTTCGGTACATTAGTAGTTACAATTTTTGCAGCATATATTGGAGGTTCAGCTTATAATCGGAATGGTTATATAATTTTTATTTACACTGATCATTGATTTGTTATGTTGAACGTTTCAGATTGGACGATTTTGGCGGAACCGGATAGGTTGCTAATGACATTAGACACACTTTAGTATTTTTGAAACATTGAGAACATAAATAATATCATTAGTGGGCTTAAAAAAGAAATGCTTCATGATGGTTGGTTAAATGTTTCTTGTTTGCATATAAGCGCATGCGTAATACCATACACGCATATCTTGTTATCCAATAAGTGCAAATACTGCATCATAAACTTCCCGCTGTCTAAAGCAGGGACGTGAAGATGGAACGAGAAAGTGGATGCGTAGTTTGAAAATGCATAACGGGAAACATATGTACATCAACCAAATTCTATCATGATTATTTGCCACTAGCGATATCGTGTCTGGTAGAAACGAACTTCCAGTAAAGAGTGGTGTACATAATATTCGCGTTTCTATTGGTATGTCATACTTGCGTGTGTTGATCCATTTATTGAAAAAAATATTCCATTAAACAGGATACTAATAACATATCCATTCTTTATCTATTCTAATTTCCAGAAGGAATACAGAAATGTATTGGTTTTGGTGGGCTATTATATCGTATCAGTAAATGTATATATTCTCATGATAAACACTGCTTGAATTGTGCAATAACCACTTCAGATTTGATAGACTGTTATTATACGCTATGCATTAAATGTGTTGAGCGGAGTTCTGTAAGGTGGTTGATTTGGCAAAATATTTTAGACCGATTTTGCTATCAAATTTGTTTATTTGATCTTGTTTGATCTCGGGACAGAGTACGTCTTGTAAAGTTACACTGGTCTTGCATATTTGTTCTTATTAAATGGTTTTGTATATCGATGTTAAGAAGTTATTGATATCCCGCATTATCAGTCATCATCTAATTTATATATCCAGGGCTGACCTTAAACAAATTGGGGTTCCGCCTCCGCCATAGCCTTGCCTAGCCGGGTTCGATTTTACGTAAAGAACGAATTAAAAATGCTATATCTTTTATTACACTATTAGTTATTTGTTAAAAATGATTATTTTAGTATTATCAATGATTCTCCTGTAGAATCCAGGGATCACACTTTCCGTTGTTTGGTCTATATATGTAGTTCTCAAAACGAAATTATCTATACCTTGATTTCTCTCTTAGGAAACCAGAATAACTTTGCATGGAGATGAGAATTGATTACTAGATCGACATGTGAATGTTTCGGATACGCACGTATGTCTATATCACCCACTTTGCAACATCCGTTTTGGTGTTGTGTGCATTGTCGCGATAGAAACGAATTAAAATATCTCTAACTTGTATTTTTATTATATATATATATATATATATATATATATATATATATATATATATATATATATATATATATATATATGCAACACTTATGATACGTTTTTCAAACGTCAAGATCATAGGTCAGTATTTTTCACGTTGTGTCAAACTTTACCTTCCAAAGAGCAATATATATATATATATATATATATATATATATATATATATATATATATATATATAAAGATATCAAGATTAATCTTAATTTTGTGATACATATCTGTTGAAGACTTGATGAAGATCAAGGAAATCGAAGCCATTTCAGATCCCTTTGGGGGGATTTTGACGATGATGTTTTCAACTTCGAAGGTAAGACATGTATGATAAAACTGTCCGAAACGGTATTCTATTAGCTTATTTATATATATATATATATATATATATATATATATATATATATATATATATATATACATATATACATATAACCAGCTAATGTGTGAATACATTTTAGTGTATGCATGTATCAACATGTACGTTTATTCCAGCTGTTAATGTATTTGGCTAATGCCATTTTATTTCAGTTATTTCCACAACAGAAAAGTGAATTAATAGCACCTGCCTAAAAATGGTTAACTCGATAATCGAATTAGCTTTAGAGATAAAGACACGTTATTCCATGAATTCAACGAATTTCTCTGGAAAAGACTGGCTATTACATTTCTGGTCATTTGTATCGTTTCATGCGAACCTGCGTAGATTCCATAATGAAGTTAGTTACCCTGAAGTTCATAATGATATTATAGCCATTTTAAGTAAAGTAACAAGCTGCACTGATAATACTATAGTCTTCTATCCAATATGAAACGTATTCGTATAATTATACATTGATTAAGCAACAAACATGACCATGTTCGAGCTGGGCTTGACTTGTACCACTGAATATATCTTTCAAGGTCTAATTTAGATCTATGAGCATGTACAACATTTTCTTTCAAGAACTGGTGACTCCAATATCGACACTTTTGTTGTACCAGAATCAAGTCATAACAACAACATAATGACCATATTTCGTTTAATGTTCCTCATTTTACAGCCCAATATAACTTCTTATTAGATAACTTGTCGTAATCCATGCTACTAATAATTATGGCAAGTTTCATACAGACCTTTGGTCAGTACTGGCTCAACTAGTTTTTCAAACTTATAAGCTTCCAGTTTGTCGGGAAGGCAACTCGAACTTCAAACACTGATTATAGTAATCTCTTTTCATAGTCTATACTGCAGTGACCTACATTCACAACCAAATAATAAGAGGCACGCTGGATAATCCTGTCAATTAATAATAATTGCTCTGATCCTTGAAGCAACATCTGATAATCTTTGAAAGATTTAGTATACCATATCTGATAAATCGATACCGCCAGGTGTATGACGCCGTGTACCTGAAGTTGTTACGAAATTAATAACAAAGCCCCTTAACTGCATTGCTATCACCTCCATTTACAACAGTTGTCAATTCTATTTTCATTCTATTTTCATCCCTGAGATAAAATTAATAGATTTAGTAATCATTTTGCAGCTATATCTACTGTAAATAAAAATCATGGTTACCTCCATCACTGGCAACTCAACCAATGACTTTGTCATCAATACAAGTATTAAATCAAGATTACAAAACTAATCAACAACAACAAACATGAGTTAAAGTCACTCTCCCCGATTGTGGCGTTTGGAAGGTAGGGGTGGGATGCTCCCAATATATTATTTAAATTACTATGGAAATCCCACCTAGGCTCGATTTTGTAGGTAGTGAAATTAGTGATAGAAAGAGGTAAAGCTCTGAGCCCCCAGCCAGCAATGCCGACAGTTAAATCATTGAGAACACAAAGGTGAAATTCAAAAGAATAACAATTTAATACAATTCAATATTCAGTTGGTAATAATTTCCCAATCACTCTCCTACCTGTCGACCAAGTGATAGCATATTGCATCCTGTGATTTTTAGTGTGAGATCGCTTTTCTACCTGTCCTTGTTTTCTACTCATCTGTATCTCTCATATCCCGCCAATTCCTTCTCTCCTTCCGAACTCCTTCTCCTTGATTGCTTCTTCTCCAATTGCTCCTCATCGACTCCTTTTCCTCCTCCTCCTTGACTCTGCTCTCCGACTAGTCTTCGATTCACAATCGACTTGTCCACTAGTCTCTATTCCCTCTCTCTCCCAGAGACTCGGGACTAAACCACACCGGAAGTCTGTCCCATAAAAACTTCCTGTGAAAACACATGGATGTTAGCATATTTCCTCAGCCATCTCGTCTCACACTAAACCAACAATCATTCATCAGATAAAGGCTATTATATTTGTTGGTCACGCATTCGTGCACATCGAAATACCCATACGCTCTTGTATGGTAAACAAAGTCGTAAGAAAAGCACGGTATCAACTACTTATCATATATACATCAATAAATTGCGTCACATCCGTATATATATATATATATATATATATATATATATATATATATATATATATATTCTTAATCTTATTGTACTGAACAATAGCACAGCAAGCAGACGCATCTCTGTACATTACACTCCCACATGTGTACACAAATATTCAAATGTCAATATTAACTAATTTTACACACTGCAACCTTTTTCTAAAGTTACAATTCAAGTCAATCAACAGTTGCAAAATCTAGAATATCACATGAATAAATGCACCAGTTTACTACGAATTAACCAGATAGCGAATTACAATATTAATTCTAACTACGAGCTAGCAATCTACATAATTCTTTACATAATCATAGCTCATTTCTCAAATACGCATGTAAATTAAACACTACAAAGGTAATTCTACGTACTAACGATTCTAGTAATGAAGTATACATATTGCACATAATTACAATTACAATGCCGTAATATTCTGCAACAGTCGAGCAAATAACTCACTGACCTGTACGAAGCTTTGTCTTTCCTTAGAATTTCCTAAGTTTTCCCGCCAGTTCACGAGTGGTTACCCGGAGTGATTGCTACAACTTCTCAGCACGATGTTTCACAATGACTGGGGTTTCTGGTCTAAAATACTCAGTTAAATTGGGGTTGAAATGGTGACCACAACACACACTCTCTTAATTCCGATTGGATATCGATTTTACCCTGTTCTATTCAACTTAACAGACAATGCTCCTGCCGTCTGTCAGCGTGGTGAGATTTACGACGCCAGTAAGGGTCCTTTATTCTTGAACAAAGCTTTCAACGTCTACATGTGATTTTTTGAAACCCAAAAGCTGGGCTCTCGTAACAATTACGAACATGACCACAATAGCCGCGAGGTCTAACATATACACATGGCTTCTAACAAATTCCTTTGTTCTTGACTTACGTAATCGCGGCAGGCAACGTGACACCAATATTATCAAATTACTCGCGATTTACTTGTTCTGCCCTTATAATTACCAGTCAATCAGCACTCAAGTGTGGACTAATTCCTACAAAATTTAAAATAATTGATATAAAAATCCATTTTTAAGGTGAAACTAATGCCGTATTCCAAATAACGCTAAGAATTTTTTGCTTTGGAAAAAATTGTTAGCACATATAGTTTTCGAATACTGAGAGAGAGAGAGAGAGAGAGAGAGAGAGAGAGAGAGAGAGAAATGATAAAATCTTAAACTCTTACAGATTTCCTAATTAATTCTAAACAATAAAAAATAATATATAATGGGATCATCAACTAAGTGTAATATACCTATATGTTCGCACTGTTCTTTCATTAATGAAAATACTTCTTTCAGTAGTAATCATACTAGAGAAACATTTTAAATGCGTTGGGATACTAATTGCACAACATCAAATGGTATTTATTTGATCACGTGTCAAGATTGTGGTATACAATATATTGGACAAACCAGTCAACATATATCTTTACTTATGAACCAATATAGATCAAACATAAAATTATAGCGATCAATCTTTTTCATCTCATGTTGACGCACATATTAGCGAGAGTTTCCATAGTTTGCACGATTTTTCATTTCAACCTATTGATATAGTCGATTCTGATTTTACAATAACTTAAAATAGCGAAAGTGATGAATTAATATGGTAAAATTAATTTAACTAATTAATTTAAAAGGAAGAAATACAATTAAAAATGCGTTCAAGATTATGATTATTTTTTTTATAAATTACTTATATTTTTATATTTATTGCAAATATTATGCAGATCATAATTTTTATTATATAATTTGAGTTACAATAGGCTAAATAAACTATTCAATACTATAACTAGATATAATAACTTGGAAATAATACATTATACATAATAATAAAAGTATTAATAAACTGTTTATCTCTTTCAATAATTATATATATATATATATATATATATATATATATATATATATATATATATATATATATATATATATATATATATATATATATAATATATATATATATATTATATATATATATTATATATATATATATATATATAGTCAGATTTACGGAGTCATTAAAAGGGCACATCATACAAGACTTTGGACTACTCCTCTGGAGATGAAAGTTAAGATATCTATCAAATAAGGGAACACTGGGCTCCATTATGTCTACAGTGTTAAAGAAATGGAACCTATAAGACAGGAAAGCTAAAGTAAAAAGACATGTTACCAATGTGAAGAGGAAAGGACTTTGTTCTTCAGATTGTCACCACAAAATGATAAAAAGGAGGACACCTCTGCATAGACAAAAACAACGCCCATACCAGTCAAGATATTCAAAACTTTGAGACAAGCAGAAAAAACAGCAAATTAACCCATTACCAGTGACGAAACTCACAAACAAAGTACGAAAGAAAGAAACAAGAAAGAAAGACAGAAAGAAAGAAGCGAAACAATGAACGTTGGATACGCAATGAACTTTCATTGAGATTCTGATTTCACGAGAATTGTAAAGAAAACCTAAGTAAATCTTTGTACTGATTGTTTATCTATTATGGGAAATATTCACAGACTCACATAAACATGTTCTAAAGGAATGTGAAGTTTGGTTGAACTGGCAATCACTGAATGTTATTTCGTTTCAAGGACTGTTGGTGCCCCTGGAAAGGAGCGTTTGGTTCCAATAGCAAGACATAATAATGACTTGACACAATAAGTTGTAACTGTCTTAAGTCTTGTCTATGCCTAAATTGTACTCCTTTTGTTGTTGCTGTGGCAGTATTTATGACTACTGTTTCTGCAACTGGCTTGTCATAAGTGCAAAATTGTAAAATACAATAATCAGAATTTAGACTCACTGGGATCAGTTCTTTGTCTCTATTTATGCCTGTTTTAAATTAATGGTGTAACTCAAAAGATTTTTGCATTCTAATTCAGTTACAAATGAATCTAAACTTCAAGCAGTTTGTTTGATCATCTGCTAGTGTCGTTCTGAATTTAGAATTTGATGGCTTACTCATTTAAAACCAAAACATTCATATTCATCTTGGTCTCAGATGGAACAAGGGCAACACATAACTGACAATATATTTTTCTCAGCAAATTGGCTAACTATTTTAATAAGGTAAAATACAAATCATACCAAACAAAAGTGTAATTAGTAACAATTTATGCATTAATTATTTGTGTGGTCATTGCACATGATAGCATGGAGTGGTATGGTTGCACCTAAGAACAATCTAACTGACTGGATGTATGTCAATTACTGCAGACTAAATTATAAACTTGTCTTTGACAAGTTTCCTTTCATACATTTCCGTATGGAAGGCATGGTTGGCAATCTTAGGCTGCAAGCAGAACACGGGCACATTTACCATGATGTAAAAAATCATTTAAGTGAATTGTTGCAAGTAATACTCTGTATATCTCTCATTGCAATATAATTTATAATATTATTTATTGCAAACTGCACAATTGAAAGGTTTCGTGCATCCTCATGTTATGGAAGACCATTCATCCAGTTCATGAAGTCATCTTTTTGATAGTCATGCAAATGATAGTGCAGCCCGTTCATGTGGTCCTCGTTTTGAAGATCATCTTTCTGAATTGAGACCCCAGCCTTGTTATGTGGTCATCTTGATGAAGAAAATAAAACTTAGTCCTTGAATATTCCTAAAAAATAGGCAAAGGAATGCTGACTTGAACCGAATTCTCTCCAATCGACAGTAAACCAACCTTCGTATCAAAGCAGAAACAAATTAGCCCACGGATAAAATATTTCTTGGCTACCAGTCACACAGGCCAATCAAGCCGTCAGTATTCCAGGTTGGTCATTCAAGCAATCAAAGCATACAAATCACGGTCAGCAACGCCCAATCACCTGCTACTCGACCAACAACACTTTACTCAGCTCTACGGCTGCTATGGTTCAGCTTCACAGCTGCTACGGTCAATTACTATGGTTAACTCTATAACTTGTACCACGACGAATCCGATCACTCCGGTCAGTCCGACCACTCCAATCACTCTGGTCAGCTGAAAATACATCTAACACCGTGTACTATGCATGACAAAGGCATATACTATAAAACATAACGAAGTTATATACGGCAAGCCACACAGATTACATGATCGGCACAGTAATGACAAAATACACAAGTTCAGAAGTGAACCTAACAGTGCCGACAAGAATGATACGGTACTAAACGTTTCTTAAAAATGCAACTTTACAACTTGCTAATATAAATCTCTTGCTAAGTCATAAACAAGAATAGTAAAAATTTGCATGATAGTACTTGAGCCGAAGCTACATAGAAAATATACCAAAGAAAATGTGGTAGTACAATAGTTATAACTTATACACAAGAAATTAATAATTCAAATACCTCTTCAGCTGAAGATGTACAAGTCATAGATTTTATTGGTGTGGTCCCTCTCAGATTTACATCATAGAGGTGACCCCCTATTGTCTAAAATTAAAGGGCTTTTATGAGTTTTTGTAGTTTTCCCCTATATATCTTTTACTGTAAAGTTATTTTTATTAATTTCGATTTTATTAAATTTTGTTCTAGGTTTTATGCACCTCCCTAACTACTGTATACCTGTTCCTTGATCTCGGATGATCTTAGAGTTATTTACAATATAACTCAGTTTTGCAGCATGACATTACATCAGAATCGTAAATCAATATTAAGTAAATATGCTTGATTGGAGTCAATGAATATTGTTCGCCCATCATTCATTCTTTATGTTTCATGCATTCTGTTGAGTGTACTTAAATATTGGATTTTATATTTCAAGATTTATTGTGAATGTAAATCGCAATTATTTCTCCACTTCGTTTCTGCGTAACTGTTCATCGGCCTAATATTCAACTTTTAACTAGATCTCCAAATATATGTGAAAGTCTAATTGCTACGTATGATATTATCACATCGTTGCTGATCCAGATTCTTCTTCTTCTTTTTCTTCTTCTTCTTCTTCTTCTTCTTATTATTATTATTATTATTATTAAATACTTTGCTAAAGTACAAGATCTACATCATGGCGAAAATGGGTCGAGTATCAGCCAGATTCTATCCAAGTAGGTCACATAACATGGTCGGGACAACGGCATTGTATTTAATATAATCATTGGATTAGCTGTTATGAATAGTAACTGCAATTTTTGCGTATAGTCTGGTAACATAACCCTTTTATTCGACCCAAATGAAGCGTGAGCGAAGAAAATATATAAGCTGAAGACTGGCACTGAAATTTATAGGGTAAAGCATCAAGCCTGACCAATTGCACTCAATTTCGTTTTTTATCGCACGAGATTGATCTCTTTCGGGCTTGTTTTACGTCACGCGCTTATGTGACTGTACGAACTGTAATCAGAGATGGTAATTTCAATTGCTGCCTGAGACGAAAATATTTTTTTTTTCTTTAAATGCTTCATTATTTCATTATTTGATACATAAATGTGATCTTTGAACTAGTAATGATGAAACATGATTTTTTCTACAAACCGTTAACGACGCAATCGAAAGAAGCTTGAACCCTTGTAATCATATACTTTCCTCGTTCACTGGAGATCGTTTCCTCACATTAAACCCTGTTTGAAAAGACATAAATAATGATAATATTTGTTTATACCTGATTCGATTAGATATTGAATACGGTTATTATATTACGCTGGCGGGAAGGATATTAAGACGTTCTTATTTTGTTGTAGGACTTGTCTCTTAATATAACAACCCACTCTATTATTACCACAGGCAAATATTACGTCTTGAACTCTGTCGTATCATTTGCAGTCCATATCTTCTTCGATGATGCATACAAAACTGAAATCACCGATGGTAAGAAGAGCGTTAGATTGAATTCATATGTGAATGATCTACTAGAAGTTGTCCAGGAAACTACTGGGTACGTTTGATTTTATCGAGTTTAAAACAGACATAAAAACATTTCCCCATCCTTTCTGTGAAAGCAGCTCCAGCAAATGCATCAGTATTTTAGAAAGAGCCAAGCTCTAATTATGTTTTGCCATGAATTGCGCTTAGTGTTAGTTAAAGTTTACGTGCTTTTCTAAATATGATCAAAATATACTCAGTGATCCTTTACGTCGTTTCACCAAGGTCCGAAAATGCTGGACTTATAATTTATTCTTTAAGGAAATTGTATTTGGAGACTCATTTAATCATTGTTAGTCTGTGCGCTATAATGGTATTCACACTGAGATGAAAATCTATGTTTCCATTCTGCCGATTAGCGCATTGACTGCATCTTGGCTTTTTGTGCAAATTTTGGTATCAGAGAAACTTTCATTAGGTCCATTTATTGACATATTAACGTCAGAAAAAGCTGTATTATTTACCTTATCTACAGCGTTAATTATTTACTTAATATGGATGTTGGCTCTACCAAAATGACTAGACACTTTCATAACATTATGTATATATGGATGGAAGGGTCTTTGGCAGGGTGGATTTCAGTAAGTCAGGATGACAATGAATTGTGCATGTATCAATATTTATATGTGTACATTTGTGCTATTCAATTCCTATCATAGATTTAGCATATATTTTATATTTACAGAGACAATACCTGTTTAAAATCGAAATTCCAAACACACTACGGAGGAAGACTGGACTGGATTTTACCGAATGGCAACAAAATGATAGCCCATCTGAAGAACAAAGAAAAGATACGAGTTAGGAAAAGATGGAGTCAGGTTAATCCATTTTAAATTTCCAAATATATATTAATTCTCAGAACACATACCATGCTGACATACTTTGATATAAACTTTGAAACTAGCCTTCTTGAAAAAAACAGATGGATTATTCTTCAATGAGATAAGATTGCGAAGGAGCAAATGAAGCTCTTTTATGCTACTCCTATTTCAGGAATGACAGAAGAAAACACAATTTGATCTAATAACAGCTAACAGTGTTTGCTTTTAGAAAATAATCGAATCCTGCATGATAGGTAAATGCGATATTTAGCAAAACATTCACAACAATTCAAGCGAACGAATAAGAAAACGTTAAGTGTTTTAAAGGAAAGCAATCTGGAGGAACCAAGTAGATGTTTTAAATCCCCTCTCTGTGTCAGAGTTTGCCAGAAATGTAAAGGTGGCAAATATAAGAATTTTGGAGTGGATTTATAATATGGCTTTTGAGAAGGCAAACGTCCCGATGAATGTATCCGTACTCTCAAGTGTCTGAATCAGGATGGCATATTCTAAGCAAACATGACAGCGATTACTAACTTAAAGGTCATGTTGGTGGCTTTTAGTCAAATTACAATTACTGGTTTTATTGTCTCGACGTTACATTACGTTTTATTATTAAGGTCTTGATATAACTTTGACACCTGACAGTAGTTACTAGCATTAAGGTCTCCATGGTGATTCTGGCACATTACAATTGGTAGTAGTATTAAGGCCTGGGCGATGGCTTCCACACATTACAATGGTTACTAGTATCAAGGCATTGATGTTGACTATTACAAACTAATTTGGTTACTAGTATTAAGGTCTCGATAGTGGCGTCCTAAATTACAATTGTTACTAATATTAAGGTCTCGATGATGACTTTCATACGCTACATTGAATACTAATATTGAGGTCTCGATGGTGACTTTCATACGCTACAGTGAATACTAGTATTAGGGTCTCGATGGTGACATTCACACAATAATATAAGTATTAATATTAAGCTCCTGATGGTGAATTTAACACATTACAGATTTATCGTACTATAAACACGTGTAGTGCAATAAGCCAAGGGTAACAAAAAAGATCGAATTAAAAGCAGGTGGATATTCTTGAATTTGCCTGTATTTTTAGTGGGCGGCCATAATGGAACGGAAACTCTAACTAGCTAGATTTTCCAGGGTATAAAGCCCGATTTAAAAAAATATATTTACGATCCAAAAATGTACGTTGTACCTTTGTTCAGATTGCATTTGTATCTGCATACCAACAAAGTTTACTATAATTCCGCTCTAGCAATGTAAAGGAAAATAGTTATTTACAGGAGGATTGCACACAAGAGAACTTAACTGATGTAAGAGAGTCAAAATGCAGAAGAGAATTTCCTAAGCGGGCGTCATGTCTAGAACAAAATAAAAGATATCCTATATGAATGAGTTATGTAACCGATAATAAAGTGACAAATGTTTTATTTAGGTGATGTACATGTACTATTTCCTGGGGTACAAAATCTTGGGTGAAGCAAAGAAAACTGTAAAGAGCATCAATGAACTGGCGCAAAGGTTAGAAAGTGATCCAAGTCTCAGAGAGCAAGCAAGCAATACCTTTATTCTTGCTTTAGATGGGGATGTTGATTTCAAACCAGAGGCAGTGAAATATCTGCTGGACAGAATGAAGAAATATCCCAATGTCGGCGCAGCATGTGGGAGAATACATCCAACTGGAAATGGTAATTTAATAAATAAGTTGCTGCTGATTTAGTATGACAACCAGTGAGAAGAAATCATGACATGTTTCATCCATTTCATGTTTTTATATAAAGCCGTCAGAACTTCTGCCTCGACTACTGTCTCTTCCAAAGTCGAATACAATGTTCAATTAAACGTGACATTCATATCGCATAGTATGTGTCTATTTCAAAGCATGAAGAGGTACTTTAAAAATGCATTTAATAATAATAATAATAATAATGACATAAATGATAATACTAATAATAAGAATACTTACTCCATATCATTGCTATCGTATAATATCTAATTGAATATTTACTGGATACAAAAACATCCTCATAATATCAACTAATTAGGTGAACATCGACCTTTGTAAGAAAATTGATCCTTTGAAACAATCCATGATCGATAATATTCATAAAACTGTTTTATCCATTACATCATCGAGGCTTGGCAAAGTTTAGAAACGTAACAGCCGATGTTTCATTGCAGTCATTTTCTGCTTATAAAGTCAAACTCAGACGAAACTCAAATTCCAGTAGTTCCCATAAATACTTTTCTTGCTCTGTGGCTTAAATCCTGTAGCATCAACCAAAGTTGTTTCTCTGGTACAGAAAACTTAATTTACAGGTCCAATGGTTTGGTATCAGAAGTTTGAATACGCTGTTAGTCACTGGTTACAGAAAGTGGCAGAAGATAAAATGGGATGTGTTCTTTGCAGTCCCGGTTGTTTCAGCTTGTTTCGTGGGTTATCTTTGATGGACAAAAACGTCATGAAGGTTTACACTACCCCACCCACAGAAGGAAGGCATCATATACAGTATGACCAAGGTATATATCTTCTATAGAGTGAAAAATATGATTATTGTAGATTCATTATTGTTCAATCGGTGAAATTATGTAATGTTATTAACTACAATGTAACCGGGACCAAACACTTTTGGCATTTGAACTTTCCTCATACTAATACCACTTCCGTATTCCAGATAATTAAGATTAAACTATTATTTATTATTATAGTTAATACATCAACTAAAGTGTCACAAAAATATGTTGAACGCACATCTACCACAACCATAAAATATTGACTGTTCCTGGTATCCCGGTAAGAACTATTGACCCAGAGGAAGCTATTGTCAGCTTTCTCACATACCCACAATGACCGAGCTGGAAACTTAAAATCACACGCAGGTGAAATGGCAGTGATCGTAAAAACTAGCGCTTTAGCCTACTTGGTCGCTCGGATTATTCTAACGGTATGTTAACAGATATATACTGTCTATTAAATATTCAGTTCTAATGTTGTATATTTAAATTCAAGAAAATTAACCGTTGCAAACAAAACGCAAACTCATCTCACTAGAAGACAACATAATACATGTGGCGATAATAAGATTTCTTTAAAATGCATGTGCAGTTAGTAATACAATTAAGAGTGTAAAATACTTTAATTACAGGCTTAATGTGTATTGTTCTAGACTTCATTCCATCGAAACATCCTAGTTATTGGTATATCACCAAGAAGTTATACAATATATTTCACACAACAGTTGTACGTCTCACACGATAAAAGTTGAAACATTTGAATAGAGTATGTTATTCCCCACTCACTGACACTGACAAAGAAAGCACGTAGGCCATATAGGTGACCAGCACAATACATCAAGTGTGCTATTTGTACGTTATGAGTGATGGTACTTTCCAAAGATGCGTTTGCTATTCCAAGACATGTTCGTGGAGATTTAAATCCACTTCCACATCGGTTGTTCGAGATATAAAAAATGCAGCTTTAAATAATATTTTTGGTCAACTGCCTGCTAGCTGTAGTGCTCCGAATGATATCGTCAATGTCATCATCCATTCCAAAATGTGTTTGTTTCATAACCTTTCTGCCTCCATATTTCAGCATCAGTCATGTCCATTATTATATTTAGCAACTGTTTTGTTTTTATCAATTAACAAGTTATACATTCGTCTCTTTTACAAATATTCAATCATCATTAAGATAGATCTTAAAGTTATTGAATATTTCATTACATTCTATCAGAAGTATGCTGTTGGTTTGTATTGGATTAAATGTTTAATCAAATTGCAGTGGTCACGCAATAGTTTCCTAAATGAGTGTCTTGGTCTGTGGACATTGTAAAGCCTTTCACACCTGCAGAGTAGAATGCAGTTGTTGATAATTGTTCAATTATCGCCGACTTCAACAGAGTGATGCAAAACCGATAACAACTTCACAACTTCAACTTCACAAATATTTAAATATGTATTGTCCACGGTATAGCTCTCAGCTGATAAACGTAGAAATATGCACTAAAATTAATGTTCTGAAGATTTCATTTTAAAATTGTTACACATTCTGCAGCCTATTTGATGCCAGCTACATGGCAATGCAGCACAATATCCAAGCAGGACGCATTTCGGACCAAACGTTCGGCTATTTCATTCTGTAGCCAGAATAGTGCGTTTTGATTACAGTCAGAATGGTTTTGTTGGGACAACATTACGTGGCCAGTATACTGGGAAATATTGTCTGAAATACACGGAGTTTGAAGTTTCACTGTTTCTATATTATAGGTGAGGATAGGTGGCTTTGTACATTAATGCTGCAACAAGGATACAGAGTGGAGTACGTGGCCGCCTCTGATGCACTAACAGAAGCCCCAGAAGGCTTCAATGAGTTCTTCAACCAAAGACGTAGATGGTCGCCGTCAACCATGGCCAATATATTGGATCTCCTTCTTGACTGGAGACATGTCATAAAAAAGAATCCCGACATATCAACAATTTACATATTCTACCAGGCGTTTCTGATGTTTTCATCCATTCTGACACCTGGAACAATATTCCTCATGCTAGTTGGTGCGATTAACACGGCCTATTCAGTGATAGATCTATGGGTTGTACTTTTGATAAACCTTATCCCACTGGTTGTTTTTATTGTCCTTTGTTTTAATGTCAAATCAGAAACTCAGGTAAGTCCTTTGTCTCTTTGATATCTTTCAGACGAGTCAGGTTTTTCATTTTGATTTCAAGAATACTCAAACTAGTGATAGCTATTTTCAATGCATTTACAACTTTTAGTAGTTGTTATGTTATTTAGGTGGGGAAGATATATATTTAAATGTAAAAGATTGCTAACTAGTTCTTTACTGAGGGTTGAAAGTTTCTAAATTAAGGACTTAAACGTAAATATCACGCTGAGAAGAATCATTGGGATTAAACGATTTGCCCTGATAGTATGGCATACCTCCGTTATGATTATATCAACAGTTGTATTTAAACTTTACTGAAAATAAATATCACTAACAAGCTTTGCATAATTGAACATGTTTGTCAAACTATATAAATGCAGGGTCACTTCTTATCACAGAACCACGTGCAAAATGCTACAATATACGATTCATTTGATTACATGTAAATTAATAATGGTGACATTATAAACACAACGATGTTTCTTTTTCCAAAGCAGAATTTGCTATCCAATCCAGTCCGAACGGTTTTGATGTACTTATGTTAAAGTAATTAAGACCAAACGAACATTATTGTTTCGATATTTTATTCATTCTCGTTAACGATATCTCGAAATAATCTGACTCTAATATGAAAACAACACATGTCCATTGAATAAAATTAGCTGGTTTTATCTTGGACATTTTATAAAACTGGCATTGATCAGCTTTCACATTGCCCGATAAAGGTAGAGTTTGCGTTATAGTATTACAAGGGTACCACCTTGGAACAAAAATTATCCTTGGGTGCCAGTGGGAATTAGAATTACGGCCTCCACCTTGAACGTATGACCCATCAGGTACAATAGAAATATAATATGGAAAGGTTCATTGGATTAACGTTAGTATGAACCAAACCAAGCAATGGAAATTAACAAAATTATGGGGAATAAGGGGAAATGAACATTAGGCTGTGCAATGTAATATTACAAATGTCCACCTATAGACCAACCGATAATCACCCACACTTATTTTTGAACGAACAGTCTTAACTACAATGACCCACATCTAATAACCAACACCCACACTTACTAAAGGATGCTCCATTACTGGCCAGAACCTAAGCTGCTTACTATCCAATACACAATCTTACTGATTAGCAGTCATACATACTGATCATTGTCCATGAATGCAATCTAAAACTGTGCTACCAACCAGCACTATTATATATTGGCCAGCATATACAGTTACTTACCATCAGCCACAGCTACTGATCAACACTACCTTATTGGCCATCACCCACACCTACCAACCATCATCTACCCGCATTAACCGACGTGTAGAGTTTCTGACCAGTAATTACACCATTGTACCAGTAATGCACCTACTGATAATTATTGGCCAGCACATACACCCGTTGGTTAGTACATACACATGCTTAACTTCACACGCGTTTTATGACCAGCATCCCTACCTATAAGCAAATACTAAAGGGTATGATGTTAATTTATCGGATACAGTAACAACGGGTAAAATCTAGTGTTAGATAAACACTCACCATGACCATTCAACACTCACCATTTTACAGGCAAAAGAGAGGAAGGGAAGTACCTTACACAGACTACTGCCTAATGGCTAAATGCATATATCCGAGATTTATGCACAAATCGCTGCGTTTGCTTCAGATTTTATTTGCGGTGTCAGTACATTTTCATTTATTGCATTAATGTTGAAAAATCTATAATTTGAGAAAACAACTCACAATGACAATAAAATGTACGTGACTGAAAGTAATTCTAAAATTTGCAAAATGTTTCAGAATTTAGTGTAGAGTATAAAGAAACGAAAACTATATTACAACCATTGATACTAAGCCTGATTAAAACACTGAACTATCACAAACGTAAGCAGATATTGAAACAAAACCTGAAAAGATGATGGCTTACACTATAGGTAGTGAATATATTTAAAAACTGTGACGGACGGTGTTGACGACTAAAATAAATCCGGACCAAAACTAAAAATTGTAGCTGAGACAAAAAAGTTGTACTAGAGTTCCGAAACTATGAGTCTAGTGGAGACTGGAAAGTCCGCCGAAATGTCAAGTTATTGCTTAGAGTAACAGTCGTACTAAAGTTAAGGAACCAATATGAAATAGAGTGGAGACTGAACAATATAAAAAAACATTTTATAATATGGCCTAAACTATAAATAATATTACAATTCCTAAATTACTATGAAATTATCAACACTAAGAAATCGTAATAATAGTGAAACTTTAAAACAAAATATAAACTAAAAGAATGACAATAAATTAAGCAAACGCAAGGGTAGTAAGGTTGTTAAGAATGAGCAGCATTTCTATTTATGACGATTTGGGTTGTTGTGAAAAGAGCAGTTACATTTAGTGAAGGTCTATATGCAATCTTGAGAGTAATGAAAACTACCACAAAGTTACAGTCCATCCCCCACCTTAATCATTTGAAAGAGGAGCTATATTAGCGTCCCTTATACACTTAAGTACAACCCAACACCATACCTTACAAACAAAACATGATGGAATGTCGATAGCTAATGATCATTCACACTTGTACCGACAAGTACAACTCGTTAATATCCATTACCCACCTACATGCATATCAGATCATTTGAAAGGGAAAAGGGTTATGTAGTTACTAACATATATAGTTATAACTAAAGATTACTTAGTATCTACACGTATGAAACCTCATGTGAAAGGGGATACAGATCATATCTTTCAGTAGCAATGTCACATATAATCACAATTCAACACACGTTGTTCAATATCCAGCCCATAAACATTTGCACATGAACTCAAGTGAAAAGGGGTGTTAGCCTCGTAATCGGTAGGATTATTAACTCGTTTTAACAAACCATTGCATGATGTCACCATCTAATAAACACTCTTAGAAACAAAACAAATGAGGATAGAGAATGGGCTCATGCGAAGATAATCTATAGGCCAATGTACATGTCCATGTCAACAAGAATTTATTTTCGCTATGGCTTTTATATAGGGACTTCATGGTCTCCTTTTTTAAGATAAGGGGTTCACTTTCTGTGACTTTGTGGAAACGCTGAGGCCTTCAATTTTATCTCGAGAATACTTTTCTTGGCTATATTATATTAACACACTTTAACAGGATTCATTAACTCTGCTATGTTGGTGTGTTCAGTTTGTATGAATTCACTCCCTTGAGTCAGGACGTTTCCAGACGGGTGCTAAGGACGAATGACGAAAACAGGCAGTCCTTCGAAGACAATACCTGAGAAGACGGGTTCTGCGAACGGATAGACTGATATGAGCATACTTCCAAATGAACACGCGATTTATGAGTTAAAACTAATTCGATGCTTTGTCTCGTGAATATAGCTACAATTACTTTTTGGAATATATTATTTAGACATTTCAGACCAATACTGGCACTGTCAAAATTCGATTTACTAACATATATAATTTGTGTCCTTTAGTAAATTTGATGCTATACCAAAATATGTATAGAATGAGTAATTGGGTTTTCTTTGCTGGTTTGAGGTCTATATTTCCACCCCGGATAGCAGACGAACGTGTCGAATATATTATTATATGCTCAGTTTTGTCTCCATTAACTTTACATTGTCAGAATCGTGCAGGATTTTACGATCTTGAACACCTTCATATTGCACGAATGTGACCGATACAGGTGCCTAAAGATAACATAGTGCATTAGAAAATACTTTGTAAACAAACCATGTACGCTTGTATAGTAGAGGCTTTAGGTTCTGGTTGACTGAATTAAATGATTGATTAAATGTGCTAATGCAACTGTTTCGTCCGTTTGAAAGTATAGATGATAAAGTTAACGGTGTGGACGAGTTCATCGAGTCAGAAACGAAACTTTCAAAAACAAAACCAACAGAATGAACGTGATACTCACCATGTCAACAACAAATTTGAGAGAATAACTGAATATACCGATTGATCATTGTAAAGGCTTTGCAGGAGAAGATTCATATCTTTTCCCAAGGAGGGTATTTAAGACTATCGTTAGTGCTAACAAGATTAAACAAATATTGCATAGAAAAGGATATTGAGGCCAAGAGCTATCTCATGTCTATCATTTTACAAGTATGCCAAAATACTAGAAAGAAAAAATACAAGTTAAGGTTTTGGTAGGAAACTAATAACCTCAGAGCCAATAGTCCAAGACGAGGAAACAAGATAAATAGAGTGTCACACTGCAGCTGATTTTCAAATTTCCCCGTGTAACTATGTTGGTATAAAATTAGGCTGGTGTTAGATGACAAACTGTATGATACAGGTCATAGCTGGGGTCCCTCCAACAGTGATATGCAAGTGACAGGGCATAAGCAATTTTTCTTAGTTGTCAATAAAAATAGTAATAGATATACTTCCATTTACGTATCCTGAATTTCCGCATATAGCACTTTCTTAGTTAATTCTTCAAATCCGACAGACATGTCCTGCAAGACCCGATAAAAAGAAATTAACCAGAATTTCGAGTAGCCTGCATTTCCAGCTGCAACACATTGCCTATATTTCATTGAATTAATCAAATGATTCAGCCCAGTTAAATTAAGAAAAGCAGAATTGAGTTGGATCAGTATAGAAACAAACTCCATGCGCATTTGTTCACAATATGACTCTAAACTTCGATTTTAAGTGGCCCAAAACGATGACTCTTTTTGAAACTGATGTAGAGCGAGCGAATAAATTTAAAGGTCGCTGGGAGGAGCTATGTGCGCATGAATACTATTATTGTGAATCGATGGTTATGAGCTTATTCTGGAGTAAAGCATACATTCAATCACATTGTTTCTTGTAAAGATTTTTAATATTAAACCTTAGGTAGATCAGAAAAAATAGCATATAATAAAAATAACAGATCATTTGTATGTGAAAGTATGAACTCGTTTGTTCTGCAAAATACTGCACTCGTAAGATCGTGCAGTATTTAGCAGCAACAAATACAGCAACCTATAATGTTTGATAGTGCTGTGGTGTCGGACAAATGTCCAAACTATACCCACTGGTTTGTCGGTGATTAATAACAAAGTTGGTTCTTGATTGGATCTTAGGTTCTGGTCATCGTAAGTCTATAGGCAGCATCAAAAGGAGTGTATTATGTATAAATAACTTGTAAATTTGTTATCCTTCCCCAAACGTTTTGTTAGTTACCGAGGATTTCAGAAATATAAAGATTATTTTGTATCATCAAACCCTAAATCTTTTTTCATAATTTTAAAGTTAGACATATCATAAAAGTATTAGATGTAAAATGCTTTCATAAAGATTATTCACTTATAACTTTTCTTAAATATCTTTCCCAAATGTTAAAAATGTGTTTAATTAGTATTTGCTAAATATTCATAATTTTGTCAATTTGAAACTTTTACTACATGTTTTCAGTTCAACTTTAACCTACTATAATTTGTGTCAGTGTTAAGTTCCGTTTTTATTCTCTACTTGTAGAACATTTAGCATGTTTAAGTTGGCAAATATTTTACTTTAAATTTGTTTACATTTATTACAAATTAGATTAGGTATAGGAATTCCTTTTGTTTCTTGGCTTAATCCAGAACTGGTTTATGAATTTTAGGATCATCTTTCATCATTTCATCCTGATTTTTAAAGTCGGAATTTTTTCCTACTTATAGCATAAGCTATAACTTTCAAATTATTCTGTCCGTTTAATTTTTGCTTTCTCATCAACAGTTTATAACTGATTCGAACTTTAATTTACACATTTAATATAAACCATACCTTTTACACTTTATACCAAATTTTAGTGCAGTCTTTACTAAAGGCAATGACAGTTTGTCATTCGTATATTACTTTGAGTCTTTAGCATTTGTCATTTCATTCATTTATTCCGAATTGATAGGTGTTTTAATCAGTTGCTAATTTCCGTAACAGTTATATAATTTTAGCATTACGTTTAGTCACGTTCATTTATGTATCATCATAAGCTGATTCCTTGATTTAGCTGTTTATAGCATCAGGCTAATTGCGTGGGTGCAGGTCAGTAGATAGTCAACAACACTGTATAATAGTGAGCGTGGTGTTGGTTATTATAATTTTGGTCAGTAAGACTACCTGTTCGACTGGAGGTGTGAATGATGATCAGTAGGTATATGCGATGGTCAGGAAATGTGGATTCCGGTCGGTAAAAAGTTGCATTAGTTAGAAAACGCAGATGCTGGTTGGTAGATATGTGAGTTTATCTGTAAGACTGTGTTAGACAATTCATATGTGCGATTGTTAGAAAGTGTATGCGTGTGCCTGTCAGTAAATGTGGATGCTGTTAAGTAACACTATATATAATTTGTATGTAATAGCCAGTATGTTTTGGAGCTGGTCAGTAGAATTGTGTATTGGTTAGCAAGGTGGATGTTTGGTAGTAGATGTGGGTTCTGGCCTGTTATGTGATGTGTGTTGTTCATTAGATGTGGGTGATCGTCTGTTAGTTTGTGTATCAGTGTGTTGTTGTTTAATTAAGAGTTTAACGTTGTTTTTTTTCTGAGTTTATCGTGGTATAAACTGTCAGTTGCCAACTCACACAGCAAATAACGCCCGAAGGGCAGAAAAAACAACGTTTAACTATTATAATTGAAATTCCAATTATTCGTTATGTTATTTTATTTGCATTATTAAAAAACAGAAATCTTAATTGAGCATAGTAATACATGTTTGGGGTTTTCTGTAACGTAGATATCTATAGCATTTAGGAGTGTTCAGCTTGATCGTAATAAGGTCATCATAATACCAGTTCTTCAACCAATGGAAGCCAAATTTATTCAATTATTTTTTTTTAACTTGTTAGATACTTCATTTTTTTTAATGCTTCCTTTGTGTATGCCTTCACTTGCAGTGTTTATCTTATGCTGTACACGTGACTCTATTTATAGAAGTGGTTATTCTTAGAAAAGTAGTTTTCCTTACAGTTCATACAGAAATAAACGCAGTTCATTTTGATCACGTGGTAACATTCTGACCAATGGAAATGTTACTTTCCTTTACCAGCTACTGGCATTGCAATTATTAAATGACATTAACATATGCCCTCGTCCCTAGACATTTTCCAACGTGGCAGTCATAATGCTAATGTCTCCGCGTTCTTAAAGGTTTATGTACATGTTAAATTTCCCATGTCCGCAAAGGAACTTACTAATATTAATTCTAATGATATTTTAGCATGGAATTCCCATAGTCATCAAAGGATCATACGTTCAGGATGGGGGTTGTTATGTTAATGCCTTTAGTCCCCCAAGTTTCATTGTTATCCCCATCTCCGCTATATCTTATAAGATGATCAAGGCTACTGCACAATAGGTTGCCAAATTTATAGATGATAATCATTTTATAAGTTTTCACATTGTTATACGATTTCCAGGCTTAGAAAAACAGAATGATTGTACAGTATTGACTAAAGACGAGACTTTATTTCTTTCTTTTACTCAGTTAACATACGCCGGACTACTATCCATAGTGTACTCGCTGGTGATGATGCTGGTTCTTATAGGTTTGGCTATTACTATTGTTGAACATGGAGTCTGCTCAGTCACGGCTATATTCTTCATTTTCGTTGCTGGCGTGTTTGTCATATCCGCCCTTTTGCATCCACAGGTAGCAACAACCAACTTATAGAGCTATCAATATTCGTCTTAGATCATGACTCGTAGCAACTGATTTTTTATTATGGTTCTTACAATAAATATCAATAATACATCTCGATAAACATTTATACATTGATCTCAAATATATTGAATAATAACACTGGACAACAAATTTTTACAAAAGTCATGTTACTGAAATAAAATTAGTCAATTCTTATCAATTTTTATGTGCTGAACACGAATATGACAGTCAAATTGCAAAATTGGCTCTAGTTTTTTTGTAATCTGCAAGAAATTAATGTTTACATAACGAAATGCATTCCAATAGTAAAAGGTCAACTGTAATAGCCTACCTATAAAAAATCAAGTCATTGACTACATCTTAGATTTCTTCGCCTGTCTCTTGTACAGCTGTTCGGGAGCATCTCTGAGGAGTGTCCAGCAGTAGTCAGCCAGCATTGTAGTGGACCATTTTCCCTGGTATCTTTGTTCCATTGTTGCGATATCTTGATGAAAACGTTCGCCGTGTTCATCACTAACAATACCACAGTTGCTAGGAAAGAAATCCAAATGGGAATGAAGGAAGTGAATCTTTAGAGACATATTGCAGCCAAGTTTCTTATACTTCATCAACATGTCTTCTACTAGTTCCTTATAGTTTTCTGCCCTAACATTTCCGAGGAAGTTTGTAGAAACTAGGCGAAAAGCATTCCATGCTTGTTTCGCGTCACCTTCCAGCAAGTTGTTGAACCGGTCATCTTTGAAAAGCTCTCGAATCTGAGGACCCACAAAAACTCCCTCTTTAATCTTTGCTTCGCTGAGTCGAGGGAATTTTTCATGCAGGTATCGGAATGCTGGCAAAGTCCGGTCAATGGCTTTCACGAAGTTCTTCATCAAACCTAGTTTGATGTGAAGGGGTGGTAGCAAGATTTTCTGAGCCTCAACCAGAGCTGGGTGTTGGATATTCTTCTCTCCAATGGCTACATTCTGCCTGTGAGTCCATTCCTTCCTCATGTAGTGCATTTCCCTTGCTCGGCTATCCCACTCGCATAAGAAACACATGTATTTTGTATATCCTTGCTGCAGTCCCATTAAAAGGGCAACTACCTTCAAATCACCACAGAGGTGCCAGCTGTACTTGTTATACTCAATGGAATTCAGTAGCTGCCTTAAGTTATCGTATGTCTCTTTCATGTGGACAGCATACGCTACTGGAATAGATGGAAGAATGTTTCCATTGTGCAAAAGCACAGCCTTGAGACTCAGTTTCGAAGAGTCCACAAATAGTCTCCATTCTTGTGGGTCATGAGTGATTTTTAAAGCATTCATGAGGCCCTCAATATCGGAACAGAATATCAGATTACTTTCCTTTCTGAAGAAAGGCTCCAATTGCTGGTGGCGCTTTCGATATGCAGTAATTGTGACATCTTCTTCTAGAAGATTCCATTGTTGGAGTCTTGATCCTAGCAATTCTGCCTTGTTCTTTGATAAGTCCAAATCACGAATCAGGTCATTTAGTTCTTCCTGTGTTATTCTGTGTGGGGTTGATGATGCACCACAGTGAAAATCTGGATCACTGCATGCTGATGGACCAGGAGAAGAACAGGTCGACTCACCTTTGTCTTCGTCAGATGAATCAAGAGAATATTCTGCTGGAGGTTCTGGAATAGGAAGTCCCTCACCATGTGGAACTGGTCTCAATGCAGACGGAATGTTTGGGTAGACTATTCTCGACTTCTTTCGCTTCGTTATTCCGCCGGAAAGAGGAGGAACCAAGCAGAAGTAACAGTCATTTAGGTGGTTGCTTGGCTCTCTCCACACCATTGGGACTGCAAACGGCATTGATGACCTTTTGCAATTCAACCACTGTGAAAGCTGTGTTGTACATGTAGCACAGCATATATGCGGAGCCCAAGGCTTGTCTTGGTCACCAACCTTGCATCCGAAGTAAAGATGATATGCCTTCTTCACTTGAGAATTGATACTTTTCTTCTGGTTGGCAAATGTCACTTCCCCACAAATATAGCAAAAATTGTCCGCGGTATTAACACACTTTCGAGGCATTACTGTTCTTTATTGTACGTAAATGGATAAAATAATAAGTTTTATGTAACAGTAGCTTGAACTGTCTCGCACAACGTCTAAAATATTTTAAATGCTGAACCTATCTGATTGGGCTTTATATAGTACACTGCTTACGTCAGCTTCAGCAGCCGCCTGGCATTAGTATAATAGGCCTACACATGTATAGTACACTGCTGACGTCAACTTACTTCAGCAGCCGCATGGCATTAGTATTGCATTGCATCAGAAAATGATGCAATCAACTGTGGATGATGTGAGCATGATGGTATTATGCAATGTTACATCATTATTCCGGATGTTGCTCAGTCCTACTGGAGAAATTTACACAGTGAAACATAGAAAATGAGGTATATGAATATCTTGAAAACGAGAGCCAATACAAATTTTTCACGGTTATATTCGTGTTCGGCACACCAAAATACTACAGATTAGGGCCTTTTCAAGTCAGTAATGATTTCACTGTTGACCAGTGTAATCATACTCATTCCTTATCTTGTAATGCATGATACAATCTTTATTCATAGACTGGACTCCATTAGGAGATATTAAGTCGTACGTATATTAACTCATTAGTGACGGAGGCATTTTTATATTCAGTTTAATTGTTATAGCCATTGGATGGCATGCTGCTAATATCTTATTAATATTTGTGGGTGAGACATAGCGGATCTGGAACGTGTTGTTATTTTTAAAATCTTTTTTGGTAACTGACACATCTTGTATAAGTACTCGTCTTATGGCTCTCTCTCTCTCTTTCTCAAACACACAGACACACCCATACGCTCATATATATATATATATATATATATATATATATATATATATATATATATATATATATATATATATATATATATATATATAATACTATTTGGTACATTTCTTGCCAGGAACTCACCTGTATTTTCCACGGATTCCTATATTTTCTTGCCATTCCTGCTACGTCGTTGATAATGGTCCTCTATTCCCTCTGCAATCTTAACGTAACATCCTGGGGAACAAGAGAGACAGCTCAAACGCCATCCGGCAAAGATACAGGAACATCTGGAAAACCACGTAATTGGTTGGATGTGTCCAGAGGTGCGCTAAGGTAGTTGGAGTAATGTCATGTCTTCAATATACTTCAATAGTTGAAATTACATCTTCTCTAAAACGTGTTTGACTGAAACACACACAGACATCCATTGCGTTTCACTGAAACACACTAGACATCCATTGTGTTTGACTGAAACACGCTAGACATCCATTGTGTTTGACTGAAACACACTAGATATCCATTGCGATAAATATATTTCTTTCTAAATTAAAGATGATCATAAATGTTTGCAACAATAAAAGCGATTGTATATGAGCTTGAAACATTTATGTTTTCATTCTTGTTCCATTATTGTTAAATTAATTTCATGTGTGCTTAACTGGAAGACCAAATGTAGCCCGTTCTTGACAAAAGAATAATGCAAAACCATGTTGTTTCGGACATACATATGGGTCCACAAACAAATATAGCCGATTCTCTTTGTTTCCGACAGTGGTTTCGCTGCCAAAACTGCGAATGATTTCAAAAACATCTTCCACACACCGATACCGTTCCAACCCTGCTATACATGTGACAACCTATTTAGGACTTTGGATGAAGATTAACATTCCTTCTTCATATATTGTGTTTCAGTGTGGAATGTAAAGACAGACATAGATTTAGTACGAGTTGGGTTAAGACAGGTCTTACTCTGGTAATACCGGTCCTAGTAAGATTTATGTTCGACTATATAATTTTTGTGAGCTGATCATCTTGCATATCTGACATTTAGACGTTTGACCAGATACACATTTATGGGCTTGGACCTTCTCTAGATCCTTTTGTGAACAATTGCAATAAGTGTTATATCACTAAAGGTGTGAACAGGAAAAAGAAGCTCTCTGCGATCGGGTTTCTGTACAGCTTCGTTGTCATCCAATCAGATCTATGAAGGTTTAAGGTTGAAGCTGTACAGAAGCCCGGTCGCAGAACACGTATCCTTCCCTGTCCACACTTTTAGTGATATAACACTTATTGCAATTGCTCACAACCCCAACTAGAGACCCCATACCAGGTAAGAAAAGGAATTTTACTGGATACGCCGCCTTAGAACAGTGAAACCGAGCGGTTTAAACCAAGAAGACTAGAAAAAGACAACCATGCACAAATACAATTATCTTTAGCAGCCGACAGATATTTTTCTAATAATTCTCTAAAGTACTTAATAGCCTATAACCACCATAAAGATGAAACATCCGGGGTATAATTTGCGCTTACATAAATTTACATAAAATAACATATGTCATTATGGATCATCAATTTCTAGGTCAATACAAATACGTTCCAGTATCAGCAACAAGCTGAAATAAACTAGTTAAAACATAATTAAGTTAAAAAGTTAAATTCCTATAGAAACAGCCATGTTTAGTTTCGCAAACATAACCGTTTTTTTTTCTGTTTTAGTTGCTTGTCTTGTCTATGTGTTTTATTTGCCTTTTGAAAAAGACTCATTAAAGAGTCGAAATCAATCATGCTAGCAAGATGCTAGTTTTGCGTCGAAGAAACGAGATTTGACATTATTAGGTTGTAGATGTTGTTATCTTATAAGTACATTATGCACATTCGTTAAGTAGCGTCGATATTTTGAACAGAATCAAACGTTTTACAGATTTATATTCCATTTACACCTTTGATCCTCAGTAGAATTTATGTGAATTATTCTCCGGCGTTTAATCATTAGTAATCCAGCACGACATTTGTTTGGATCCATCCACGGTAAATGTCCACTTTAAACACGATTTTGTTTCCTTTAATGAAAAGATGTTTATGCTGCTCTACGGAAACTGACCAAGGATACATCCTACAGAGACTAGATCAGTTGGAGGGTCAACTGGTTAAACAGGGACAAGAAAACTCCTCTGTGGAAAACACGGATAACTCATCACCAGCTCCGGCAGATAGAGGTTGTTGCAAGTATAGTGGTTGTGTGACCTTATGCTTTATAGTTTTATTTATAGATTTATTTTCTTTCATTGCCATTAAATTTTCGAACTAGTAACCGTCCTATTTATAACAATGTCAGACAATGGGGTTTTGTTGAGTGTAAGAAATTGGCTAAATGAATTACCTGCATACAGCAATAATTACAGTCCTTGCTGAAACTCTGTACAGACAAAACCTTTGCCCCTTTAAAGTGAAAATAAAGCCTCAAGAATATTACTTTTCAAGTAACTAGTACACTGTAAATACATACGATTTGTGACGTAATACAATATTTAATGGAATCCATTAGCATAAAGACGCAAAAACGAAATAAAAACTTCAATATTTCTGCGCATAACGTACCAAACCAACACGATTAGAAAATACTCAAACTGTTTTAAGCCTAGTTAAACGGTCAAAGTGTTTTACACTTCACTAATAACGGTAGAATACAGGAAGTGAACTGTTGATGAGATAATAGTCTCTTGGCGTGCTGAATAGACTGTCAAGAGTTACTTACCTTGAATGCATGCATATTCCTGGTTCTGATATAACCAACATTACGTCTTGTTTTCGAGATTAATTTTTTTTTATATAAAAAATGAATAACAAACGGTTAAATGTGAAATGTGAAAATCTAAATAAATCATAGTATTTCTATTTCCTCTGCTTGAAAGGATCTCAAATGGCTTCTCATACTTTTAAGGTGTCTGAAAATATTATTATTGAAACCGAGTATGTATGCAATTGCACAAAATATGCAAGTTTCCTACATTCAAAAGGAAATTGTAAAGAAAACATTGAGGGTGTGAATGTATGGGCGTTTTGCGTGACGTCTCTAATATATGTGACCGTACTTTTCCTGAAAAAGAAAAACAAACGAGGGCATATGTCCTCTGAAATATTTGATTACTGATTTGCACTTTTTTCACGAATATTTAACGTCTGCTACAAAAGCTAGTCTAGGAACTTTAGATGCTTTCCATTTATCATAGTGTAAGCATGCCGTATTCATCTATCATAGACATCAACCAGCAACTTAATCTTCTTCTATCTCGATGATCGTTTCATCGTTGAACAATTACATTCTATAGCACGTTTCGTTTAGTAAAATTGCTCGAAAGATGCTAACAATATATTTTTCATTCAGTCTCTGCCAGAATCTGCATAAAATAGTCTTCCTACAATAGCTTATTTCATGTGTGTTTACAGTTTCATAGGTAAATTTATTGTACTGAATGTACAGCTGGACGATACAATTTGCCTCTGGTTTAAATGCATTTCGCAAGTGCGGCATAGGATGAACCGAACTCATTATTTTGAAATATTGTATAATATACATAAATCACCCCCGGGTATTGCTTTGCACAAAACGAAACCTGAGTACATGTATTTAATAAGGAAAAGAATTCATAGTTTCCGTGACATACACTGTAAGGTTAGGATCTATAGTTTATTATATCAAACCAATGTTATTAACCATTTTTTATTGACATATCTTTTATATACGTTTCAAATTGCTCAACACTAACATGTAAGGTATTGTAAAATGCCATAAAGGTATCATCTTTTATGGTATTAGCCTTATCCCCCTAGTCTGTGACAGACTAATAGCAAGTGTGTTTTCATACTATGCAATGATGTATTGACTCTGTTGATTTTTTGCCGTTCTGCAAATGTGCATTGCACACTTTGCATTCGTATCACCGTATAGCTTGTGCGGTTTAATTTATGATTTGAAGTTTTTTCAGTGCCTTCCCTTTTGAAATCGTATCGCATTTTTGATAGCAGGATTGGGTTTCTCATACTGTACATTGATTTCTTATACTGCTTTGAACGGCGGTTTCGTAGTTGTCGGGACTATAAACATAATCTTTTCATGTATACAAGTAATATCCGTCTGTGAGAGTTTGAAAGGATTCTTTTCTCTCTACCTTATTCACTTTGCTGTAGGACTTGCATACACTGTTAACTCGAGCTATGGCTTCAAAAAACCACAAACTGCTTTTATGTGACGCGGGTTATCATAGTGAGCAAAGGAGGTGAACTCGATAAGTAATTGGCCGGAATTAAGTTTTGTTTGAACTTTGTGTCTCTCCAACCAAGCCATACAATTCTTTTGTTATCGCACACGATGATTAAATTGTTAGTTTAAATTTCTCATTAGTTGATTCAACGACGAGAAACTAATGCCCTTTTCAATATCTCGAGCCAGTTGTCTCAGCCTGCCAAAATGTCCCGGATCATCTGAAACTCGTTCTCCTGCTACTATTGATATTTAGGCGTGCATGTCCATAACGGAAGAAAAAAAAACAGTATTCTTTATCTCTGTTCCCCATTCATCCACGTGCAAAACAAAGGAACATAACGTAACGCAGATTTATTCTGTTCCCTATATTAGGGCTATACAGCATAATAATTCCAATCGTTATGAATTGACAGTGTTTTCTACAATTTGAATGGCTGCTAATTGTCACGTGATACTGATCTGCAATTTTGTATGCATAAATAAAGTCTGCGCACTACTTTAGATTCCTTGTTTCAAGACAATTTTCTGTGAAGCTGTATCTATATCAACGCATTATATCATAGTAATAACAACAACAAGACCCCCATACACCCAATCCTATGATTTCCGATAAAAAATTACAAACCCCAGATTGACATTGCCCATTAGAAATTAAAATAATGTAATTGCACAGACCCACAAGGTCTCGTATCGTTGTTTACATTTGACCTGCCATACATGTGCTATATAATAATAACAAGGGAGGACTATTCTCTCCTTTCTCGTGCCACCCATTTAAGAATAAACGTTGTCATTTCAAGCTATATTTTGCGTAGCGTAATAAATGTGGTACCGATGTTTAGCTCAAGCATTCGACATTGTATGCATATCCAACATTTGAGCTACTATCATACCTTTAAGGAAAGCCAGACCATTTTCCCACGCTACTGTTCGACATGGCCGTGATCACGCCCACCTAATATGCAAGTGAGATCTCGCTGAATGGAATACTGTCCTCTCATTGGTTAAAAGAAAATGACGTCCTGCATTTATTCATAACTTATTTTCAGTTGGCCATTGAGAAGGTAGTATTCCATTCAACTTGTTGTTCTTGCACAGTAAGCGGGAGCAATCATGGCCATGTCGAGCAGTAGCGTGGGAAATTGGTCTGACATTTCTTAAAGGTGAGATAGTAACTCAAATGTTGGATGCGCATACAAAATCGAATGATGAGCTAAATATCCGTACCAAATGTATTACCCGACGCGAAATGTAGATTGAAATAACAGCGTTTGTTCTTAAATGGGTCGCTCCCTTCTAGTTATTATATAGTACATGTAAGACAGGTCAATTGTAATCAACGATACGAGCCCCTGTGCACAGACCATTCTGTACTCAGATAATATGTCCTTTTGCCGAAGACGTCATATCGAAGGCTTTACTAGACAGTCTTCAGAATTTATTGCATTTAGCTTCGATAACATGTTCCGGCAGTTGTTAAAGGTCAGGGTCATATGCCGAGCAGGGTATTGCACTAAAATGGACATGAGTTTGCTTTTGAAAGATCGAGATACGCAGAAAGCATGAACAATGCGAGAACAATAGGTGTCATACACAATCGTAATGTTGAAAACAGGAATAACCTGTTTTAAACCGCATCAACCATGTTTTAAAATTTAAGACAAATAATCATAACAAGCTCCTTAGACAACTGCCATGACCCGATCTAACACTCTAGCATATATTACTACATAAACAGCGACCCTCTTGGTTAACGAAGATGGGGCTATATGTTATGTCGCTGAGAAGACGCTAATGAAAGTAAACTACCTAAAAGTGAACACTTTGTTAATGAAATCTGATGATATGATAACAGAAAGAAAGTAAATTGGAATTTCAAGAATTAAATGATCATGGTTGGGTATTTATCGGTGTGTAAATTGTACCTAATCACTCACAGAGTAAATGAAGTCCAGAGGATTATAGGATTAAATAACATTTAATCCTATAACATACTGGAGTAAGTGAAACTCTGACTTGATTTACCCTTGTTATAACCACTGAAGCTATGCTCAACCAGCCGGCTACTGTACACATTACTTCTGTACTGTACTCACGGCCTTCTGATTACTCATGTAGCTGAAGCTGAAGGGCAAAGTTATGTTTGGCAACAAAACAGACTCTGCACAGGCTCGTTTATCCAACTCATCAACACACGTCGCAGCCAGCGCAAAAAGGTTCCCACCATTATTCGCCTCTTAAAACGTGCAGAATAGTTCATGGTGAATGTTCTAAAATCAGTAGCCCGCACTCGATTTTTTTATGTGTCCGACAGATGGACGACTTAGGAATGATCTCAGATTTATATCACATTTTGCATCGATTTAGTTGGCTCCGCAACAATTATGTCCTATATTGGTTCGAGGTGCATTATGTTAAATAGAACTCATGGTTTCCACGATTCTACCTGTTACTTGTTAGAATTTCGTGATTTTAATGTACTTCAATTTTACCAATGTACACATTGTATATGTATTATCATCAAACACGTACTTTGTTATCCTCTTTTCCTACTGTACCTCCTACTGCATTGATTTCACTATCATGATAGCGGGATTGGCGCTATTTCGCTCAGTGCTAAATCATTAAGGCAATGTGTAAAATATGTTTGTTACATTGCTCAGTTTTGTCTCCGTTAACTTTGCATTGTCAGAATCGTGTAATGTTACGATATTGCACACTTCATATTGCACTCACGTGTACGACACGTGTGTCCAATAGTGTAAAATACTAGAATATGTCATATTGACGTTTAAAATATCTGATATCAACATTCTAACATTAGTATACTCCTGAAACCAGGTGTCTTTCTCCACTTTTTTTCTCAGTTCGCACATATAAGTATACGTAAACGCAAGATACCAACTTTGTTAGGTTAATGTTAAATCTTTTAATTTAATCTTAACTAGTAAAACATTTCTTTCAAATATCAAGACACTGTTTGTTCCAAGACATTGCTCCAACATTTATAAAGTATTAGGAGAAATCACGAATAAGTGTTCACCTTCGCTTTTTCGAGCACTAAAATGTTTCATGTTTGTTTAGTACTGTGGCAAATCATTAAGTCGACTGATATGTTCCGCATGTACGCTACAAATATTTACATAGTCTGCTTTCGTATAGAATTGTATGATGCACCAGTATTCTCATTTATATAATTCCACAAAGATTATAAATAATGACTATAATACGTTATGGAATTCTGGTGAAAATGTATTGGTATTTCACCATGCTTTCATAATTTATTTTATGAATATAGTTTGAATTTCAACAATAAATAATAATTTGTTTATAAACAATATTTTGTTATCTTTATCCCAGATATCGATTGCGAAAGAGTGAGATATGATTGGATTCGTGATGAGAAACTACTCAAGAGTGCAGCCAGATGTAAGTTAGACGAAGAAGAAAAAAAGTTCTGGAAGGGTATGATCAAAAAATATCTTTTCCCCTTGGTTCAGACGCCCGAGGACAAGCAACGGGTGGAGGCGGAGCTGACAGGTCTACGGAATAAAGTGTGCCTATTTTTCATTCTTGCCAATGCCATGTTTATTTGTATCATATTCACGTTACAGGAGGTTACAACCAAAAGCAAAAGCCTCTCGATTCCTCTCCCATGTGTCACCAGCAATGGGAAAGTTGAATACGTTGAACCAATATCTTTGGCTTTCACCTTTATTTTCGGCATACTTCTTCTTGCCCAGTTTATCTGCATGCTCCTCCATCGTTTAGGCACTTTGGTTCACATTTGCGCCAGGACGGAGATATTTAAGATGGACAACGACAAAGCCAACATGATGCGATTGTACGACGATCTGGTAAAAGAGAGCCGAAAAACTGAATTGTTTCAAGCTCTAATCAGCAATGTTCGAAGATCAACTTCTGTCAGTCCAGGAGAAGGTAATAGTATTACTTGTATAAAGTCAAATATCCTCCGTAAAGGTGTTTTCATGACATTTACCGTTGGTATACGCGATCTGTGATTTCCGTTGAAAAGTGAAACTGTTATGCCGTTTCATTTTATAGCCATTTCCCTGGAAGCTAAGTCTTGAGAAATATGTTTATTTAATATGTTTTGATGATGGTAATAATCGCACGAATTGTATCACAAATACATGAATGACATACAAATAATAGACTACCATAACAATATCATTATTTGCAGGGTAATTAAATTATAATAACATATATTCTAAGGAACAACATTGTTGATAACGAAAATGTGACTCAAATTGGAATCAAAGTGCACAAAAAATATTTAGCACTATATTGCAAAATAGTTAAAAAATCTTAAGTTGCAGATTGTTCTTAATGCATAGAATAAATAAAACTGTTATCGAGTATTAAATATAATATGGAGTTGATATAGTGAGACAAATATGTACGAATAAATGCACAGAAAACGTACAAAGAAAATTTCAATTAATGTTTCAGTCTTTGAATGGTGTATAATCATAATTACTTAACAGAACTTGTTTTCTTCAGACGTTTTCTGTTCCTCAAAGGATACAATATTGACAATGAATTAAATAATTATTTGAATTGGGAAACATAAAAGAGTTATTGTTTCTATATTCGGCCATGGATAGTAATCACTTCCATATAAAATGAACAAGCAAGCATTACAATATTATTCTTTTTCGAGAGATCTTAAATTATATCCATTACATTGCTGCTCATTCCTTGGTAATAATTCGCAACAACCCATTTCTATATTCGAGTCAGTAGAGCCATACGTCTCGTTAGTGCAAGGTTATAAAGAGCTTCGTTTATTTATGGCGAAGTACTCTTCAAAAGAGCTTGATCTATTAGGTTCAAGTACTCTTCTAAATAGGTTCATTTATTCAGGTATAAGTACTCTACAAAAAAGAGCCTTATTTATTTAGGTCTAAGTGCTCTTCAAAAGAGTTTCATTTATTAGGTCTAAGTACTCTTCAAAGGAGTTTAATTTATTAGGTCTAAGTACTCTTCTACTAAGTTTCATTTATTAGGTTTAAGTACTCTTCAAACGAGTTTAATTTATTAGGTCTAAGTACTCTTCAGAATAGTTTCATTTATTTAGGCATAAGTACTCTTCGAAAGAGCTTCATCTATTAGGTTAAGTACTCTTCAAAATAGCTTCATTTATTTAGGTCTAAGTACTCTTCAAAAAAGAGCCTCATATTTTAGGTCTAAGTACTCTTCAAAAGAGCTTTTTTATTTATGTCTAAATGCTCTTCAAACGAGTTAAATTTATTATGTGTAAGTACTCTTCAAACGAGTTTAATTTTTTAGGTCTATATACTCTTCAAACGAGTTTAATTTAATTGGTCTATGTACTCTTCATTTGAGTAACAATTATTAGGTCTAAGTACTCTACAACGTGTTTCATTTATTAGGTCTAAGTACTCTTCAAAAGAGCTTCATTTAGTCAGGTCTAAGTACTCTTCAACTGAGTTTCATTTATTAGGTTTAAGCACTCTTTAAATTAATTTCATTTATTAGGTTTAAGTACTCTATAAAGAGGTTCATTTATTGAGGTCTAAGTACTCTTCAAAAGAGCTTCATTTAATTAGGTCTAAGTACTCTTCAAAGGAGTTTAATTTATTAGGTATATGTACTCTTCAAAAGAGCTTCATTTAGTTAGGTCTAAGTACTCTTCTACTAAGTTTCATTTATTAGGTTTAAGTACTCTTCAAACGAGTTTAATTTATTAGGTCTAAGTACTCTTCAGAATAGTTTCATTTATTTAGGTATAAGTACTCTTCGAAAGAGCTTCATCTATTAGGTTAAGTACTCTTCAAAATAGCTTCATTTATTTAGGTCTAAGTACTCTTCAAAAAAGAGCCTCATATTTTAGGTCTAAGTACTCTTCAAAAGAGCTTTTTTATATATGTCTAAATGCTCTTCAAACGAGTTAAATTTATTATGTGTAAATACTCTTCAAACGAGTTTAATTTTTTAGGTCTATATACTCTTCAAACGAGTTTAATTTAATTGGTCTATGTACTCTTCATTTGAGTAACAATTATTAGGTCTAAGTACTCTACAACGTGTTTCATTTATTAGGTCTAAGTACTCTTCAAAAGAGCTTCATTTAGTCAGGTCTAAGTACTCTTCAACTGAGTTTCATTTATTAGGTTTAAGCACTCTTTAAATTAATTTCATTTATTAGGTTTAAGTACTCTATAAAGAGGTTCATTTATTGAGGTCTAAGTACTCTTCAAAAGAGCTTCATTTAATTAGGTCTAAGTACTCTTCAAAGGAGTTTAATTTATTAGGTATATGTACTCTTCAAAAGAGCTTCATTTAGTTAGGTCTAAGTACTCTTCTACTAAGTTTCATTTATTAGGTTTAAGTACTCTTCAAACGAGTTTAATTTATTAGGTCTAAGTACTCTTCAGAATAGTTTCATTTATTTAGGTATAAGTACTCTTCGAAAGAGCTTCATCTATTAGGTTAAGTACTCTTCAAAATAGCTTCATTTATTTAGGTCTAAGTACTCTTCAAAAAAGAGCCTCATATTTTAGGTCTAAGTACTCTTCAAAAGAGCTTTTTTATTTATGTCTAAATGCTCTTCAAACGAGTTAAATTTATTATGTGTAAGTACTCTTCAAACGAGTTTAATTTTTTAGGTCTATATACTCTTCAAACGAGTTTAATTTAATTGGTCTATGTACTCTTCATTTGAGTAACAATTATTAGGTCTAAGTACTCTACAACGTGTTTCATTTATTAGGTCTAAGTACTCTTCAAAAGAGCTTCATTTAGTCAGGTCTAAGTACTCTTCAACTGAGTTTCATTTATTAGGTTTAAGCACTCTTTAAATTAATTTCATTTATTAGGTTTAAGTACTCTATAAAGAGGTTCATTTATTGAGGTCTAAGTACTCTTCAAAAGAGCTTCATTTAATTAGGTCTAAGTACTCTTCAAAGGAGTTTAATTTATTAGGTATATGTACTCTTCAAAAGAGCTTCATTTAGTTAGGTCTAAGTACTCTTCTACTGAGTTTCATTTATTAGGTTTAAGTACTCTTCAAACGAGTTTAATTTATTAGGTCTAAGTACTCTTCAAAATAGTTTCATTTATTTAGGTATAAGTACTCTTCGAAACAGCTTCATCTATTAGGTTAAGTACTCTTCAAAATAGCTTCATTTATTTAGGTCTAAGTACTCTTCAAAAGAGCTTTATTTATTTATGTCTAAATGCTCTTCAAACGAGTTAAATTTATTATGTGTAAGTACTCTTCAAACGAGTTTAATTTTTTAGGTCTAAGTACTCTTCAAACGTGTTTCATTTATTAGGTCTAAGTACTCTTCAAAAGAGCTTCATTTAGTCAGGTCTAAATACTCTTCAACTGAGTTTCATTTATTAGGTTTAAGCACTCTTCAAATGAATTTCATTTATTAGGTTTAAGTACTCTATAAAGAGGTTCATTTATTTAGGTCTAAGTACTCTTCAAACGAGCTTCATTTAATTAAGTCTAAGTACTCTTCAAAAGGAGATTCATTTGTTTATGTACAAGTACTCTTCAAAAGAGCTTCATTTATACAGGTGTAAGTACACTTCAATCCGGTTTCATTCGTATAGGTTTAAGCACTCTTCAAAATAATTTCATTTTTGTAGGTATGAGTATTCTTCAAAAGAATTTCTTTTATTAGGTTTGAGTACTCTTCAAAATAGCTACATTTATTTTAGTCTAAGTACTCTGCAAAAGAGCTTCATTTAATTCGGTCTAAGTATTCTTAAAAGATTTTCATTCATTTGGTCTAAATAACCTTCAAAAAAGCTCGTTTATTTAGGTCTAAGTACTCTTCAAAAGGGCGTCATTTATTTAGGTCTAAGTACTCTTTAAACTAGTTTCATTTATTAGGTCTAATTACTTTTCAAACGAGTTTCATTTATTAGGTCTAAGTGCTCTAAGAATGAGTTTTATTTATAAAGTCTAAGTGATCTTCAAACGAGTATCATTTAGTAGGTCTAAGTACTCTTCAAACGAGAATCATTTATCACAGCCAAGCACTCTTCACATGCTAAATATTCTACATTAAATGAATAATACCCATGCTCGTTTAAATGACTACACATATGATATGCATTTTAGGGTTATATTGATCTAGAACTCTATCCTTTATTTCAGTGACTAGAATCATTTTATCTAACACGGATTTGTCTTGCAATGGTCAACGTTTTCTCATTATAAGAGTTACAGTTATCAGTTTCCTCTTTCAATATAGCATTAGTTCTTAGAATCAAACATTTGCCAATATTGGAGTTCAAAAATGTCTACGGAATATTGTTCAAATTTTCTAAAGTGGGTATCAACCCCGTTCACCATAAAGAACGTACTTATTTTTCGATTTGTTTCCCCCTAATAATCGTCGAAAATTTTTTGTATCAGTTTGTTTAACATCGTTTAGAAATACTGTATTCCTAATCAATACTTGATCACAGATCCAACAAACTTATCAGAAAGTTTACATTTGTCCCTTACATATATAACAGTTTACACAGATAATTTGTGTAAACGAAGAAAGGTAAAATGCGCATGAACATACGTATTTTGTGTTCGTAGCTTTGAATCATTTTTTCAATAAATGCAACCCAAACTACTTAAAGCAAATGACACTTTCAAATAATACACCATTGCAATATGTTAATAAATTTTCTATTGTTTACATCTTTTAGAAAAGGTTGTTTGTATTTTTGCTGTTTTTATCGTATCGAAACATTAAACAATCTCAAGTTTTATTCCGGTAGTCCTAGGCATGTAAAATTTTGTAACCTTAACGATTTTTCTGTTTTTTTGTTTGCCTCGTCTCTGTTTTGTGTTTGCCTTTGAAAAAGACTCATTTAGAGTCAAAAGCGCTCATGCCAGTTAGACACTAATTTTGCACTGTTTTTTTTCCCTTCAGTTTATTGCATTTATTTCAATCAATCTTTGACACACGTTATTCCTTGCTGGATACAGTGCACTAGAAAGGACTGTTATTCGCCATATGATTTGTATTTTTTACACACACACACATATATATATATATAAGACTTTATCGAATCCACAAATAACTATTTTTAATTTTCACTAACGGACACTTAATCATACAATAATGATTTGTAAAAAAAAAACAGAATCGCACGGCCAAACCACCTCGTATTAATTGTTTGTCCTTTGTCAGCACATGTTTGATCACTCACAAAACCATTTATATGCAAATCAGATTTATCATTAGGATTGACTCAGACTTCCCACAAACATAAGGCGTCAAAGTTAGAAATGAATTCTTTTTAAAGATCCTGCACACGTAACTTTCTTTGCAGTTCATATACATTCCAAGTTTTAGCGGAAATCCTGTCCTCTAGGGACTCTTATACTGAGAGCTAATACAGGTGACCGTAGATGTAAATTCCTTCACTGGTTAATTTTACTGTATGCCCTTTTTCGTTCCTGTGTCATTATTTCAAAAAGCCTCTTCCTCTCTTTCACATCATCAATTTAATACTTTTCGCGTTTTCCAAAATGTCTCTCCCATAGTTCAACCTCTACCAAATATGTTCCATTGCGAATATTCTTCCCAATCAGGATATTAATGGAATAAGACCACTATTGGCATCACCGTGTTCGGATCAATAACATTGTGAACACAATCGCCGTATGTGTCAATACTATTATGAGTTTCTGCTGATACCTTCCGTTCATTCGTGCTTTCATCGCAATCCGTCTCAGACCGCTCACCAGCTTTCGGCCAGATCCTATGAGCTCGATAGATCTCAGTCTTCCTTATTTGGTTAGGCATGATCTCCAGACCAATTTGAGACACAGGTGCTCGACGCGAGCTTGATGATGTGAAAGAAAACAATAATCTAAAGGAAAAGATCATATGGAGTGACAAAAATGCCTTAGATTGCACCCATGTCCCGTTCTGACATAGGGCCATCTCTATCATAATATATAAGAGAGAAGGTACGGAACTTCCAAATACTTCGTTCCACCCATGACCCTCGTTTTCCTTCTGCTGTTTCTGTCTTTAAATGCACACGTTCATACTATATGGCTTGTTTTACTCCTGATATATTTTTTCTATCCATCAAGCCATCATTGACTTTTCTGCATTTTACCAAACTGAAGTTACGGACTCCGAAACGTGCGATTTTTGCGAATTTTTACTCTGAGACAAGTCCGAGCTCACGTGATAATAAGTATAACCTTTTGAGCCTATGATATTTTGGCGTTGACGTGTGTGCCGCATAGTTTACCTATTTTGATAATAGAATCGCGTGTATACAATGTATGTGCAGTGAAGAAGACAATGTCTAATTCTTGCATGGAACAGGATTCCTAAAGTTGAATCGACTTAAAGGAAAGCAAAAACTTACTTTTGTATCTACCACTGTTCTATAATTCAAGAAGGGATGCATCCTAGAGTCGTGAACATGGTACATGTAGCTCTTGTCACCGGTTTTCACGTGCACGCACTTGTCTCAAAGAAAAAATTCGCGAAAATCGCACGTTTCGGAGCCTGTAATTTCTGTTTGGTACAACGCAGAAAAGTCAATAATGACTTGATGAATAGAAAAATATCTCGGGAGTAAAACAAGCCATTTAGTATGGTCGTGTGCCTTTAAAAATGGAAATAGCTGAAGGAAATAGTGAGTCATGAGTGGAACGAAGTATTTGGAAGTCCGTGCCTTCTCTCTTATATATTATGATAGAGAGAGTCCTATGTCAGAACGTGTCATGAGGGTATTCTAAGGTATTTTTGTCACTCTGTATGATATTTTTCCTTTAGATTATTGTTTTTGTTTCTCTCAATACCAAACTCGCGTCGAGCACCTGTGATTTGAGAAAACTATATCACCATAAAAGTACCATGTTCTCCATCTGTTTCACCAACGCCAAAAAAAACTAGAAAAAGTTCTCTCTTGTGGACCTAACTTCCAAACCTGTAACCGTTGTCTCTAACTTTGACCTTTCTAAAGATAAATGTAAAATGTACCTAAATAACTACTAAATGATCTCTATTGTAGAAAGTCGAATGTGATTAGTGCACACGGTTCATGTTTCTATTTATTGAGATTTAATGCTAGTAACTTGATCTTAAGGATATATTGATTGCATCAAAACGATCGGATCCAGAACAGTCTCCTTGACAAGTCCTTAGTTGTTGATTGCAAAGGATCCATAAAAGAGGAAATATATAGAGTCCAGTTGCAATTCCGCCTCATTTTTAAAATCTTTGCTTAAAGTCTTTAGAACAAAGGGGTGCTTATTTGATATAGAACGTATTAGTTTCGTATTCCTACTTTTTGATAGTTTAGTCTTTATGAAACGGACCAGAACGTTTTGAAAGCTACTTGTTTAACAATATGTGTAGCAGGTCCCCGTCCTATGTATATGTATAGTCTGATAGTTGTGCTTTCTGTGGATCCATATCAACTACATAAACATCTGATTTTATTGTAATTTGCAGTGTGTGTGTGTGTGTCTGTGTGTGTGTGTGTGTTTGTGTGTGTGTTGATCCGCTATGATTATTGCATGTTGCTAAACAAATTACAAATATGGCTGTTTCTGTTAGCTGTGGTATAATTTCATGCAAATCCAAACATTTTATCGATATTAGAAATAAAAAAAAAGCCAAAATGTTCCTTTCTTGATATTGCAGATGATAATCAAACAGGGGTGCCATCGAAGTGGGCAAACCTTAGAAAGCATTTCAGGAGAAGCCCTTTTACAGAAAAATGTCGCACAATTGTAACATTTGTGTCAAAAAAGCAGAGGAGTCGTGGGAGCAGAGATGAATTAATGAAAGAAATCCGACAACAATTCCCCAGTTTTTCTAGAGAGTCTTGTTTGGCCATTGTCAGGAGTATAAATGATGGAGACTTCACAAGAAGAGCTAATAAACAACTTCAAGGTACTGTGTAGATTTAAAATATCATAAAACTATTTATCTTGGTTTGATCTAGTTCATATCTAATATACATATTTCATATACATATTTAGTATACATTCCATTTCCATTCCAAGTCGGCGACCTTTCCTGCACCTATTGCAGGTACTAGAGGTATGTACTAATATCCGTAAAACGGTTATTTTTTCACTGTTAGACATCATGAAGTAGTAATATCTAATGCGCAGTTCCAATCAATCACATTACATTATTATGTAACCAATGAATGACTTCTCATCAAAAGCATTTCCTTTTATTACACTATATTCAGCAGACGCACATACGTCCACTAAGATTCACATAACTAATTATTAATAGATTTATCAGCGTAAAGGATAACAAAATAATTATATTGCCGACTGTTGATCTAACGTTTAGATTTGTAGATCATTTTCCATATAATTAATATTAGATTATCGTAGTACATGACTTGTGTCAAATATGATTCTTATTGACTAAAATAACCGATGTGATTTATTTTAATTCATTCTTATTCATTAACGTGATGAACTGACTTCACATGACGCCTTCGCGTATTTAATGGCATCATGTGGGTGAAATGGCATTTTCACGATACAAAAATAAGCTTTAAATGGACGAATATAGGCTAAACGATGTAAAAAAAAGAATGAATGGAAAATGTTGCTTTCGGAGAAAATGAATCTTTAAGAATCAGTCTGAAAATATATGGTTTTCTCGGTAAGCAGAATTCATATTCTCTGTAATAAAGGACTGCAATAATATAATAATTATTCAAAATATCGAAATATTTATATCATTTGCAGGAACTAATCCTCTGCGTATTCTGAATGGTATACGAGAGACTTCAGCCTAACTAGAAATGAACAAGCAACACACTGTCAATGACAGTGCCTATCTGAAACTGAAATGAAAGTATTCGGTAATTCGATGAAGTCGAAGATCTTACATTGCTTGAAGAATGAAGAAGGAGCACCATAGACTATATAATACTATCGTCAGATTAATTTAAATATGTGGAACTGCTCACTGTTCAAATGAGGACTGAATCGGATCATATACTGATCGCACTTTCAATGAAATTATTACAACAATACTGCTCTAGACCATAAATTAAGGAACAAGCACCATATTATCTGTTTGAATGCTAACGCAATGCATGTAGTCTAAAAGTAAGTTGCAGAGATTTTAATAATCATAAATATCCTGGTACAATTTGGAAAGCATGGTGTTACGTATATTTGATTTAATTTAGATTTGATTTAATTTTATTGTTTCTAAGTTTTAAAATCTTTTTATTTTTAACTTTATTACATGTCAGAAGGAGTAGTTTTGTTTACTAGGAGCTAGATATGTTTTAGAAAATAATTTGACCATGACTGTGCAGTTGTAAATATCTAAATCTGCCCTAGTTCCCGATCTTGATTTAGAAATTCAGTGAGAGAAGTAAACAACGTTTTTTTTTTTTATCTTATTCTTAGAGTAAGACGATTAGTTTGTGTCAAGATCAAACTGGGACTACGTGCTTTTATACGTAAATACTTCTCGAAGGTTCTGGAAAGTTGACCTTCATCCGAGAATTTGTTTTGCGTTTCATGTTACTGTTTATTCATTGTTTATAGAGATATCTCGAGTCGGGCTTCCAAACACTTTGACGTAAAGGTGTTTCTTTTTGTTGTGTCATTTTGGTGAATTACATTTTAATGTTTATTCGAATTTTTTGAATTCAAAACAATTCTTTTTCCTGGAAATATAGTTGTGCTCATACATAGTTCATGGACAAAGACATTTATTTTAATTTTTTGGGGAAATTCAAACACCTGATTATTGTTTGTGAATAACACAAAACTGTAAACATTACAACACCAAACATGATACGTCATCGCCTTCCATCTTGAATTCTTCGTTGGGTCTCTAGCTTGAATTCATTAAAACCTTTCATTATTTGGACTTTTTAAAATTTAATTCGTGCATTAAGTTTGGACTACTTTTTAATTTAATTCTTAAGTTCTTATTTTACAGAGTTTTTCCAGGGAAATAAATTATTTGTTAAACTTGTCAATACTTGTTGTTTTCATTCTTTTCTGTTACTGTTTATTCTAGCGTAAGCACGTAACATAAGAATTAGGGTACTTGTCCTCTGATTATTTTGAATTTTGGCTAAAACATTTCAGAAAACTAGTTTGTGAAATCTTTACGTAAATCGGCAAGCGTTTTCTAAGATGTCATCAAGAGTAGAAATCTTTATTACAATGTCGAACTTCGGACCAATTAGACCTTTAAAAAAAAGATTAAATTAATTTTACTTCCTAGAAAATATGATCTTTCTGAGGGAAAGGCATCCTTATAAAAACAATAAATAAACAAATATTGTGGTCCAGTACTTGGTAGAAAAGACTACTTTGGATGAAAGTGCTTTGGTTTCAATCAATAAGTCTGTATCAGATTCGGACATATAAGTAAAGGAATTAGATATAAAATATAAAATGGAATTGGAGTTGATGAAGCTGGAACTTCAGAGAGATAAAGAAGAAAAACAAATGCAAATACATTTGCAGTAGGAAGAAGAAAAAGAACAAACATAAAACTGGAAAATGGAAAATAAAAAATAAAATTGGAAATAGAGAAAGAACAAATGCATTTACAATCTGAAGAAAGAAAGGAAGATAGACAAATGCAGTTGCAAAATGAAACAAATACAGTTATAGAAAGAGCAAATGCGTTTGTAGATGGAGAGGGAGAAAGAACAACTACAAAAGGAAGAACGAGACAATGACAGAGACTATCAATTTAGTATAAATGAAATGTAGCTAGTAAGTGAAAAGCATATTCACACTTCAAATACAATTTTAAATTTCGATGTTGCCAAAAATATTATGTTAGTGCCCACTTTTAGAGGAAAAAGACAAATATTTTCCTTATTTTGAAAACGTGGCTGAAACGTTGAAATGGCAAAGGGGGCGGGAGGTTCATTTATTATAATGTGTATGCATTGTTAAAGCTAGTGATATTTACCGTTCACTGTCAGTGCAACAAAGTTGCGACTTTGATACGGTTAACGTGTGCATCTGAAGGAGTTATGAGTTAGTCTCTGAAGCTTTTCGGCCCAAATTCAGAAACTATAAGAACGAAGCTGGACAAACTCATGTCAAATTTGCTATAGAAAATTAACAATTATATGATAGATGGTGCATAGCCAGGAAATTTGAACAAGATTATAAAAATCTCAAACAATCTTTTACTTGAAGAGTTCAAGAGCTGTGTCCGTAGTGACATTAAATCTTACTTTGACGAGCAACAGATCGAAACCTTGGTAAATGCTGCTCGTGCTGCTGATGAGTATTCTTTAACTCATACAGTTCCTTTTGTAAATAAGACTTCCACTCAACATTCTTCTGGCAGAAACATATTTCAGCCTAAGACAAGTCCATCTAAATCTCAAACTGGCACAACTTCTAAATATCAAGCTTAAGATCGGCTTGACTCAAGATCCTTATCTCTTCCTTCGTGTGCCTTTTATACGATAAATGGACACGTTTGTTTCCTTCTGATTGCTATAAACTGAAAAGTAGGCTAGAGAACCAAGACAGACCTATTCCAAATGCTCTTATTTCTAAGAGGTCAAGATCACGAAAATGTATTGAAAGCAAACCCCAGTCTGATTTTATTATGGAGAATGATGAACCATTCATATCGAAAGATTTGTATCACTCTTTGGTGAATCTGCCAATTCTATCCTATCCCTGTTAAAAGTTTAAGGGACACAGGAGCTTCTCAGGGTCTTTTATTGTCAGGTACCTTTCCTTTTTCTGAGAAGTCTTCTTCTAATGAGACTGGTCTTATTCAGGAAGTAGAGTGCGGTTTTGTTAATGTTCTTCTCCACTGTGTAAATTTATCATCAGACTTAGTCTCAGGACCCGTGATAGTCGGCACAGTGTCCGTTTAACCCGTTTGGGGGGGGGGGCATTTTTTTAATACTACGCAATGACCTAGCTGGAGAAATGTTTTTGGTTATTCAATATGTGACTGACATGCCTTCCTTGGATCAGAATGTCGATCCAATTAAAAACGAATTCTCCGATTAATTCCCAGTTTGTGCAGTTACCATTCTTGAGAAAGATGTTGATAAGGAAAGTATTCCTTTAGCTGACACATGTATTGGTCAGGCTTTTGATGAGGTCACTTTCACTCCTTGATTGGATCAATCGGACGGTATTGATGACAGTAATCATCTTTTAATTACTCATTCTCTTTATTCTATTCAGGGTGACAAACCACAATCACTTGTCGTCGAACACGAAAAATTTCCTGAGATATCCTGTTTGTTTCAAAGAGCCATTAGTGAAAATGAAGCCACTGAAGTTCCTGTCTGTTATTTCATTAAAAATGGAATTCATATGAGACAATGAAAACCTCCCGATGTACCTGCTGATGATGAGTTGTCAGCTAACTAACAAATTGTAGTTCTAAAACCTTACAGACAGGAAATATTTAGTCTGACCCATGAAACCTCTTTGGCTGGTCATGTAGGGATTGATAAGACTTATCACAAGATCTCGACTCACTTTTTTTGGACAAAAAGCAAACGTGATGTTACTAAATACTGTAGATCTCGTCATACTTGTGAAATGCTAGGAAAACCCAATCAGAAAATACATAAGCCTCATCTACATTCTATTCCTGCCCTTGACAAACCATTCAGTATGATTATGGTTGACTGTGTTGGTCCCTTACCTAAGACCAAGTCAGGTAACCAATACCTGATGAACAAGGTTTCCAGAGGCAATTCTGTTGAGGAGTATTAAAGCTTTGATAAATTCTTTTACTCAGTTTGGTCTTCCCAAATCTGTCCAAACGGGTCAAGGGTCAACTTTTAGGTCTGGAACATTCCAGCCTGTTATGCTTGAATTTGTCATACAGCAGTTCAAGTTAATAGTGAAACTATGGTTTGACAGAACTACGATGGAAAGAACGTTTGAGTCTGGTAATATAATTCTGTCTCTCTTGCTCATGCTTCAAAATCTTCTACATATTATATATTAAGTCCCCTGCAACGATAAGAGGTAAATTAATGAGTTATTTTTTATATTAGTGCTCCTTGGATCTAAATAAATTATAGAAGTGCCAGTATATTGAAAGAGATAGCCAGGTTAAACATGCAATTAATTTAGTTGTACCTCTCTCACTCAGATTTAAGTGAAAGAATATCTTCGGATTCTACTGATATTGGACTTAACAAATCCTCGGAATTAATAAATTATGTAAGCTCTGGACCAGAAACGTTAACATTTGCAAGTGCAAGAAAGAAATTAACTTAAACTGTTATTAGTTGAGTTTGAGCACAAAAGTTTCCATGGCATTGAAATTATAAATTCCTAACATATGAAAAACACCCGTACATGATGAACGCTCTCAACATTGAAATACTTGAAAAACGAGATTCAGTATTTACTGGAGAATGGTTACACAGAGCCGAGTAAATGTGACTGTATTTCACCATGTATCATCATCATCATTGGAGTGTCGTCTGTCTCTGGGGTGTTGCCATCGTCTGCTCTGCCTGTGCAGGCCATTGTGCGAGTGACAGTCCCTATTTCAGTTGGTTTAGACATACTGGCAAGTCTGAGTTATTGGGGTTGCTGCCGCGCTCGTCTTTCACTCATGTTTCTCTGCCACCAAATGGCCTCTCCTCGCATCAGCGACTACAATGCCCTTGCTTAACATCAGCCTCCATGTACCTCGATCCTCGGCAGCACTTCCCAGCCGTCGGGTAAAATGTCGCATGTCTTCATGTCCCTCTTGCACACATCCTTGAAACGGAGTGAGGGCGGCCGAAACATCTGGTATAAATGGGCAGCTGTCCATATAGAATATCCTTTGGCAGCCTCCCATCCTCCATCCGTTTGATCAGCACGGAGTACATGCTGGGGTACAGGCACGTTGAAGGATCTCGCTGTGTGGGACGCGGTCTTACCAGCTGCTTTTCAGGATGCGTTCTAGGCACCGTATATGGAAAGAGTTGAGCCGGCGCCTTATGTAGGTGCTCCAGGTCTCACTTCCATATAGAAGGGTGCTGAGAGGATCCATCATAGAGGACTGTTCCCTTCATATCGGCATGGAAAGAGATTATGATATTGCGTAAATTTGCAGAGCAACCTATCTTAGTGAGAAGTTCAAAAGGACCCTACCTGCTGACCAGGTCAAAGGCTTTGGTGAGGTAGATAAACATCATATAGAGTGATTGACTTTGCTCTCTGCTCTTCTCTTGGAGTTGTCGTAGGGAGAAAATCATGTCTGTCGTCGACCTGTCTGATCAAAAGCCGCACTGAGATTCCGGTTACACACGGTCCGTCAGCAGCTGAAGCCTGTTGAGTATGATGAGGACATACACTTTGCCAACGATGCTCAGAAGCGAGATCCATCTGTAAGTATTACAGTCACTACGGTCGCCCTTGTTTTTGTAAAGGGTCACAATCGTGGCGTCGCGCGTGTCTTGGACTGCTACTTCCTCTCAGTAGAGGCAAAGTAACTCATTCAGCGGCTGAAGCGATGCTGGTTTTCCACGTTTGATACCTTCTGGCGGGATGCTGTCACTACCTGATGATTTGTCGTTTGGGAGGGAGTTAATTGCTTTGCTGAGCTCCTCTAAGGTGGAAACTTTGTTGAGCTCCTCCATGGTGGGCAATTTATTTATGCTGCTATGGGCCGAATCGTTGACTGACGTTTCTCCAGAGTATAGCTCTGAGTAGTGCTTCACCCATCTGGCCATTTTTTGTTCACGATAAGTGATCTTCTTTCACGTCAGATTTTTCAGGGGGCGACCCCTTTCACTGTGGGGCCCAGAGCCTTATTGATGCTACTGTACTTGGATGTTTCCGGACTCGTTCTATCACTGTCTAGCGAAGCTTAGGTGCTGCTTCGGGAACTTCTGAGAACAGCAAGCGTCTGTTCATTAGGGCATTTGTGTTAGCTATGAAGGCTTTTCGTTTGTCATCGATTATTGGTTCCATCCTTGATAGGTGTGCTTTGAACCAGTCTTCGCTGGGCCGTTCATTCTTGCCAAACGTGGATATGGCTGATCTGTAGATGGCTACCTTCATGGCGTTCCACTTGGCTGTGGCATCGTGCTCTGGCAAGTCCTGAATAGCCTGGTCCAGGGCGAACACATACTCATCCACAATGGAGGGGACCGACATCTGCGCAGTGTTTATGCGAGGGCGTCCTTTTGGTTTTGAGCGTGTAGTGTGTGTGGCTGTAGGCGCACCCTGTTGCTCACGAAGGCGTGGTCGGAGTCGCAGTCTGCACTATGGTAGGTTCTGGTGGAGAGGACGCTGGTAAGGGCTGGTCGCCTGGTGATGACCAAGTCGAGCTGGTGCCAGCAATGAGATCTGGAGTGTTTCCATGATACTTTCTGTCTTGGCTTACACTTAAAAAAGGTGTTTGTGACGCACAGGTTATGGTAGGTGCATAGATTTAGCAGTCTCTGACCATTTAAGTCGTTCTTTCCAATGCCATGATGTCCGAGGCAGGTAGGCCACGACTCGTGGTCCGCACCTACTCTGACATTAAATCGCCAAGGAGGAATAGTGGTTAGTCTTTAGGGCATCTTTTGATCGGTTCGTCCAGTTACCCATACAACTGATCCTTTGTGTCTTCCGAAGACGTGAAGGTGGGGTCTTATACACTGAAGATGTTTACATTAGCCTAAGCAGTGGTGAGATGGATGGACAAGAGACGCTCAGTGCCCCCTGTGGGATGCTCAGCCGAGGTCTGGAGGTTGTGTTTGATGGCAAAGCCCGCTCTGTGCTGGCAGAGATCCTCAGGTTCTCGACCCTTCCAGAAGAAGGTGTAGTTTTCCTCTCTGAGGAAGCCGCTAGAGGCAAATCTTTTTTCCTGGTGGCCATCTATGGTGATATTTCGTTTTTTGAGTTCTCTATCGATGAGGACGTCAGAGATGCCTGTGAACATGGTACGCACGTTTCAGCTTGCGAAACGAAGAGCTGGAGTCTCCTTTATTGGTTTCTTGTTTCTTTGGTGTAAAAGTACCGTCTGCTTATCATACTGAGTAACACACTGAGCTCCAGACACCAACTGGAGCAGGCAGACGATGGCGGATGAACACCTTACTGGCCGAGGTCTGCCCGGCTTAAGGCGGGCAGTAGTCAGCCAGTAGGACACGATAATCCCTCGCACCGTCGAATCCGACCCATGGCACCCTTTCCCTAAGCCAATCGGTCGGGACTTAAAACCCGTATACTGCCAGCTTCCTTGTTATTTCTTCACTCAGTTGCAGGACAGGAGTGACCTCTGCAGGGAAAAAACCTGGGCGTGGAGTATGGATATCCTGGGCTGAGCAGACGTCAGGATCCACCTCTTATCCTTGCTGGTGGGGTTCAAAGGAATACTGAGCACGAAATGTGCCACCAGTTCGGATGCATGAGCTGCCAGAAGGAAGTCGTAGTTGACACCCAGCCTCTTTATGGGCTCCGCACCTGCTTTTCGCTCTCCCGAAGATATCCACCAGGCAGCTGAGCCTTTGTCCAATGGCTGAGACTTGGTGGATTTGGAATCAGAGTTTCCCTCACCTAGAGCAACTGTCTGACAAGGCTAACGAGGTCCATCTGCCCGGGTTAGGAACCAGAGTTTTCCTTCTCTTATACTAGCTGCCTGCCAGTGTGACAACCCAGTTATACCGCCCGGCACTTGGTCGCGCCACACAGCAGGCCCTGTGAAAACAGGGGGTCCCTCGTGATGGTGTTGCTATAGACACAACAGTGTACGAGATGCCACGTGCAAGTAACCTCCTGCCCAGCAGAGCCAGACAGTGGATCCGCGGCGATCACTACACTTGGAAATGAGAAGCTGTGAGAGACGCTTCACTTTTCTTTGGCGAGCGTAACGTCAGCCCCAAGCTTCACACACCCCCCACCCTGCATACTTGTTCCAAAACCAGATACATTTTTTTTTTACGGTATGTGCACTGATTATAGAAAGGTGAATAGTGTGACAAAACATTCATTTCCATTACCAGGAATCGATGAATGTATTGATAAGATTGGAAATGCAAACTATGTCACCAAATATGACCTTCTGAAAGAATTTGGCAAGTTCCATTAACGGAAAGAGCAAAGGAAATTTCGTTATTTGTGACTCAGAGAGACTTGACCAATTTAAAGTAATGCCGTTTTGGGATGACAGGGTCGCTAAGTACTTTTCAACGTGTCATGAATAGGATTACCTCTGGTCTAGAAAATTGTGATGCTTACATCGATGATGTCATCATCTACAACGACACCTGGAAAGAACATCTAGCAAAAATTCGTAAATTCTTTGACAGACTCACAGATGCAATTTTGAGACGTAATTTATCCAAACGTGAGTTCTGCTGCGCTAGTGTAACTTTTCCAGGACATATCGTGGAACATAGAAAGGTTAAACCTAAGGTCAAGGCTATCTCTGAATTCCGTGTGCCTGTTAATAATTAAAAAAAACTGATGCGGATGGTATGGCCGGATACTATCGGAACTTTTGTTCCAATTTTTCTATTATTGCTGAAACCCTGTCAAATTTATTGAGTAAGAAAAACAAGTTCCTTTGAACTAGAAATATCATGAGGCTTTTGACAAGTTAAATGCCATACTTAAAAGCGCGCCAGTTCATACAGCTCCAAATTTCAGGCAATCATTTAAATTGTTTGTTGATGCAAGTGATGTTGGGGTTGGAGAAGTTTTAATTCAAGAAGACGAAAATGGTATTGCCCATTCAGTGTGCTATTTTTTTAGACATTAAATAAGCGCCAAAGAAACTATTCAACACTCGAGAATTACTGTTTGGCTTTGATATTGGCATTACAACATTTTGCAGTCTACAGTAGTTCAGCTCCTTCTTCGATTACTTTATTTAGTGACCACAACCCCCTTACTTTCTTCGCCAAGATGAAAACTAAAAACCATAGACTACTAAGATTATGTTTGCTGTTACAGGAATATGATATGAACATCACGCACATCAGGGAAAAAGATAATTTAATAGCTGACGCATATTCCCGTGTATCACAGCGTATAATTCCATGTACACTGTGTGTAATTTATAAGAGTTCTTTTTAACCTCATGTATAATTAATCTATATTTTAAAAAAAGAGCTTTATCGTATAAATCTTTCTTTTTCTTTTTGTGGAAGTTTTACGTATATCGATTTACTTTATGCTTGATTACATTTAATTGTTTGTAAATTTTAAAATCTGTTTGTTTCTAATTTCATTACATGTCAAAAATGTAGTTTTGTTTACTAGGAACTCGATATTTTTAGAAAATAGTTTGACCTTGACTCTTCAGATGTGAACACCTTAAGCTACCCTAGTTCACAACATTGATGTTGAAATTCAGTTAGAGAAGTAAACAACTTTTTATTTTGATCTTATTCTTAGAATAAAATGATTGATTTTTGTCTAGGTCATACTGGGACTACGTGCTTTTTTGCGTAAATACTTCTCGTAAGTTCTGAAAAGTTGACCCTCATCTGGGTATTTGTTTTGCGTTTCGAGTTACTGTATAATAATTGTTTATAAAGATATCTCTCAGTTGGGCTTCTAAACACTGGGACGTAAAGGCGTTTCTTTTGTTGTGTCATTTTGGGGAATTACATTTTAATGTTTATTGGATTTCTTTGAATTCAAAAGGATTAATTCTTTTCCATGGAAATATAGATGTGTTCATACAGAATTCATGGAAAAGACATTTGTTTGAATTTTTTGGGGAAATTCAAACACCGGATTATTGTTTGTGAATAATACAGAACTGTAGACATTCCAACACCATAAAGGACACAGATTACGTCATCGCTTTTCATCTTAGATTATTCGTCGGGGCTCGAACTTGAATTCATTAAAACATTTCCTTATTAGGATATCTAAAATTTAATTCGTGTATTATTCTTTGATTAGTTTTGGATTTGATTCTTAAAACTGTAATTTCCTATTATATTCATTTTTACGGAGGTTTTCCAGGGAAATAAATTATTTGTTATATTTGTCAAAGATCATTGTTTTCACTCTTTCTTTTGGTACTGTGTATTAGATCCTAAACAAGTAACACAATAAGGGGATCTGCAACGATTTAATTTGAATGCTCATTGTTAGCTAATTTGAGTATATTTGAGTATTATTTTAATTCGACACAATAATAAGAATATATGTTAATTTACATTAATGGATAAATGATAAATTGTAAGTTACCTTATATATATATATATATATATATATATATATATATATATATATATATATATATATATATATATATATATATATATATATATATATTAATAATACAGTTTTGTAAATAAAATTAATATTATCAATTTTGCTGTTATTGTGTTATTATTAATTACTCTTCTTCTACTACTGCTGCTGCTTCTATTTATACTACTACCAGTACTTATTGTTATTAGTATTACTATTATTATTATTATTAGTAGTAGTAGTATCAGTATTATCATTATTATTATTTAATGTTTCCTGACCATCGTCATTAGTAGCAGTAGGAGGTGATGATATTAGCATGTTTCCATTAAATAATCAATATTCAGTTAATTGAACTGGAATATTTGAACATATGATTTTTGTCAATAAAATGTGAATTATTTAAAAAGCGAAACTATTAAATTAATTTAATATTGATTCCTTGACCACAGCATAGTGACATGATGATTGGAAGCTCTAGTGCAGTTTACGTATGTATGTATCTAATTGAAAAATATCGGCTGCTGGTATATATACTCCAAAATCTTCTTTATCGATATGACGTTAAACATGCTCTGTCTCAGAGGGTGGAAATAAAAACGCATGACCGAATGGTATCATCCTTTTGTTGATACTGGCTATGTTTACATGCGTTTTCGAGGAACATACTGTCACCAAATTTCTGTGTTTTCTTGTATATCGGTTGCTTTCTCCAGCAACTGGTTTGATACCCCGAAACATATCTGTTAAATTTTTCTCGTCTTATGGTTGCGGAAGCCATTCGTATCATAGTAAAAACTGGATTACAGAATATCCTAGAACGTGAAAAATCTACATACACTTATCCAAGTGGTTTTTTTTTTCTTCCGGGGACTCCATACCGTAGAAAGTTTTCCTTCATTTTGACGTAGTTTAATTAAATAATGGTTCAAATATAAGTGGCAGTAGAAATGTCATCCATTACAGTTCACACTGCGTCAATTGGGTCCCTCACTGTTACAGTTCACACTGCGTCAATTGGGTCCCTCACTGTTCGGTAAGAACTCATTTATATTGATAGCAAGGCAAGCATGTATACATATACGCAAACAAACATATATATCTATGTTTCTCTCTCTCTCTCTCTTTATATATATATATATATATATATATATATATATAGATATAGATAGATAGATAGATAGGTAGAGAGAGAGAGAGACAAAGACAGAGAGAGAGATAGAGTTATAGTTATTTGTTGGCTGTAACATATCATTTTGGCAATTTATTTTTGTTGATTCTTACGAAATATTAATGTCTATGAACATTATTGCTGCAGTTGAGATTATTTAGTTCCCGAGTATGTTGTTGTGTCGGATATGGTTTGAAGATAAGAAATAATTTCATTATTAAACACTGCTATCACACTATGCAGTATTGTATGAAACAGACAGACGCTTGCTGAAAAAGGTTTTGGATAATTTTCGAAATTTGACGTTTATATATCTATATATATGTTTATAACAATTGCAAAACAATTATTAATGAAAACTATGGACGTTGTTCGTGATAAAGATATTGGTGCTGTTGGTGATGTTGCTAGTAAGTATTCTCAGAAATTGTGGATAGACTAGTACGGTTAATACAACGAAAACCGCAAAAATTAGCCAGCACCAAAATTATGCTTGCAAATGTCAGTAAAATAATAAATCAAGCTGCAAATCAAACATTAGCTGAGTTTGCTGGCGTATCATTACCAGAAAAAGAAAAAATATAACTGTTAGTCGGATAGCAGGAAATGGAATTTCCTGAAGTGGTCTTCGTGTTAGACTATAATAAATATAACAAAATGTTTTAATCATGTAGCTGATCCAGCATTGGTCATCGATACACCTATTCTCAAAGTTGAATCTGTGCGTGATTATCAAAAATATTCCTACGATCCACATGACGTGTACCTAACGCAGGTGGAAGAATCGAATTACAGATTAGGGATACAACTAGATATTTCTTACCCACTGAGGGATTTACTGAGGTCGAAGGTAGACTTTTAAAAGCAGATGATACAGCGTACGGACTCTTAGATCTCCTCGTTTAATTAACACTGGTGTTATAGCATCTTTTAACAGCACCATGTACATGATTGTCGGAAAAATATCAAATTAAGCCTGGAAAACGTCGACATTGCCACGAGGATACTGGGTCTGGCAATATAAGCGATGATCACTCGAGGTCAGCTGGTCTGTCAATGATGTTTTTAAATGATACCCTGATCACCCCAAGAGTAGCAACAATGACGATATCAGCTTAGGATTTGCAGCACGCAGATCAATGTTAAATGGAAAACAATTTTTTCGTGTGTGATTCCACTATCACAGATATTTAGATTCTGTAGTAATGTAAGAAAAGTTATATTTGGAGATATACACACGGTGGTACTTGTGAGAAAAGCCACGGATAATGATGCAATCTGGCGATCCAACGCAGCTGATGCTGGTAAAGTAATGCTAACAAAACTTTCGCTATGGACACCAGTAATGACCCCATCAATCGACGAAGAAAAACGGCCAGTTTCTTTTATGAGTCACGGTGGTAAATCAACATTATCATGGTTAACATTGACCACATACAGTATTCAAGGTAATGCTCCTGGGCTATTCACATGGAAGATATCATCACACCAGGGAGTGTCAGCATCACGACATATTCATCGCATTTCAGGAAAATTCCAGAGTAGATTCGCAGGAACGAAATCCAGTGGTATTTGACACACTTGGAGTTTCTGAAGTTATTTTGAGGATAAACGTACATCAAGAACCTTCTGAAGTTTTGCTGCATTTAGATCAAAATCATTTTGCACGTGCTTATCATCGGTTGATGACATTCATGAGGCGTGATCAGAATGTTGATTCTGGATTGCTAATATCTCAGCGGGAATTCTCAACACTGTATCAAATCTATTACTTTTCTTTGGAACATTTATGTTTATTCAGGTAATATGTCGTTGATATACACATCCGAGCTCATGGAGCTCGACTCTCCGCTCGTGTTTACAGAGCAATCGCTGTTATATTCAGCGATAAAACAATGTTACTTGAATGTGTTGGTGGACGAATGAGAGTCATTGATGCCATTGATGCCACAGTGGAAAACATGTAATTAAATCGTTTATGATATTATAATGTCATATGATCATGTTAGTGTTACTCAGACTCCTGGTCAGATTAAAAAACTACAACCAGTGTCAAAAAGGAATTGTGGAATAAAAATAACACTAAACAAAGAACAAATCACAGGTGGTCAAAATAAAATCATTTTCAGAACATCAGCTCAGGCACTACAATGAGACCAAACGATAAAAGACTGGCGTTAGAATTAGTCGTTCTGCGTATGCCGCTAAAACGCATTCAAGACGGGTGTATATTTCTTTTTCTTGCAGCTATACCAGCGTGAATAGCCGCTGATACCCCAGCCGTTGTAAAATCATCTGCACTTTTTGCTGTCGGATATTCTGCTGTGATCGCATTAAAGAAAACGACATGTGACGAAATCCCAAAAAGGGCGAAGTCTAAGACTACCAGGAACCACTCATTGGTACAGAAAGGTTCAAAACTTTTCAGACGCAAATCGTCTTCTTCCTATGAACAATTTTGAATTACGTGATGCTCCTAAAACGTTAAATATAAAAATCTTCAAAGTTGTTTTATGCGTGACCAATTACCAAAACAACAAACAAATGTTGAAACAGGTATCATTAATCTCGATTAAAGTTCCCGCCCTGGTACTCATCGGATTGCATACTCGATTGCTCCACGTGGAATTGTTTATTTTAATTCGTATGGGTTGGCGCTACCAAAAGAATTTTAGACTATGCCAACAGAATACACACTTTTCCTGTTGTCTGGTATTCAATATTACCAACACAGACAATAACTGATCCGCCAATATGTGGCCGTGAAGTAATTGTTGTACTCGATGCCGTGTCGTCATCAACAATACAACCTCATAAAGTCGTGCACGAGTATACAGATAGACGGTATAACCGTCGACCGTCGATTAAACACATCTTAAAGTATAATGGTATATTTTTTATGGAAGATCTTCTGTACAAAAATAAAGCAAGTAACGGATTAACCCATGAAAATGTAAGTAAACAGATAGTAATGAAATATCTGAATTATTCAAACTTGCAAATGTAGATCCAAACTAAGTGGTTGTATTTCAAGAGAAGTAAGGAAATTTTAAAAAAAATTAATCTTCCATTGCAAGATATTATTGTTAGAATTAAAAGGATAATATAAAATAGGATATCTATGCTTGACAGGGATGGAACAATTAAGACTTGTGTTACTATGTCAACGATATCAGATAATAGTCGTTGTCGAGTAAAAAAATCCGGTGATACAATGACTGGTTCTCTCAATATATCACATTATAAAATTACTGATCTTGGAGAACCAGAATCAGACGGTGACGTTGTAATAAAGAAATACATCGACAATAAAAACCTCCCAAAGATAAACTCGTTAGTTTTAATTAATAATGAAATGTCAACATTTACAACTGATTATACTTGTCATGCAAACACATTTTTGAATTATCGCAAGAGAATACACGGAATTGTTCATGTTTTCTTTTGAAAGCCAGCATCTAATGGTATTACACTCACCGATATAAATGAAGTACTGACAGTGTATACAGTACTGTCTGGACAAGCATTATGTTCACCAGTCAATAATTCCATTAAATACTGCGTTGAGTTTACTGGCATATACAAGTTCTCAGTACTTGGCGTTACAATATTTACAATATCCACCATAATACCATGGTTTTGTCCACTAACTGGATCCTCTGGCTCTTTGTAATTGACGGTAGAGCAAAATGACGAGGAATTATTTGCAGTGGAAAAACAACTCTGCTTGGTTTACTATTGGTGTCTTGCATTAGCAGCTAAATTCCCACCTAATTAAATAATGAACTCACCAATCCACGATCAACGTGATGCTTCAGCGCAACATTACAGATACAATCAGGTATGTTTGTGGCAAATCAAACTAAAAAATATCGTGGACGATCATACAATAAAAGAAAAAAAACTGTAGTTGTTGTTGACATAATTGTGTATTCGGCTGTTGTAATTAAGCTGCAAGTAAAGTTGCTGGTATTCTTAATATCATCGCAAAAAGATATATACATACACAGAAACAAAATTATATATATATATATATATATATATATATATATATATATATATATATATATATATATATATATATATATATATATATATAACAAAGTTGCATACAGCGACGCTCTCATAGTTCAAATTATCTTCGTTGATAGCATTATGTATAAACGATGGAATTATATCAGGTACTGAGTTCACAGAAATGATTTCGATTTACGACGAGACAACGACACTATCAGAATCTACGTAAAATTCAGAAAATCTGAATTGTAAATCCTGATTAAAAATCAGGGGTTTATGATTCATTATTAGAACAATCTGAAACGTTCGCTCTCGCAATAACTTTCAGTTTCATCAATGACGTTTATACTGCTTTCAGAATCATTACGGTCACTGACAGCGCTTTCATTTTCACCATCGATCGTTTCAAAATCAGACATAATCTTTCTTAAATGTCTTACACGCGTATTAGTACTTATTTGTTTCGTATTCGTGAGCTAATAATGGTCTTTTTTTTAAATTGCGTACGAGAGAGATACGAATTGTTCAACTTCTGTACCTTTTACTGTCGCCAAGGATTGTAACGGAGAATCTGTATTCTGCTGGTAGTGTATATATATATATATATATATATATATATATATATATATATATATATATATATATATATATATATTGTCAAATATTCGTTGTCGTAATGCTTCAAATCACAACTAATTTTTTCAGGATTCATTCCATCAGATAGTTTTATGCCATTATGTTTTAATTTTGTAATTGCAGAAATAATAGTAATAATAGTTTGGTAATTCACTATACAATACATATGTATTTAAAATAAATCTTTATCTACACAATACAAAATCCATATGGCCCCCTAGATTGCCAAACGACTGCAAGAACAAACTTAAAGACCTAATAATGCTTCCTACCTTAAATTTTCTCACCATGTTTTATTAATGTTTTCTAATTTCATGGTGTTTGTTTTTGTAATCATCTCATTATATGTTTTTTATCTTATAGGTGTTGTCTAATGTTGTAAAGCGCTTAGAGCTTCTAAAGATTCGGTGCTTTGCAAAGTATTATTATAGCAGACTCAGAGAACGAAGTATTTACAATCTTAGATCTAAGGACGGCACAATCCCCATGTGAAGTCCTAGGTTGTCAAACGACATTCTATTAAGTTCAAAGGGCAATAATTATATATATATATATATATATATATATATATATATATATATATATATATATATATATATATATATATATAGTAAATCTTAGATATATGAACGGCACAACTCCCATGTGAACTCATACATTGCTAAACGACATTCTAGCAAGGAAAGAGGGTATGAAATATTTACAGTATATATAATTTTAGTTCTATGGACAGCACAAAATTAACTTAGCTAACATAATTCTACACAATACCCTGGTGAACACGTTGATTGCCAAACGACATTCTGGCAGGTTCAGAGGATACGTATATACTCTTAATTATATGGACTGCACAATTTACAATCTGATCTAACTCATAGGTATGGACTGCACATCATACAATCTTATCTAATATAATTCTATCTACGGCACAGCACTAACTTATTCTAAAACTTAACTTTATCGACGGCACAATATATTGACCTTCAACATTTCTGCACACCCTTCCCCAAATTAGACCCTGGGGAGTGCAAAATAGCACCCACCACGTTGTGACGTGGTGGGAGGTTGTGCTTGTCTGTTAAATCGAACATATAGGAGAACCGGGTAAAATGCTATATGAACTAAATAATACTTAGAAATCCAAAAATAGCTCACACAACGGGCGCGGCTTATTTTCTGTTTTATTGTTTTTTTTTTGCTTAATTATTATCGTTGACAAAATCTAGTTGAAGCAAGAAACCTGACAGATTTAGAATAATAAGGATAATGTTTTTTGAAATAACAACCAAAAAACAATATTCATAAGTTGATATAAATTATTTATAAGATTACAGGCTATACCTTTCTATGCCATCGATATTCCCCCTGATTATATCATGGACTTAGTCAAGGATCATGTCGTCGACGAAGTTATAAAAAGTTGAATTACACCTTTTTAGGATAGAAGTGTTTCCTATTTAACTTTATGAGTGAGATACTAAAAATATTAGTTTCTCGTAACGCCTCTTTGATTTGTTATACCGAAGGAGGAAACAAAATAACCAAAATGTTATACTTTATTTATAAGAGAATAGTGTGAAAATACAAGCGAGGTTAAACTTTGACTACTCTATGTATCCTTGAAAGAGTTATCTCTCATCACAATTTCTATGCTAAATGCAGTGCTGAAATGTATTTTGTTGTTTGTATTTCTTCGAAAATGCTGATAAGTATCTTTTATTCGCGACGTTTTGTACCGGCTTTGGGTGAATATCTTGATGATAGGATGTTTTACAAACTCATTTTGCTCCATTTTGTATAATAATATTATCTGTCTAAATAACTATTTAGAAAATGTGGTGAGATAGTCTTCAACGTTTTTATGACCTTGTCATTATTGTCGTTATTTTTTAAATTATAATACCGTTTCAGCTCTCTGCATTTTTTACCACTTCATTGCACACACAGCTGTGTTTCTCCTCTAATCCCAGCACCACACTTCAAACACGGTTTTGGTCCTAAACTCTCTCTTCGTACGCTTTGTAACTGAAGTCCACATAAATCCTTTACGTAGGCTTTGTTACAGGGAGCTGTAGAGTCTATTATTAGCACACTACATTAATGTTTTGCTTGAAACATTATATATATATAAATATCATCATCAACAGTCGCATGACCTAGTGTGGTCGTCGAGGCGCTGTGCTGCTGACCATCTGACTAGTTCCCTCCACTTGTCTCGATCATGTGCCAATGCCTAAGTCTCCGCAAAACTTTTCCTGTATACCTCTCCTTCTGCTAGCCTGGACGTTGCCCTGCAGGACTGTTGTGGATAGACTGTTGGCTCTAGTGACATGGCCACACAATTTCAGCTTTCTCTTTTTGACGGTGTTGAGGAGGTCCTCCTATTGGCGTACTTCGCGCCTGATGGTTTTACGCACTTCTTAATTTGTGATGTGGTCCATGTAAGAGATGACACGGATGGTTCTGTAGCATCTCATTTCACGTGCCTGGGTTCTTCGTTGTAATTCTGCTGTTTGGGTCCAGGCCTCACATGAGTACAAAAAGATTGAGATGAATAGTGCTCGCAATAGTCTGATTTTAGTTTTCAGGCACATATTCTTATCTCTCCAGATGGGTCTTAGTTTTTACATAGCTTCCATTGTTTGTGCTGCTCTTGACAAAATTTCTGCTCTTGATCCCTCTTCGGTGATTATGGAACCAAGATATTTGAACTGGCTCACTGTTTCCAGTTCATATCCTCTGACTTTAATCTTGGCTGAGATATGTTTGCCACTATTTGTCATCAGCTTTGTCTTCTCAGCGCTTTTCTCCATGTCAAATCTGGAAGATGTTTTATCCAGTTTCTTCACTAAGATGGCAAGCTCGTCTTCACTGCATGCCAGCCCATCAATGTCGTCTGCAAAGGGGAGGTTGATGATGTTACGCCCTCCAATGCTGACTGTCCCACAGTGTTTTCCAGGGCTTCGCTCATGATTCTCTCTAAGTAGATGTTGAAAAGCGTGGGTGACAGGAGACAGCCTTGACGCGCTCCGACTGTTGTCTGGAACCAGTCCTCCACAGAACCTTGGGCTATTACTGCACTGGTTGTCTTGGCGTACAGCTGCTTGATGGTATTGGTCAAATTTTGACTCATGTTGTACTTCTTCACTGTGGCCCACAATGCCTCATGCCATACTCTGTCAAATGCCTTTTTGAAATCTATGAACAGGATAGATGTCTAGTTGGCGAGTACATTTCACACAGAACCCTGAGACTGAATATTTGTTCTGTTGTGCTTCTCCCACTCCGGAACCCAGCCTGTTCTTCAGCGATTATTTCTTCTGCTTGTGGTTTCAGTATGTTCAAGATGATCTTCAGCATTACCTTACTAGCATGGATGATCTAACTGATAGTTCAGTAATCTTGGCACAGCTGGAGATTGCTTTTTTGGGGGGAATGTTATAATCAGTGACTGGGTCCATTGTGTGGGCCATTCACCTGTCTGTCAGATCTTGTTGCAGATTTTTGTTAGTAGCTCTTTCTCTGATTCCCCCAGCCCACCATGCCTGATAAGTTCAGCTGGGATGTTGTCCACTCCAGCTGCCTTCCCATTCTTCAGTGCTCATATTGCTGACTCCACCTATTGTTTTAGAATGGGAAAATCATCATCATTTGAGGAGTCTGGAACTTCAAGCACCTCTTGGTCTCCTGTGGACTGACGGTTGTAGAGTTCTTTGCAATACTCAGTCCATTTTTATGCAATGTTACCCACTTCTGTGAGGCATTTTCCATTTTCATCTTGAATGGTACTGATTCTTGGATGCTTCTATCTAGTGAAGTCTTTCACAATTTTGGAATGCCTTTTTGCTGTTATTCTTTATCAGACTGCTCTCTATTTTTGTGCAGTTTTTGTCCAATCCAAACTTCTTTTGCTTTCGTCATGTTTTTTCTGATATTCTTCTTTATTTCTCGGTGCTCCATTGCCCCTGTTGTGTGTCTGGTGTTTTTGATGTCTCTTTGGGCATCCCACAATTTTAGAATCTCTTCTGTAACCCAGGGTTTTTTCTTTGGGCAATGGAGGCCAATGATGTCCTTGGCAGCTGCTGTCATGACTGTTGAAAGTGTCTGTCATCACTTTAACATCACCATCCATCACAAGGAGTGGAGCAAATTTTCCTCCAATTGTGGCTAGGAATGACCTGCAGATGTTAGGGTCCTTCAGTTGTTCAAGATTGAATTTGAGCCTGATGTTCTTTTTTTTTGTTAATTTTCTTCAGCCTCACTCGCAATTTCATAATCACGAGGTCCTTGTTTTTGCTCTATTGATGCCAGATCGGTAACGGTTTTAAACCAGTATGTAGTCGATCTGGTTGTGATGGGTTCCATTTGGTGCGTGCCATATCCAGCATCGTGAAGTTTTACGTTGTCCCGGGGTGATGGCTAGTACCAAGTTGTTGCAGCTTGCGAACTCGAAAAGCCCTCTTCCGCTTTCATTGGTAAGCTCATTGCTCATCATTATATTTCATTTTAAATATATATTTGCCCTAATAATAATATGAAAGAGTTTGAGAGATTATCTACAATTGATCCTTCTAAAGCTAGATTCGATGTTGACAGAAGAACCTCTGACTTGCCGAGGAGAGCTCTTGTTGATCCGACGAAAACTCTGATTAAAAGTATTCGTGACGCCAAGAAAGAATTTCACGATGCCACGATGAATAATCAACGTGCAGTCAAGATTATTAATAACAACCACGATCGAAAATACCTTTTTTCAGATTAAAATTTATTGTAGCGGTATATAACGCGAACGACGATACTTGGATTATCCGTGATGAACATGACCCTGTAAAATACTGTTACATTTATATAAAAAAATCCAAACCAGGAATGTAAACTGGTATTGACAAACCGTATTATGAACGAGCGTATCCTGTGACCGCAGTTAGTTATGCAATATATCCGCTGAATGATAAACCCAGCGTTAATAATCTAAAACCAATGAAATTTTCGAAAATAAATCGTGTAGCCGAACGAGTAATGGAACATTTTGCAAACGCGAGACGTGGAAATAAACTAACGGATCTAGAACGCGAAACAAACTGGGCTGAATCAGTTAAGGATAATGTAGCTACAATAAATGATTTTGCTGAAATAGGAAAAATACTCAAATTCCCAGTAGAGTGGAAACATTACCATAGGAAGTATTATACTAGCCAAACTATTTTTCGAAACGATAAATATTATTGATAATATTGCGCATGCGTGGACTACTGCTTTAACAATATTTACACTAAATCGAACTGTTAAGTTATATATCGGTAATATACTTCATTTTATCAGAAATATCAGTAAAAACGATTCTGTATATGTTTGTCTTTTTCTAAGTTCAGATAATGGAAACTATGATCAGTTTGTACTTCCTAATTAATTTATTTATCGCACAAAATCTCTCTAGGAAGAAATGCAAAAATATTGTGCAGCAATATTCATCGCTGAAATATCACCATGACGATACTGAACAATTAATGGGTAATGTTTTACCGTTCCGTTGGTTGCTGATCATTTCGCTTAGACTGGATTTTCTTGAAGAAATAGAACGTAGTTGTGTGGAATACGGACAGGGTGGATTGTGGAATACCAGATAATAGTATATGAATGTTATCTCGGTTGGTATGGTGGCATCTTATCCTGGAAGTTTTCTTGGAATGGGAGTCGTTCGAAATATATTGAGCGATTTCGACATTAAAAAAAAGAGATGACCAGTGTATCGCTAAACGAACCATTACCAGATTTTAACTTGACTGGATTCGCAAGAATTTAATGATTTCAGTTTGCCAAAAGATCTTCACCCCATTTGATATGTATGGTTTGGCAAACACTGTTCAGAAAAAAATTGGGCACCAACAGTATTAATACGGTATATGCTTGATGCAAAACTATTAGAATTAGCAACTATAGACGTAGCAATTATATCATATAGTTCGCAGAAACAAGTTTGGTTACCAAAACAAGAAACAAATAGTCTGGAGATGAAAAATCCTGATGCGAGCCATTTTGAGAAAAAAAATCGCAAAAGATCTTGGCAGCAAAATAATTGGTAAATTTACCCAAAGTGGATCTTATGATCGTTAGCGCCATTGTACAATATTAATCATAGATGCTGCTGAAATAGATTTTATAATTACTGATACAACAAAGATAAATATATTTATAAATGGAAGTAATTTTAATTTATCGGACGGAATGGAATTAGGGACAATTGTGAGTTATACTGATGGTGAATTTATTATCGATGATAAATAGATTTTATGATGTTGCAATTAGAGCCTCAACATATTCATTTTATATCTATCAAACAAATACAGGATTACTAGAATAACTACATATTTACGCTGATGCATCAAGGGGCGAATGGAGAATAAAATAAGAAAAGATGCTTATTATTCTGAACCTGCCGACGTTGAAATTAAGGATATGTATTACACAAATAATCAAATATCAGGATTGTCGTCTACACCATCAGTATATGATCCTCTGACCAAACATAAGACTGTATATCTAAACGGATCAGAAGGATCAGGAAAGACAACACGTGCTGTTGAGTAATTTCGTTAGAGTTGGAAGAACTCTGTTGATATATGTCTTAACACATACACATATACTCTCCAGAGAAATGAACGAACGAGGAGTTCAATCGCATACTTATCACAGCTTCTTTCAGTGGAAGGGAGATACACGGACGTCTGGACGAATGGGCGAGAAATATATTCTAAAGAGTCTTATCTGGTATGAAAAATGCACGGTATCCTCGGATATTTTAAAAAATATTTCTTGATTGGTTGTTGACAAAATATACCGCTGTGATAATATGTGGAGATCATGGTCAACCGCCAAATTTGTTCGACCATTTTCACATGGATGGCTGAAATATTTTTGTTGATTATTACGAAGAAATAATTGATGATCATAGAGCGCTTGATCCCCAATTAATACAATTCAGTGTGAAATAATGCGTGAAGTAATTGCAGAAACTCCAATTTATGATTTTCTGGAAGTGTGGAGACCAGATGATTTGATAGTTGCAAGTAGAAAGATAGTTTGTGATCACTTCAACAACAATTATTTATGTTACATAAAATAAAGTTTTTAAATCTCCATGTACCATTATGTTATCGTCCAGCAGATAGTCGACTGCAAACTATCGACGATGAAATTCCAAGTTCATTGACAGAGTCAAAAAAAAAACTCTTGTGCTAAATGATATTGTGTTAGTTCCTGTCAGTGTTGCTGAGATTAATGATGGACAAAGCTCCATGCACGCTATGATAAGCTTTAACGATTCATTCGTAACAAGGATTGATTATTTATGTTATAAATATTTGTTCAAATGTAGTTTATCTCGAAGTGTCTCGAGTCAAAAGAATATCTCAGCTGCGGAGGGCTATTATAGACGTCTCGATGCTGAATTTATCATGACGCTGAAATAACAGCAATATACTAATTGTGCAAGTTGTAACACAGTAATGATGTTCCAGTATTCTGATAATAATCCAAGACAGTTTACCGTATATAGAATTAATATTAGTCTTGGTCAGACAAACGAAAATGTGATGCTGCACTTGTCTTGGATGTAATCGACGTCGAGGCCCATGTTCACAAAAGTGAAAGCGGTGGTAACTGTGTGTCTTTAGGAATTAATTGTAATTGCTCACCACCGCTCCGGTGGCCTAGTGGTTAGAGCGTCCGCCTCGGATGCGGCAGGTCGTGGGTTCGATCCCCGGCCGAGTCATACCAAAGACTTACAAATAAATGGTACTAACAGCTGCCTCGCTTGGCTCTCAGCATTAAGAGGTTAGTGTTAGGACTGGTCGGCCCGGTGTCAGGATAATGTGACTGGGTGGGACATCACGCTACATGTCTGCGGCATGATGCCCCAGTGCTAGACATCACTATAAACTGCCACATTGCAGATATCGTAGCGATATGACTGAAAAATTGTTAAAGCTACGTTAAAAATCCAAATCACATCACATCACAACATCACGTAATTGCTCACCTACATATCCACGTTGAGGTGCAGTTGAATCTAGTCTCTAATTTGCAGGTCTACCCGTAGATCTTACCACTGTGAAAATGTTGTGTCGTCACACTCCAATATAGGATCTGTCTCCCTTTATTTACCATCTTCACGTTCACCAGGTTCACATAAATACCTCACAGTCACATTACCTAGTACTGGTTGCTTTGACAAGTCATGTCGTTGTATTGGTATATGTTTGTTTTGATCGTATTGGTAGGTTTCATAGAAATCGCACGAGTGAGCTCATTATTCATTAGTCTTGTAACCCATTCACGAGATCTCTTGTCGTTCTGATTTATTTCCTTAGCATATTGGTATCCAAACAATTTATCAGCAATGTTCCGCTTAAATCGTTCAACAATTGCCTGCGCGCGATCAATTGCGCTATGTCCTCGTCTGACTTTGGTTTTTTTGTGTGTTTTTTTGTGTTGCGTCAGAGATGATGCTGCACCAAGAAATACCTTGCCAAGTTCAACTTGTAGTAACTGTGGCTATTGCAAGGGTCCTAGTTGATAAATTCGTTCAAACGCAGATACAACGTCATCTGCTGTTTTAGTTGATGGTGGTTCTGCTTCTTTATATCTACTTGTAAAGTTAACGACAGTAAACGCGTATTTGCGTGAACGTGATTTACGTCTACCAGTTTTAATTGTATCGTGTGGTAAATACAAACTATCTGCTTGATTAACTTCATTTAGAGTGCTCACATCAAAATATGCGTTCTGAATTTGTTTAGGTGGTTGTAGATAAACGTTTCATGCTGCCTGTCGTGCTAAGTTACAGCAACAGAACGTGTGATATTTGCTGGATCAATAAGTTTACTAATCGTTGCTCTACCTCTCAGAATATCCTCTTGTGCTATAATAAACAGATTCCATTATTATAATAATAATTGGTTCATGAATTACCCTAATACTAGTTTACGTTTCATCGCAGATCTTACCAGGAAGGAAGCATGTTTGTCTCTGAGAGATTCATTTTTTATGTAATTTAACGAGTGAATCGACACATCTGCAATATGTCGTTGCTGTAAATCCTTGTTTGTAATCGCTACGTCATGAACGTGGTACGCTTGATCAATTGAGTTTATTGGATACTCTCCAGGTCTTGATTGATCTCGTTCGTCAGGTCGAATATCAATTCGAGTTCCTGGCACAAAATGATTATATCCAGGAAGATGTTTTTCTCCTGGATACTTAGCCCATGGAGCTCCTGGTAATTTTCCTAATGAAGCAGCGATATCACCACCTGTCTTCATATGAAACGAAATAAATTTGTATTTTCTGTACCTCATTTTAAAAACTTGCTTGAAATTGCATGCTTTTTGTGTTAGTATTGTTGTTAGTCCACAGGTGGGAGTAAATGCTCTACATTGAACACGAACTAAATTAATATTTTTTTATATCTTTTTACAACGCGGATGTCGTTGATTTTTCAGCGGCACGAAAAGAAGACTTCAGCATTACCGAATTCTATCAGAATGATATTAATAGGTCTATCCGGATCGGGTAAAAACACAATTACTGCTTACTTTGATAATGAGATGACTCAAGTGGGATAAGCTATATTTGGTGACCTCATCCGTAGATGATCAGAGATGCTACGATGTGGTTAAAGATTTTAATGAAACTGAAAATGTTTTGGAAGAGGATAATAATGACATTTTTGATTTTATCAACGATATTGATGAGTCCCCATCTATCGATGACCTCGATGGCTTTATTAATAATATAATAGTATACGATGATATGCTGCTGGACAAACAATCAAATCCAAACAATCGAATCCAGCTAGAATATGTTTCTCGTGGCAGACTTAAAAACACTTATTTGATTTATGTTATTCAGCGATATACTTAAGTACCAAAAGTGATCAGAGATAACTGTAACATTTTAGTTGTATTTAATGTAGTTGATACGCATACTCTGCGAACCATTCATCAGACTTGGTGTTCAGAGGATATATATATGATTATTAGACATTTCGTTTCAAAAGCGCAAGCAACCCCACAAGGATTTATCACGATACATTTACATGATGCCCGGTCACGACATCGTTAAGGTCTTTATACAAGTTTTGGATAAGAAACAGCAGCAGTGAGGGTCCAAGCGCAAATGAGTGTCCGAAAGGTATAAACACACAAGCAAATTTGAAAATACGAGCATTATTGATAAAGTAACAAACTGAGCTAATCCAATTATAGAAAATATCGGTAAGTCAGAGGCTCTGGTTTAATTTTATTGACCTTGTATATGAAAAGGTTTCGTATGAAGCTTTATTTTCCAAGAAGACTTGCTCCAAAAGTGGTATGTTACCCTTCCCGCTGCTATTTTATATTGCTTATTTTAAGATCATAGAGTCGTAATAATACCAAGTCAGAGGTTGACAGTTTCTACACGTATAGGGGCTAGTAAGTCAGAAACGTAGTTTCTAGTAAGACAGTTTCAACCAAGTCAAATGTGTATAGTCTCCAAAATTACATGGGCTACCAAAACAAATTAGTATAGGTTCTTCAAGTGCAGTGGGTACCAAAAAAAATGTTGATCTTCTCTGCAAGTACAGGAGATAGCAATGCAAAGGTTGATACTTTCTACAGATATAAGAGCTACCAAGTCAAATGTATTATCTCTACAAGTACAGGTTTTATCGAGACAAAGGTTTATAGTTTCGACAGGTATAGGTGCTACCAAGTCAAACCGTAATAGTTTCTGCAATTGCAGGGACTACCAAGCTAAATGTTGGTAGTTCGCAAAAATACGGATATCCCCTGTGGTCTAAGTGGTTACAGCGTGCGTCTCGCATGCTGGTGATCACGAGCTCGAACCCTGGTCGAGTTATACCAAAGACTTATAAAAATGGTACTAACTGATGCGCCACTTGGCTGTGTCACTTGGCGTTCAGCATTAAGAGGTTAGTGTTAGGACTGCTTGACCTGGTGTCAGGATAATGTGACTGGGTGAGACATCATGCTACAGGTATGCGGCATGATGCCCCATTGCTAAGCATCACTATAAACTGCCGAACTGCAGACATCGTAGCGTTAAGACTGGATTTGTTTTAATGCATCGTTAAAAATCCAAATCACACAGACGCCATGATGCCCCATTGCTAAGCATCACTATAAACTGCCGAACTGCAGACATCGTAGCGTTAAGACTGGATTTGTTTTAATGCATCGTTAAAAATCCAAATCACACAGACGCCATGATGCCCCATTGCTAAGCATCACTATAAACTGCCGAACTGCAGACATCGTAGCGTTAAGACTGGATTTGTTTTAATGCATCGTTAAAAATCCAAATCACACAGACGCACACATACTCACACAATCGTAGAAATACTAATGCTATGAAGATAATTTTAACACGTACAAGGGCTACCAGGTCAGATATTATTTGTACATGAATTTTGGATATCAATGCAGTGTGCGACAGTTTCTACACGTGATTTGGCGAATAAATCAAACATTTAAAGTTTCTACCAGGATAGTGAGTGTGTGTGTGTTTGATTTTGTCTGTGTTTGAGTTTGTGTTTACCAAGACAAATGTCGATATTCTCTGCAAGTTCAGGTGCTATCAAGGCTAATGTTGATTGTCTATACAAGTACAGCGACTATTAAATGTCAAATGATGATTGTCTGATTGTCTCGGCAAATACGAGAGCTAGCGAGACAAGGGTTGATAATTTCAACATGTACAGTGGCTACCAAGACATCCACTTTTAGTCTCAACAAGTACAAGGTTGACAGTTCGCATCCGTTTAGGGACTGCCAAATCGAATGCTAATTTTCATATTTTTATGAATATGTTTTGAGAATGTACATGCATTACCTTTATTTACATGCATTTCCTTTATCTTCCATTTTACATGAATTTTACAGAATTGTAGCCCTTTAAAGTTGTTTAATATATGCTGTTGTACTCCATATTTAAATTTATTTCAGAGTTTTTATGTTCCCAAATAATTTGTGCAATTATTTTTAATAGCTTTGGAACATTTACATTTTAAAAAAAAACATATAGCCGCTATTGTGTTGAAGTGCTGTAAAACTCTAGTACATACATGGTACATATCACATTATGCGAAGTAATTCGACAAATACACGATACTACTTTGTATCATGCCTTCTCTTTACCTTGATTTAAAAGTACTGAAAATATAAATCAACCTTTAGGCACTTCATTTCAGCTTTGAATGCATCAAGTTTTGTATTATCAGTGATTTGACTGAATTACAAAGGTGTCGTTTAGCATGCAAACACTTCATTAGACGCACATTTGAGGTTTGTTTACACGCGTGATGTTATACAAATGTCATAAATGTAAATCTGACAGTATGCACTTATTTCATTTCTGAATATGAGAAACTTTGTTGTATAGTTTAAAGACCTAACTGTTTCTGACAAAGACAAGTAGGGGTGAACTATTAGGAAGCCAGTGAACTTAGGTGTACGTATAGCTAACACTTAAGAGATATGAATGTACCTTCTAACTTCTTGATATTATTCATCTGAAAATGATCTAAGGACGCTTCATATTTTTGTTAGGTCTTATCCTCTTTTTTTCCTTCATATTTAGTTTTTGATTGCACATGCCTGCTGAAACTTTCAATCACAAAGTTTTGACAATATATAATTTTTGCTAATCCCTTGAAAAAATCTTTCTTGATGTTACTGTTAATTTGTATATTATCAAATGTATTATTTTACGATTCTGTGCTCTAAAAAATAACTAACAAAAACGAGTGAAAGACAACAAGCTTTTTACAGCTTAACAGATATCTTTTTCCCCTAGAATATAATGTGAAATGGCGAACGAAAAAAATATGGTATTAAATCCCAAAATAACCCAAGAATTACAAACACAAGTCCAAGTAATTTTAAATCCTGAATCAAATTCAGTAAAATTCCAGAATATATACAAAAACAAGACCATGCCGTGTCTGTTATAGTTTCTAGTGTGTTGATGTGCCAGCAATCTTTTATTGAATCAGATAAATATAATTCCAGTTTTGAATGCACAGCAGAAGTTCCAGTAAATGTCTTTATCCAAGAATTTTATCATAGAAAATAATCACTGGACACCACTTGTATCTTCATTCTGCTTAAACCTAAAGCACGAATGACCATGTCCTCACATTGCAAGATTATATAGTTCTCTACTTGCCCTCAGGTCACAATTAGCATTGTCTGCAGAAAAAAATTACCTGATGGAAAATAACCTTCTAGAATGATAATGATGTTTACAAAACATTAACCTAGACTATATATGATTCACTTAGGAAATTCTTAAACTTTGACTCAAAACAACATAATTACTTCCTATTAATAACAATACTAACTGTAATCCCATACACATAGAGGAAAATGCGTCAGTTTACACACAATAAAATAAAAAAGTAAATTTGGGTCAAGCGGAAATGAAAAAAAATTTGGACAAGCTCAAGTCCAACATACAATGTTACATTACAATAGCATGTAATGAAATAAAAAAGTAAAAATTAGCTAACAAAAAATTAATTAAATATACATAATAACTATTATTATAGCTGTCCAATATGCACATCACGAGGCATTCCGCCATTGCACGCCTCTTTATCTGTGATATTTGACGATTTCCAGGTTCAGGACAGTGAAATATTAAAATTGTCGCAGGAGAGTTGCTCGAAACATATAATCTCATGTGTTGAAACTTATATCGCTAAGTTTATGTTTTTAATTTTTGTATTTATTTATTTTGTTAAGGTATAAATGACGCAGTAAATACCAACAATCTCATCTTGGTGACCATGGGTATTGTTCCTGAAAATAGTTTTATGAAATAAGTGTCACAGAAAAAGATACGCATACCTAAAAAATTAGGCCATCACTTGGGAGTGGTATGATGTTTTCATTTTAATTAACAGCATGTATGTAATAATAAAAAAACGAAAAATATACAACTCGTTGATATATTCCATACTCGTTAAAAATGGGACGCAGGCCATATCATTCATTAGCATATTTTCCTGTTTTCATATATTTCAATGCTTTCTTGCATACATGCAATTGTACAAATATACATGGACCTGGCACGGACACACGTATACACAATCTTGCAGACAGAGAGCCAAAACATAAATAAAAGATGCTAGTTTATTAAACCGCGCCTAGATCCGAGCGAGAAATAGTTTTGGCTCTATGATGATAACTCCAAACACACCACAACATCATTTTACAATGTGTGCTACCACGATTGTCTTTGTGTTTCTTCAGTTGTTTTGCATACAAGATGTTAAGTAACATTAATATATTTTCATCAACTTAAACGTTGATATTTATCCAAAGACGTGGTTTGCATTGAATATAAAATGTAAAGAAATAAAACAAAACTTTCACAAATTTGTGAATTTACTCAAATGTAATAAAATTGTTAAACTTTGGAAACTTATTTCTTTATCCATTTTTAAAATAGCCACATGTTTATACTCATGTCTGCCCTTTACAACCTAATCCAAGTTCCTGTTTTGAGTAAAATATCAAAGGTAGCAATAAAACCGGATGAATTATTTTGAACATACATAAATTGAATGTTAGTAGGTGCATTACGTATATAATAGTTCAAAGTTACAGCAACATTACAGCAATTTTGTTCTAAAGTTGTGTCAACGTTGTTATATAAAGTTGTCGAAATTTGAGCTTGCTGAAATGTTGCTACAGCATTCATATAAAACTCTGACAACATTCAGAAATGAAAGCTTCGAAGAATGAAAGCTACTTTCTTTTCGAAAGCACACATAACCAACTGCTGACAAGAAAGTCCAAAATCTACAATAAGCTATACAAATATGTAGATATTACCATCCCTTTAGAACGATTAGTGATATAATGATTTGGACATATTATAATGATTTGGACATATTATAATGATTTGGACATATTATAATGATTTGGACATATTCTATGTCATGTCAACAGCGTTTTGGATTTGGACAAAGTAAGCATCATCAGTCATTTGACCATCCATTATGGAGACTTAACATTAAGATCCCAGTGCTCGCAAATGAGCAAATAATGTGAAACGTTTACGAATTTGCGAACTTGGCAATCTTTGACACATGGCAGCTGAAGCAAAATAGTCAGAATCTAAAACACAAATTAAAAAGTGAGGATACTGATTTAATCAAAATATCCCCCTTCCATTCAAAAGTAGGCAGCGAATCCTTAGGTCTGCTGGGCCTGACATACATCCAGTGTTCATGTGAATCCTTTAATTAATTTAGTAGGAGCAGTGATAACAGATTTGTATTAACTGATGGAAGGACCATCCCGTAAACTTGTCTAACCAAGGACCAGTAGAACTTAAAAGGCGGAAAACGTAAGTATATATATATATATATATATATATATATATATATATATATATATATATATATATATATATAGAATTGCTGATACTGTTAAGAAAATCGGGAGTACATTTAGTTCCCTGCTGGTATAGGAAAGAATGTATTAATATTAGTACTAACTAATTCACATTCATCTATTTTTGTTCAGTCTCACTAAATGCGACTGTAAGATGGGTGGACATAAAACTGAATGGGCAATATCCCATATTTTATGTTGTTAATGCAAACACACATAAACTGCACTAAATTGGACACCCAGGTTCCTTGAGTCTTCTCACTATTGACTTGGCCAACATTTCCGAAAAATATCTAGCCGGTTTTTGCATTATAATTTAAACAATCATCGTATAAATAATGTCAAAACCTGCCAGAGATGTGAAATCTTGTAAACTGATTAGAGCGAAAACCTCGAGAACAATTAAGTTATCGGACAGGATTCACTTTTTGTTATACTTTCATATACAATAATATCTTTAATATAGATATGAACGTAATTCATTGCTTAAGATGTTTACAAATTCATTGCTTAAGATGTTTACAACTACTACTACGAATACTACTACTAATACCACTACTGCTTATTATTATTATTATCATTATTATTATTATTATTATTATTATTAATTCAACATTGGCACTGCTCTGCTGCAGCGGTAGCTGCACGTTCATGAAAATACACGTCGACAACGGACTGTCTAAACAGCGACATTATAGAATCGAGTAGAACGTACGAAAGTCTTGCTGGTACATGTGCATACCCGTGTCGATGTTTTGATGAAGGTCCATGTACGATAACAAAAAGGAATGTGCAAGTGCAGTATAAAGAGTGTCTTCTGCATATTCAAGCCAAATCGCCTCCGAAGGTTCCTTATGGTCATTTAACGGCAGTAAAACTTAAGTCACACCTAAGGTGTCAAAAATAATTTTGCTGTGTTCCTGACTATTATTTCGATGTACATATTGAAACGCTTCATTCAGAAGGGAAAGGCGAATATAGGTCAGCCGATTATTACGGCATAGAAGGCACATTGGTCATGCAGACGCAATCGGTATCAAGTCACCTGGTTCCACGGTTGACGAAAACGCAAACGACTACGACTATCGTTTCAGACCTGCTTTGATTGCTGTCACTGATGGTGTCACAAGTTACACTGACTTATGATGTTGGAGCTATTCTCGCAATGTCACCAGCGATATAATATCCCACACGTAAAATTCATGTCTCATCTGTAATTTTATTGATTTTATTATCGACCGTGCCGTATCAATGGCATACGTTTGACATTCTATGGCGATGACAGGACTGATGTCACATAGAGAAATTTCAGAGTCAATGCCAAAATTCTTCGTGGAATTTCTTCATTGAATACTCTGTGTCATACACACCAGACGGAAATTCAATAGCATACCAGTTCGCACCAGTGTATGTTGAAAAAACAAACGAATTGTTCGCGTTCAGACCACCAAAAGATTGAGAACGAATGTTAGGGCAATTGTTATATACTCGCAACGATGCTAGTGTGATCGCAAGTGTGCGTGATTCATCAGCGGCCACGGGTGCAGAACAGTTACACTGAATTCTGGTTCTGTTGATAAGATGATGATCATGGAGATCACCCTCTGGGTTGCATTAACAGCCACCTGCGGCATTGAAGCATACATTTCACGTAGCATATGCACAGTCTCAATAGCTTCTGAACTCATCATCTCTGTTGTATATATCACGAATATCTTCAACAAGATTAAACATCAGTGCACGATATGTGTCTGTCCATAGATCATTAGTGATATATTGTTGACACATCGATGCAGCTTTAGTGATAATTCAGTTGCATTGTTGCAAGCACAAATTGATCCCACGAGTATTTCCAATCGATCGGCGAGATCGTAAGAGCCATACAGTTCACTCAGGCTTTCTCCATGTTTTGTGTGTTTAGGTCTTGGTATCGGTTGTTGTGGAAACATGTTCACCTCTTCGTCTATCCATTCTGATTGTTTTCGCAATATAGGAAATTCTATCAGTTTGTTCTTGTGTTTTTGCATGTTTTTTGTAACTTATAGTGGTGGAGGATTATGCTTTGGTTGAGACGCAGCTGCTTGATCATAATTCTATTCTGCTGAATTTCTTGACTAAATACTGGTCGATTCGAATATTATGTGTCGTAGTATCAAATGATAGTGGATACCCATATTATTTTGTCTTGGTAGTATTTTAGCCTGGTTGGTATTCTCCTGTCCAGTGCAGAAGTAGAATAAAACGTTGTTTCCTTTGAAGTGTTTCATCATCTTTCGTTGATTTCATCAAATCCCGTAAAGTATAACAAGAATTAAACATCTCACCAGAGGCTTATTGGCTCCAGTACACTTCCCGTACGTGACTCAGGCATTTTTTGTATGTCGTTTTATTGTTTTGTGACAACTAAATCTCTCCAGTTAGGGATTATTGTTTAGATTTGCACGAAAGGGATCTGTGTTGCTCCACTTGCGACCTTCTTCACTAACATTTTTCATCGGCGTATGCATCACTGACCGGTATCCGGATTGTGATTGAAAAATTAATTATTCGGGTTTCCCAACGTCTTCCAAACTATTCCAAAAATATATTGAAAACATTTTGGTAATCAATAGATTCGTTACGGCTCAACAGTTTGTATATAAACCGCCACAGCATTTGTCAATACAATATTCGCAACTCGACTAATATATTTTCTCATTATACAAGCACAAATAAAAGCAGTGCGGATTTGCAAAAGGTCATAGTCGAATAAATACAGTCTTCACTAACTTGGTTATATGTCGAAAACACATTAGCTAGCAATATGTGTATATTGATCGCTACTATATGCTTGCCTGTCTGGGTATACTTTTACGCGTTTCAGAAATTAAAAGTCCCCGAGTCTATCTCCGGAATTTCGAGTGACGAGTTCAAACTAGAGCAAGAACGCGACGAATCCATCAAAACTATTGTTGAGAAAATCTCGTCCGGCGCAAATAAACAAGGATGGGGGAAGCTCGATATTCGTTCGGACGAACGAGCTAATTCATAGGGAGTTTATCACTCGGGAGGGTAAGAAGTATTCGCAAGTAGTCGTACCTCAAAGATACAGATGTCATGTACATAGGGTGGCACACGAGTCTAGCATGGCAGGACACCTGGGTAAGGCGAAGACCACCAGCAGAGTAGTCGCTGAATTATACTGGACTGGTGTTAATGGCGATGTCACACGGTTCTTTAGATCTTGTGACGTATGCCAGAAAACCGTATGTCAGGGAATGGTCACAAGGGTGCCCTTAGGACATATGCCATTAACAGATACGCCGTTTAAAAGAGTGGAGTTGGAAATCATAGGACCATACAACCGGTTACTGAAAGGAAGAACCGGTATATTCTTACTCTTGTGGATTACGCTATCAGATACCCCGAAGACGTAACGTTAGCAACTATTGAAACGGACCGGGTGGCTGAAGCATTGGTTGACATCTTCAGTAGGGTAGAGGTGCCAGAAGAAATCCTTACGGACTGTGGTGCCCAATTCACCTCTGACCTCATGGGTGAAATAAGCAGGTTGTTGTCGATCAAAGAGCTGAATACTACCCCATACCATCCAATGTGCAATGGACTGGTAGAAAAGTTTAATGTTACCCTGAAACATATTCTACGAAAAATGTGCGCGGAACGTCCGCAAGACTGGGACCGCTATTTGAACGCGGTTCTCTTCGCGTACCATGAAGTAATGCAAGAAAGTTTAGGGTTTTCACCCTTCGAAGTACTTTACGGAAGAACAGTTCTAGGCTCGATGTGAGTATTACGCGAACTTTGGACAGGTGACGTCGCGAACGAGGAAATAAAAACTACCTATCTGTACGTGTTAGATTTACGAGAAAAACTAGGAAGTACATGCCAGATGGCACGTGATTAATTAATGAAATCGGGATGCAGATATGCCAAGTATTATGACCGCAGAGCGCGAAATAGGAAATTTGTCCAAGATCAGGTTCTACTGCTTCTTCTTACTAGCACAAATAAGTTTCTAGTTCAGTGGAAAGATCCCTACGAAGTTATAGAGGTCAAGGAGGACATGGGCTATAAAATTAACATAGACGGTAATTTAATGACATTCCATGCTAACATGCTTAAGTTGTACATCAAGAGACAGAGTGACAATGTAGAAAGAGTGTTTGGCGGTAGTGTGGGAAATTGGGAAGTATCATGCGTATCTTTTTGGGAGAGATTTTGTTCTCGAGACTGATCACCAACCTCTATTGTATTTAAAGAAGGCCAAAGTCGCTAACGTCCGATTGATGCGTTGGGCTCTGAGACTACAACCTTATCGCTTCCGTATAGAGGCAATAAGAGGAGTTGAAAATATATGGGCAGACTACTTGAGTAGGGCATGATTCGAAATTTGGATAAATTTTTACCCAGCATAGAAAATCCAGATTACTGTATTACCAGTGTAAATATTGTAAGATATCATTAGTAGTTATTTTTCTATTATTCTGTGAAAACTATAAAAAAAATAATGTGTACATTTGTTTCTCTTGGGGGGAGGTATTTCACAGAATAAGGCAAGAAATAACTTGGTTTTGCTATAGAACGATTTGACCATCTTTCGTTGTACAAGCGTACAACGTTACCTAGGGTGAATAATTGTTTTTCCAGGTAAGCGACTGTACTAGCATGCATCTCGTCGATAATTACTTGCGACGAGAGACATTGAAACCACGATATGCGCGGGTATTTTATCCTGACTATTACTCACTCTCCTATGGATTTAAGGTAGATTCCATTTCTAACCGACACATGTCGCTTTGGATCTTGTCAAGGAGTGAACGTTCTCCATTGTGTTCTCCAGCCACAGTAGTAAGTGTTAAATTCATATTTTATTTGATATGTGACTCTTATCCAGGTTTTAATGTCAAATCCTGTAATAATGCATTTACTACTACGCAGATTTGAAACGTGGTGAATTTTGAATTATAGGTTGCTATTAGTTTAATTTAATAGCATATATCTAAAGATTTTTCAGTACTCATTATTATGGCCAGTTTGGTTTTTGTAGCTGTTCAGGGCTGTGTAGAACTGTCTTAAGTTGTTTAGGGCTCCTTAGGGATGTCTGAAGCGTTTAAGGGCTGTGTAGAGCTGTCTGAAGCTGTTCAGGGCTGTGTAGAGCTGTCTGAAGTTGTTCAGGGCAGTTTAGGGCTGACGGTAGCTGTTTAGGGCTGACTGTAGCGGTAGGGCCATACGAGACATACAGGTCATGTATCTTAAAGCACAAGATATACATGTCGTGTAGGCGATATTGATGAGAAAGCCAGTGACTGTCCATGTGTGTTGGGCCACTGTAGAGCAGTTGATACTGTCCGTCTTTGTGTCTGAACTTTACTGTCTGTGATGTGATGTGATGGAACTGACGAGAAAGCCAGTGACTCTCCGTGTGTTGGACCACTGTAGAGCAGACGATGCTGTCCGTCTTTGTGTCTGAATTTTACTGTGATGTGATGTGATGTGATGGAGCTGATGAGAAAGCCAGTGACTGTCCGTGTCTGTTGGGCCACCGTAGAGCTGTTGGTGTTTGTGTTGTCAGCTGTGAAACGGTGTTAGAGGGGAGGTTTTAGTCATGGTGCTGGTTTGGGTGTCGAGTGGTGGTTCTTTGTGACTTGATATGTATCTAGTGTGCTGCTGTCGGTGGTGACGTTAGGTTCATAGGGAGATTGTGCTTATCTCGTGCAGAGGAACCAGGGCTCCGGAACCAACTGGCTTGCAGAGTTCAAGGGATCCATGGGTAGGCTGGTAGGGGTGGGCCATGCGTGGTGGCTCTTTCACCATTCGACAGTAGTGGGACTGAAGGTACCATGTGAGTGTCATTTTGGACATCAGGTTATCTCCCACCGTTTTGGTTACATATCATGATCACTACTCGAGCATAAAAAAACCACCATCATTGCTATAAAACCAGAAATACTATCAGTATAGCTCTCTGAGCTAACGTCATTATCGCTATTTGAACGAAAGGTCTTTTTTGTTATTGTTAATGTCATTATCGCTATGTGAGCGAACGTTCTTTCTTTGTTATTGTTAACGTCTTTATCGATGTTTGAGCGAAAGTCTTTGTTATCTGTGTGCGAAATATGTTATTTGTGTGAGCATCGTTATTATTTATTTGTAAATCATAATCATTAGGCTTTTTTCAAAAATTATTTGTCAGTTTTTCGGAGCGAAAGCTTGTGATTGGCTGCATAAATCATTTATCATTATTTTGATGATAATTTATTGTTTAAATTACTCATCTTTTCCTTGAGTGGAATCGTATCGAAATTTATCTTGGTTTCTTTTTTTGCGTTTAATTTTTTTTGTTTGATATCAGTTCATTTTTTCGTTTATGTCCTATTTCGTTCCTGTTAGGAACTGTTTTAATTATATGGGATATTTAACTCGGTGCGCATCATTATGTTAAATGTCCAATATTTGGATCTGTTTACGCACGAGTTACATATGGTTTTTGTTCTACCTTCAAATCGTTCATCATTAAATATTGTATTCGTATCACCATCAAGTGTTCTGTTGTGAATCCGAAATCCCACCTGGTTATCTTGTTTACAGCCCATAGGACTTAGTATTTACCTCAGGATTAATACAATTACTAGTGTTAAAAGATGAACTCAGGCCTCTCCATACGGGCATACACTTGGGTAACATCAGGTAGGTATTCCGGACCAAAAGCGGTCAATGAAATGTAACAGAGTCAAGAGGTTTTGTATCTGATTGTACTTTGTATAGGTATCCAGTGTAGTTTATGAAGACGCGGGTTAGTATGAACAGTTATTGGTCCTAGCTTTATTGATTTGGACATTTTTAAGGTTTCTGCAGAAGACACAGTGGCAGACAAGAATGAAGACTGTTACAAAAGTCAAATCTAGAGAGTACTGATGAACACACTGGGTTTTTGTGGCATCAGCTATAAGAAGATTGCGAATAGTACTGAAGTATATCCGCTCCAGGTATGTTGTTCTGATTTTCTGGTGCAATGAGAATGATATTGATCGCTGATATTGATTAAGTCTGGTAGATGGTGGGTTTGAGAAGTCTATTTTGAAGCAACAATTAGGCTTTGGTTTTATCATCGTGTATTTGTAGCTTAATGATTTAAACCGTGACTTAACACACTGATCCTTTTGATGGTGGACGGAACTTCATTTAGACATCTAGTTTCGCGCATTTTTGTTTTCGTCCGCATGCAACTGGTGGGATATATTATGGCGTTTCATGGCACTTGAAAGGGGCTTTGTGTTGAAAATAGAGAGGATTGGTCCAATAACAGATCCCTGTGTGACACTGTAACAAAGATTATATGGGATAAAATGTTTATAATTAGTTGAAAGCATTTTATTTATATCAGCCAGATATAACTTGAACCGCAATAAAGCAGTACTATTGATGCAAAAAACATGCTGCAAACGAAGATGCATTATGTCATGGTCAATTGTATCAAATACAAAATTGTACAATCATCGGATTCGGAGAGATGGTCATTAACAACTTTGAGGGGGAAGGTTTAGTGATGTGTTAAACCGAATGGTATTTGGTGGAGAGATGATGTAAATTTAAGTGAGATGCTGATTCAGACAGAGCTACTTTTCCTATGAGCATGGACATAAATGATGGTTTCGTGGCAGGGCAATCCATTTTCGATTCTTGTGGGTCAAGATTGTATTCAAAAGTTGCTTTACAGTAGCAGTTTTGAAATGAGATGGAAAAACACCAAGAGAAAGAGTATTTACGACGTCAGCCAAACATTCAACTAGCTGTGATGTATGAATGAGATCATGTTCATATGACTGGGGTACACTTCTATAGGACTATTCGCAGAAAATGCGTAAATATACGCTGATATGTTGTGAAAAGAGGTTGTTGAAATTCTATATTATAGCTACAAGGTGAGGATGGTTCGGGTTGTATAGTATTGTCTAGCTGATCTTGTAGTTTTCACATTGTCGTGAGAGAAATTAGCAAACTGTCTGATAAGGAGGTTGAGGTTGGAGTTGGTGTGGATTTGCCCCTCCCTCCTCAATAACTTGTCTTTGACGCAGAATAAGTGTTTGCACCTGGTACTCTCAGTGATTTTTGTCCTGAAGTAAGAGGATTTTGTAGCATATATTATATATGTGACATACTTTCTGACAACTTTATAAATTATAATGTTGTTAAGAAAAGCATGCCGGAAGCAAATAACATTTATTCCAGTATTGGTTTTCTTTTGGCTTTAGTTTTTATGGCATAAAACAACTTCAACGTTATGTGCTTCCAATAATGTATCTAGAGTAAAGTCCTTCAATTTTGATTGTAACGTACACATATCCATTTTGTAACGTTACTTTTCAAATAGAACACATGACGTCACTTACACTTTCAGAATTCATCAACGAGAGAGAAAAGAATGTCTAAATGTGAAATGACTCGAGGAGTTCGTGATCCTAAATTTAATTTTAAAGGGATATCATTTGGTATCCGAAACCTTTTAATAAGCATATGAATCGTATACTCAGTATTAATCTGTCTTGTCACTAATTGTCTTGACAATTTCGAGAAGCAGAAAAAACTCATTATCGATATTGTGAAGCGCGATTAATTGAGGCAACAATTATGTACATGGGATCCATCCAGTGATAATATTCTAGTTGTGATTTTATTTAAATGTTTACATTTTTCAGAAAGAGCTACCGGAATACATTCTTTAAGAAACGGTGAATAATAAAAAGATACAGAAATATAATTTGAAAGATGAAATCATCGAAGGCTTCCACATAAGTCACTCCCAGGGATACAATAGCCCAAATATATACTGAGAATGTATCTATATCAGACATTCCCAGTGATACAATAACACAAATATACGCTAAGAATGTATCTATATCAGTCACTCCCAGTGATACAATGACAAATATATACTGAGAATGTATCTTAATCCGTGACTCCCAGTGATATAATGACACAAGTATATGCGGAAAATACATCGATGTCAGTCACTACCAGTGATACAATGACAAGCATATGTGAAGATATATCCATGCCAGTCACGCACGTTAATACAATAACACAAGTATATATATATATATATATATATATATATATATATATATATATATATATATATATATATATATATATCCATATGTCTCTCCTATTGATAAAATTTCACAAGTATATACAGACAATGTATCCAGATTGCAAGTATATACAGATTATGTATGCATATCAGTTACTCCCAGTTAATGCAATAACACGAGTATATATCGAATATGCATGCATATCAGTCACCCCCAGTAAAACATATTTCACTGAGAACCATATTGCATAACGGATATGTGTAAAAGACTTCTTCAAAACTTTTATTATTATAATATGAACCGTTGAAGACTGCCGTCTGCATTGGTTACTGTCGCGTTTGAAGCATTTAGTTTTGTCAAAGATGTATGCTTCTGTAAATATCAATCCTAGCCCAATTAAGTTCACGTTCTCACGTCTACCTACACTTTTCTTTAGCTTGCACCTAACTTATAATGAAAGCATTTGTATGTAAAGTATCTGGCGAGTAACAATAAAGTACTTTTTACAAACAATTTATATTTGAATAGCTTTTTCCAGTTTGTTTATAGTCTGAATATTGCTTTCTAATATCAATTAGGAATGGTTCGACCAACGTAATCCCTACTCGTCTAAGTATCAAGTAATCGTCTTAGCTTTTGTTGATGTAAGGTAGCTTTCCTTAGTACAGTGCTTTAAATATGGCTTTGTAATAGTCGCGGTTTACTGCAATAACTTTCAATACGGAAATAATCGACGAAATATCTAATAAAAGGTTTCATTTCAAAAGGTTAAAGCAATAGACCTTCAAAGCTATGGGTTCTTTAATCCTTAGAGCAAAGCAGTACAATATAAAAACTAATCTCTAGAACATGACACGGAACGTTTGTCTGCCTCATCCACACTGTGTCCTTCATGCAAATATTGGCGCAAAAGAGATGAATTGTTTTCGTTACCGATCTAGCTTTGAACTATGTTACAGAAGTACTTTGCCTCTCGGTATAGTTGTCATGAAGATAACTAAATGTGATGTATACACTGCTATCTGATTACTTAGGTACTCAGCTGGTTTATCTGCGATAATAGATGTCCAATCATTATTCACTTTTCAAGTCAAATTTGTATTCAATATTTTGTTCAATAGGTGTAACTCTGAAAAGGGCTCTATATTGTACTTAATCACGTGACAGACTATATATATATATATATATATGATACAGTACTAATGTAAAATATACAATAATACATTTACATAGGTATGTTTCACCAGCGCTGTCGACTTCTATGTCCATGATTGGAATGAAGAAGCGAAATTTCATCCTAATAGGAACCATTTTTCTGTTTATTGTATTTAAAGGAGCAAGTGGATCTGGTGACTATAATCTATTTTTCTTTTTCAAATCACATGCAAATTGTTGTAACAGTGTCTATTTTATCTATCTATCTATCTATCTATCTATCTATCTATATATATATATATATATATATATATATATATATATATATATAATCTATCCATCTATCTATCCATCTATCTATCCATTTATCTATCTATCATGTATATTCAGATAGATGTTTTCGCGATAATATGCAGCCATCGAGCCGATAAAAACACAAATGTTCACGTCTTTTGGCCATCACTGAAACGAATACCCAGTTTGCTACAGGAATATATTACATTTTAGAATAACTGAAACGCGAACTAATATATATATATATATATATATATATATATATATATATATATATATATATATATATATATATATATATCACCCATGAAACATGGGAATCTAGCTGTTTGCTAACCTTACTTTACTTATCCCAGTCTAGTCATCTCAGAACATTAGTTTCAGTAAAGGTGTCCACACGCTCAGAACTAATTTTCAAAAAAGAAAACCTTGTTGTATTCTTCTGTGCCTGACGTAGATTTTCTAACAACAAACAACAACAACGACAACAAGAAATATATAACAGAAAACATAGCAACTTAAGGTCAGACAATCTTTGAGAATATACCATACAAAACATTTAGAGAGATAAACATACATGCGCACGATGTCGAGTTACTTGTATTGTGGTAGTTAGTTTCACACATCATGGTTAATTTTATCCTATACACAGGCCTTACTCAATACAAGCTCAGGTATGCGTCCTTAAATGTAACTAAAGCCACCTAAATTAAAATACTTTGCGTAAAACAAATTATATACTGTTATCTACATTTAATGACGCTGACCTGAAAATAAAATGTGCTACAGATAGGATAAGCTTCTCAATGCTGTTTGGAATGAACTATGACAGAAAACAATGATCCTTGCACATAGACTATTCCTACATACTTCATAGACTCGTGGATAGACAAATAATATAATCCCTTGACTTGGATTTCCTATTCTTGGTCCAAAGTCCCAACAAAGATTCTCTTTATCAAGGGACACACAGGCTGTACACATTACCGGCCACAAAAATCCCAAAATCTCTCAACAACTCCAGAAAACTTAGTAACAGCCAGAAAAGTGTTATGTCAAATACGCTTTCTTCTAATTTTGTTAAGCTTCTGAAATTGTGCCCCAGTTCAATCAATCAATTATCTATCTTCAATCTTTAATGACAAATAATGCACTCACCAGACAGAAGGAATCATTTATCCGTCCACACATTAATCCACAAATAAATTTCACCGTAACACTTGCCAAAGTTCAGCACATTGTTCTCCACCAGGTTTCTTATTTGGAAGGGTCTTGCCTACACGGGGGTAATTTTACAACTAATATTAATTACAACACAGTATGTCACAAAACATTTTCTCCTCTTCCAAAGAAGAGGAGAGTTATATACGATAGTGACACAGATCTATAATTACCCATGAATAATCTAATGCAACATGTTACTCTTCGTTACAGCTTGTGCTAAGAATAACTATAGTAGAGATGTGTACCTAGTATCGTGTCATTATTTACAATATAACCTTTCAAAATTGGAATTGATGAAAATGAAACATTTTCTTGTAAGACATATTAGTTATTACCGTTAATTTCATACAACATTCAAATATTAAATGTGACAATACCTCATTACTATACGACATTTTATGGTGTTATTTTTCTTTGTTCACAAGCATAAAATGTGTACTTTCGGATGCAATGTCACATCACATTCCTCATTAAGATATTTGTATTAATGAACTGAATGTAAACGTTTGGATGTGAACTATATTACACTAGTGAAGAGTTCTTTTTACTGTAAAGAAAACTATTTGGAGAAAAATAATCTATGTTGGGGTTTGGACCGAGACAAGGGAATCCCAGCCGCGAGGTTATTATATGTCTCCCCACGACAGATAATGTATCCCACTGACTGGGATTTCCTTGTCTCGGTCCAAACCCCAACATAGACTCTCTCTCTCTCTCTCTCTCTCTCGGGGGGGGGGCTGGGGGGAGAGAATTATAAATTTACACCAGACAGAACGGAAAGTAATATACTGGATTCTAAAGAAGAATGCTTGATAATAGTAGGTAGAAATAATTCTTAATACAAATAATACTATCATACAGGTTAGATAAGTTTTAGTTCGTACTCTACGGAGATTCGAACATATGTCCGCGGATAAACGGCACCCATTGAATCCATGGATAGCACTTACCTTTCTGCCTGGTGTGTATGTATAATTCTCTACATAAATAAACAGAGAGAGAGAGAGAGAGATTACATCATTGGAAAATACAATCACACTTATTAAATGTGTGCGATTCATCAAATCCAAATGTAATACCCCTAGTTTTCAGTTTTAAAATAATTTAAGACATTTGTTTCTTTGTAAACAAAGACAAGATACAAACTTATCACCTATCAATGCTTTGGGCCATTAATACATTATATCATATATACCAGAGTGAATCTAATGATAACAGTATTATATTATATCGCACAAAACTAAATATAAGTGGAATGTAACTATACAAACTATTGTCACTATCTGCATTTATATGATAAAAGAAAGTAAAATAACTATATTTTAGGATGCACGGTTATGCAAATAGATCTTTGTCGTATAAATGACTTATAAATGGATCAAACAGGAAAATTAAAATGAATAAAACTTTTTAGCCGAAATGTTAATCCTTTGTCATATTTAAGTCAATTGGAAGGAAACGGTGGAAATTCGTAGTAGCCACAAGGGTGTTTTTAATTAAAAGGTGCCTTCTCAATATGGACTGATGGTTAGTAGTAGTACTTAGTCAAAAGCAAATGTTAACTGCCATTAAGAGTGATATAGAGAGAGATCATCTTTGTTTAATGCTCAAACACTATTTGAATATATTAGCTTTCAAACATCAGTTCACCTCCAAATATACCGTGATGAATAAGAAAAAGAAGATATATATATATATATATATATATATATATATATATATATATATATATATATATATATACAATTGCCGAAGAATTCCTTTGAAACTGTTCATGTTTGCACTATCACTGATTTTAGAACAGGTCATTTGATGAAGCCATTACTAACCATTGTCCAAAATATATGCAGAAGATCACTTAACAACTTTTCATAACAATATCAGTAGAGACTGACCGAGCAAAAATGACCTGGGGGTAAACAGATATAATTTTGTGTGTATCTGTTAGGAATCCATTCACAAATAGCACAAATATAAGCGATATTTAGCACCAATGCGTTGGCAGATTTAGTTAGAGCTAATTCTACAGTTCTTATTATGTGTTTTTTCTAGTACTTTTCGTGTACGTTTATCCAATGCTCATCAGATTTTACGTGAGCAAAAGCAAGGCTTCTTTATACACATTAGTTTCCATTTTCAGTAAACGTATGGTAAAAATCAATAACATCGTGAAAATTTATTAAAAATAGGTATTGTAGCATTCAATAATATGATTAGAGACGTTTGACGACCAAAATAAATGATTAAATGCAAGGACACTAAATAGGCTTTTATCAGGCTATCCTGATAAAAAAATTTTTTACAAACGATGGTGTTGTTTAACAAAAATGTTTTATAACACAAAATCAAATTGTTTAATTAGAGACAGATAAAGAAAATGTGAATAACAATGTACATTATTTTTTTAATTTTTGCGCATCGGTGAATACAATCACATAGTTTAAATTTGAGCGCCTCTAATATCCTCGTAATCACGAGCAAAGTTAAAGGTATAAGTTAAACATATGTAATATATCGAAATGAATAACAAATGCAATATAAGACGTTTTTCTGAAACAAATCAAGACAATTTATTTGTACGAAGTCAAAAAGAGAAATATTTCATTGTGCTTTTCTTTAGTAGTTGTAAGACTCTGAACAGTATGTTCAACTATTTTTGCTCTTCTCCCGACGAAGCTGATTATACGCACATATATAGAAATGAGAGAGAGAGACATTAATACAGCACTTCAAACATAACGCACAGCAAAATAAATAATGATTTGTTGAAAGGCCATGTAATCAGTGGTTTGTGTATAATAGCCTAATAAATCCATCAAGTATGAAAGCAAATGAGAAATCGCAACAGAAAGGGTCATAGGCTGACATATATTTCAATATGACGTTAAAGGCTGAGTAGCTTACCTACCACAAGTATGCGGCGAAACAAAGCGGGTGAGACACATCGACACATATGCAATTTGTATGCACTGGGCCTGATGTTCATACCTAAAAACCAAAAGGGAATTCTTCGAGGAAGACTTGAGAGAGAAAAAAAAATGTTCTTTTCAATTTAGAGAGTAATGATTAAGACTAAGATGTCAAGTAATGTATGGAAATTGAATCAAAATATTAAAATATCTATTGAAGTTTTTATATACATGTTTGCTGTCTTCGTAATAAAATCGTCCATTAGATAAAGTAATCAGTCGGAAAGTAGTACAGAAAAGGTATAATATAAGAGATTCAAACACTCGTCTTTTCATGATTTGAGCGACAAACTTATTAATTTCATATATGATCTGTATATAATTGGTTTTGTAAATTATTTCAGTTGTAACAATGAACCACATAAAATAGTATGATAGATAATGGGTGTCGGCTCATTATAAACCATTCCAGCATGGCAAATATTCCATTGTCGATAAAATAAAATATAAAACTGATAAAAAATGAGATTAATCAGTGTTGTTAACGCTAAAAGCCATAACAAATTCAGTAAGAAACTAGTATCGGGTGTTGATAAAAAGGATTCATTTTGTATTCAAATTTCGTCTAATATATGAATGAAGTGGTACTTCATCTAACTTTAGTTATAGAGAGTGCATTAAACCCTGACAAATTAAACGATTTTTTGGCAGTTTATTTTCTTTTCTATTATTCTGGATGTGCACGACCATATTTTGAAGGAAAGTAATTACTCAATCTTACCATTACAAGCGAAAAAGTGATGCTTTGTTTGACCTACATAGAAACCTGTATCTACGAAATAAGACTTTTGTAATGAATACGTTAAAGAGAAATCAAGCTTAAATAAATCAAGAAAGATTGCAAAGAAGAAGTACAAGCGTTTAATAAACGTATCAACTAAATCAATATCGTAAAGGTATAGTAATAGTCTTAATTTACACATTGTAGGCCATTGCCCCAGTATACATAAAGCATGTAACATTAACAAATAAATAATAAGGACGTGAGTGCAACACAAATATAATTTACATAAACATATAATGAACCATGTCTTTAGTATTCACCAGCGTTTACATTACACGACTCAATGTTTCCGTTCTAGTTTTAAAAACCTAGAATACAACTTACGTTTATTTCTAGCTTGCAGGGCAGATAAATAAACAGTGAAGGAGAGAGAGAGAGAGAGAGAGAGAGAGAGAGAGAAAGAGTAATGAAATATACATAACGAAACAAAGAGCTAAACAATTAGTATTCGTCGTTTGTTTACTTTACATGAGTAATGGAGTACCTTTACATGCTTAAGTGCATATATGAATAAGTAATATTTTTTCCGCTTTGAAGTGCGGACGAAAATGGGTTTATATCAAAATTTACAGAAAAACAGTTAACAGATCAGTTTACATCTCTACTCTCTCAAATAAAATGGTATTACGTTTCATTATCACTTTAACAAAAGAGACATATTCTTTAGTGGTATGGCATGTGTTTGTATCTCCCCATATTGACAATAGCATTCAGATAACCGCCTTTAAGCTTGCAAAATATGCAAAGAAACCGTGAGTTTTTCGTAACACCTTGATATGGTTCTGGGTAGTCAAACTTTAATTCATTTGTAGAGTCTTATTCTCTCTAATTCCTTAATTTTTGCAGTAGGAATTATATCAATTCATCTTTGCTTGAACACTTTCAGATATATATATATATATATATATATATATATATATATATATATATATATATATATATATATATAACCTTTTGTTTGATATGTTCTACAACATATTCATAGTGCTCAAACTACTAATATTTATGGCATTTCAATACGATGTATCGAAACATGTTTTATCGTTTTCGTAATTTATGTGTTATTCTCTTTTTGTTTTATAACTTTTACTAAATTGTCTCACAGTTTATTTTATAACACCAGTTTCAGCTATATTCTCATGAATGTGATCTGATGTTTGTACAGTTTTATCCCAATCACGTTCGAATCGTATATCAAAGAGTCTCAGAATGAAAAATTATGAAATTGATCACTGTGCTGATATGTCTTTATTGAATTCACACTAAGTCGTCCAAAGGGTTATATTTTTCAGTACAATTATGTTGTATAGTATGCACATTAAGATCTCTCCTAGAGATACTGCCAGTCCAAGACAAGCTTAGTGAAAATGGTATATGAATTGATTCGATTCTGTTTAAGATATCAAAATTACACATAAATTCCATAATAGGATAATGGCAGTCAACCGTGCTTGCTGCATCATGGTTGATAGCTTTAAATTTGCCAACACCTTCAACAACCATTCACGATTTTCAAGCCCGTACATTTGCAAAAACCCATGAATGTGTTTACCATTACTATTAACGTCTCTCTTATCTAAATTACTTCTTGTATCAAGCAAAGGCCTGTGGTGGACGTAATCAAATTTATTTACTAATTCAAATGGGCGGTCCAATTCAATGCAGTTTGGCTCATTTCTGGTATATGCATTAAGATCACCACCTAAACTAAACTGACAGTGGAAGCATTTGATCTTCGAGTGGTCTATTTCATTTTAGCAACATAAAAAGTCTTTTCTTTAGAATGCACATGCACGTTTTCAAGGGTGAGATGTACTTGGCCAAATATCAGCATAGAGTGAAGGCCAAAGATTGATGTCGCGAATGTTAATCATAATATATTTTGAATTACTCGCCATGCCAACATATTCAAAATTTTGTAAATCAACCGAGAGCTTTCTTACAAAAATAATTAAGCCCACTGCGTTGCGCACTGCATTACAGCAAAATATATATAACTATCTGTATCATATTATCTTGTAATATAAGCCCATGTTTCAAATCCAAGGTATCATACCTATAGGAAATTATATATGTCTGTCAGGACAATCTACATGTCCGCTTAACATTAATCATTATTCAGATATATTCTATATTGTAAATATTACAGCTCTTTTGAAATTATTACATTAATATGAGTTTCAACCACAGTTACATTTTCACTGCTAGTTGCCATGTCTATATTCATTTCTTTCAAAAACCGACTTCGATGATAGCTCAGTACATACGTAGATGTTTCAGTACTCATTTACTGAACTCGGTTTGTAACGTCCCAGATTTACGTAAGAATGGGTATTATATCAGAGGATACAATTAGTGACAGTTTTCAGTAACGCTCATGATTGTGAAAATAATATCTTTTACTGAGTCTGCCATAATTTCAGTGATCATGAAAAAATTATAAGTCAGTTGTGTATCCTCTTCAGCATTTATTATCAATTAACAGCGACTGAAAATTATTATAACCGCAGTTCACCAACGAGACTCACGAATTAATTACTCTTCGCAGTACAATATAAAACTAGTCTCTAGAACATGACATGGAACGTTTGTCTGCCTCATCCACACTGTGTCGTTCATGCAAATATTGACGCAAAAGAGATGAATTGCTTTCGTTATCGATATACCTTTGAACAATGTTACAAAAGTACTTTGCCTCGCGATATCGTTGTCATGAACATAACTAAATGTGATGTATACATAGCTTTCTGATTACGTACGTACTCAGCTGGTTTATCTGCGATATCAGATGTCTAATCATTATTCACTTTTTCACGTCAAATTTGTATTCAATATTTTGTTCAGTAGCTGTAAACTCTAAAAAGGGCTCTATATTGTACTTCTCCACTTGAGAGACTATACATATATATGGTACAGTACTAATGTAAAATGCACAAGAATGCATTTGCTTAGGTATGTTTCACCAGCGCTGTCGAATCCTATGTCCATGATTGGAATGAAGAAGCGAAATTTCATCCCAATAGGAATAATTTTTCTGTTTATTGTATTTAAAGGAGCAAGTGGATCTGGTGACTATAATCTATTTTTCTTTTTCAAATCACATGCAGATTGTTGTAACAGTATCTATCTATCTATCTATCTATCTACCTACCTATCTACCTACCTATCTATCTATCTATCTATCTATCTATCTATCTATCTGTCTGACCATCTATCTATATATCATGTATATAAAGATAGATGTTTTACCATTTATATGTAACCATATATCCGATAAAAATTAAAAATGTTCACGTCCTTTCGCTAGTGCTGAAACGAATACCCAATATATATATATATATATATATATATATATATATATATATATATATATATATATATTTCTCACCCATGCGACAGAGACATCTAGCTGTCTAGCTAACCTTACTTTCTTAACTCAGTCTAGCCATCTCAGACCAATAGCTGGTGTCCACGCGGTCAGAACTACTTTATAAAAAGAAAACCTTGTTGTCTTCTGCTGTGCCTGACGAAGTTGTTCTAAAACTAACAACAACAACAGCAACAAATATATAACAAAAAACATAGTAACTTAAGGTCAAACACTTTTTGAGAACGTACCATACTAAACATTTCGAGAGAGAAACACACATGCACACGATGTCGAGTTATTTGGTATTGTTGTAGTTAGTTTCACACAGTGTAGTTAATTTTATCATATATGCATGCCTCAATACATTCTCAGTTCAGCGTCCTTAAATGTAGACGAGACCACTTAAATTTAAATACTTCGAGTGAAACAAATTATATACTTTTATCTACATTTACTGACGCTGACCTGAAAACTGATTGTGCTACAGATGGGATAAGCTTCTCAACGCTGTGTGGAATGAACTATGACAGAAAACACTGATCCATGCACATAGTCGAGGCCTACACACTTCATAGACTCGTGGAGAGACAAATAATATAATCCCTTGACTTGGATTTCATTGTCTTGATCCAAGTCCCAACAATGATCCTCTTTATCAAGTGATACTAAGACTGTACACATTACCGGCCACAAAAATCCCTCAACAACCACAGAAAACCTAGTAACAGCCAGATTGGTGATATGTCAAATAAGCTTTCTTCTAATTTTGTTAAGTTTCTGAAATTGTGCCCCAGTTCAATCAAATAATGCACTTACCAGCAAGAAGGAATCATTTATCCGTCACACATTAATCCACAAACAAATTTCAGGGTAACATTTGACATATTTCTAAGACAGAAACAGTAATTTTCATAGAAATCGTAAACTTTAAAATTCAGCACATTGTTATCCGCCAGGTTCGTATTTGGAGGGTCTTGCATACACGGGGGTAATTTTGCATTTAATATTAATTTCAACACATGTATGTCACAAAAACAGTTTCACCTCCTCCAAAGAAAAGGAGAGTTAGATACGGTAGTGACACAGATCTCTAATTACCCATGAATAATCTAAATCAACTTGTTACTCTTCGTTACAGCTTGTACTAAGTATAACTACAGTAAAGATGTTTACCCAGTATCGTTTCATTATTTATAATATAACCTTTCAAAATTGGAATTGATGAAAAGAAAACATTTTTTGGTAATGAATATTAGTTCTTTGTCGTTAATTTCATATTGCATTCATGATCAAATGTGATTTATAAATATATACCAGAGAGAACGGAAAGTGCTATCCCTGGATTTTAATTCGTACTCTACGGAGATTCGAACATATTTCCGCGGGTAAACGGCACCCATCGAATCCATGGATAGCACTTTACATTCTGCCTGGTGTATACACATAATTCTCTTTATAAATATACAGAGAGAGAGAGAGAGAGAGAGAACGATTATATCATTTGAAAATACAAGCACGCTGATTTAATGTATGCGATTCATCAAATCCAAATGTAATACACCAAGTTTACAGTTATTTATTTTTGTACTTTTACATTTGTTAATTTGTACACAAAGTCATAAAATACAAACCTAAAACCTATCAATGCTTTGGACCAATATTACTTTAAATCATATACACCAGAGTGAATCTCTTGATAACACGTATTATATTATATCGCACAAGAGTAAATATAGGTGGGATGTAAGTATGCAAGCTATTGTCACTATCTGAATTTATATGATAAAAGAAAGTAAAACACCTACATGTTGGGATGCAAGGTTATAAAAATATATCTTTTTGCATAAATGCCTTATAAATGGATCAAACAGGAAAATTAAAATGAATAAAACATCTTAGCAGAAATGTTAATCCTTTGTCATATTTAAGTAAATTGGGAGTAAACGGTTGAAATTCGTGGTAACCACACGGGTGTTTGTCATTAAAAGGTGCTTTGTTAGTATGGACTGATGGTTAGTAGTAGTACTTAGTCAAAAGCAAACGTCAACTGCCAATAAGAGAGAGAGAGAGAGAGAGAGAGAGAGAGAGAGAGAGAGAGAGAGAGAGAGAAAGAGAGAGATTGAGAGAGAGCATGAGAGATCATCTTTGTTTAATTTTCACTGTTTGAATATATTAGCTTTCAAACATCAGTTCACCTACAAATATACTGTGATGAATAAGAGAAAGAAGACATATATATATATCTTACATTCTCTCTCTCTCTCTCTCTCTCTCTCTCTCTCTCTCTCTCTCTATATATATATATATATATATATATATATATATATATATATATTCAATTGTCGAAGAATTCCTTTGCAACTGTTGATGTTTGCACTATCACTGATTAGAGAACAGGTAATTTAATGAAGTCATTACTAATCACTGTCCAAAATATATGCAGAAAATCACATGACAACTTTTCATAGCAGTATCAATAGAGACTGACCAAGCACAAAAGACCTGGGGATAATAATATTGTAAGACATATAATTTTGTGTGTATCTGTTAGGAATCCATTCACAAACAGCACAAATATACACGATATTTAGCTCTTTTGCGTTGGCAGATTTAGGTAGAGCCATCAGTTCGATTTTAATTCCTACAGTTCTTATTATGTGTTTTTCCTAGCTTGTTCGTGTACTTTTATCAGTTTACATACTTGAAGTTACAATCCAATGTTCATCAGATTTTACCTAAGCAAAATCAAGGCTTCTTTGTACACATTAGTTTCCTTTTTCCGTAAACGTATGGAAAAAATCAATAACAGCGTGAAAAGTTAAAGATGGGTATTATAGCATTCAATAATATCATTGGACACGTTTGACGACCAAAATAAATGATTAAATGAAAGGAAACTAAAAATGCCTTTATCAGGCTATCCTGATAAAAAAATTTTTACAAACGAGGATGTTTAACAAGAATGCTTTATAACACAATCAAATTGTTTAATTAGAGATGGATAAATAAAATGTGAATAACAATGTACATTATTCGTTGAATTTCTGCGTATCGATAAATACAATCGCTATGTTTAAATTTGAGCGCCTGTAATATGCTCGTAATCACGAGGTATAAATTGAACATATGTAATATATCGAAATAATAACAAATGGAATATAATACGTTTTCTGAAACAAATCAAGACAATTTCTTTGTACGAAGTAAAAAAAGAGAAATATTTCAATGCGTTGTTCTTTAGTAGTTGTAAGACTCTGAACAGTTACGTTCAACTACTTTTACTCTTCTCCCGACGAAGCTGAATATACGCACATATATATATATATATATATATATATATATATATATATATATATATATATATATATATATATATATATATATATGAATATGAGAGAGAGAGAGAGAGATAACCATAAATATATATATATGAATATGAGAGAGAGAGAGAGAGATAACCATAAATAAAATTATCGATCTGAAGGAAAGTTTGCATATTGCAAAGTTTGATATTGGTGGGTGGTGGAAAGTATTAAAGATTAATACAGCACTTCCAAAATAACGCGCAGCCAAATAAATAGTGATTTGATGAAAGGCCATGTAATCAGTGTTTTGTGTATAATAGCCTAATAACACCATCAAGTATGAAAATGAATATAAATGAGAAATCGCAACAGAAACGGTCATAGGCTGACGTAATATAATTCAATATGAAGTTAACGGCTGACTAGCTTACCTACCACAAGCATGCGGCGAAACAAAGAAATATATATGTGTTGTGAGACACATCGACACATATGCAATTTGTATGCACTGGGCCTGATTTTCATACCTAAATCTCAAAAGGGAATTCTTCTAGGAAGAAATGAGAGAGAAAAGAAAATGTTCTTCTCAATTTAGAGAGTGATGATTAAGACCAAACTGACGAGGAATGTATGGAAATTTAATCAAAATATTAAAATAAGTATTGAAGTTTTTATATACATTTTTGCTGTCTTCGTAATAAAATCGTTCATTTAATAAATTAATTATCAGTCGGAAAGTGGTAAAGGTTTAATAGAAGAGATTCAAAAACTCGTCTTTTTTTATTTGAGCGGCAAACTTATTAATTTCATATATGATCTGTATATAATTGGTTTTGTGAATTATTACAAATGTAATAATAAACAATATAGAAGAGAGATTTGGGGTGTTGGCGTATTATAAACCATTCCAGCATGGCAAATATTCCATTGTTGGTAAATTAAAATACAAAATCCATATAATATGAGATTAATCAGTGCTGTAAACACTAAAACATAACAAATTCAGTACGAAACTGGTATCGGGTGTTGATAAAAAGGATTCATTTTGCATCCCAGTTTCGTCTGATATCTGCATGAAGTGGTACTAAACCTAACTTTAGATATAGAGAGTGCAGTAAACCCTGACAAATTAAACGATCATTTGGCAGTTTTTTATAGTATTATTCTGGATGTGCACGACCATATTTTGAAAGAAAGTAATTACTCAATCTCACCATTACAAGCGGAAAAGTGATGCTTTGTTTGTTGTACATAGAAACATGTGTGTACGAAATAAGACTTTTGTAATGAATATGTTCCAGAGAAATCAAGCTATAATAATCAAGGAAGATTGTGAAGAAGAAGCACAAGTGTGTAATAAATGTATCATATAAATAAATGTCGAAAAGGTATAGTAATAGTCTTAATTGACACATTGTAGGCCATTGTCCCAGCATACATCAAACATGTAACATTACCAGATAAATAATAATCACGTGAGTGCAACACAGATATAATTTACGTACACATATAATGATCTATGTCTTTAGTATTCAGCATCATTTTCAGTACAAAACTCAATATGTTTCCGTTCTAGTTTTGAGAACCTAGAATACGACTTACATTTATTTCTACATTGCAGGACGGATAAATAAACAGTGAAGGAGAGAGAGAGAGAGAGTAATGAAATCCACATAACGAAACAAAGAACTAAGCCATTAGTATTCGTCATTTGTTTACATTACACGAGTCATGGAGTACCTTTAAATGCTTAAGTGCAAATATGAACAAGTAATATATTTTTCCGCTTTGAAGTGCGGAGGCTAATGGGTTTATAACACAAGTTACAGAAATACGGCTTACAGATCAGTTTAAATCTCTACTCTCGCAAATAAAATGGTATTACGTTTCATTATCACTTTAACAAAAGAGACATATTCCTCAGTGGTATGGTGTGTAATCGTATCTCCCCATATTGACAAAATCATTCAGAAAACTGCCTTTAAGCTTGCAAAATATGCCAAGAAACAGTGGGTATTTTGTAACAGTTTGATATGGTTCTTGGAAGTCAAACTTTAATTCATTTGTAGATTGTTATTCTCTCTAATTCCATAATCATTGCACTCGGAATTGTATCGATTCATCTTTGCTTGAACACTTTCTTATATATATAACCTTTTGTTTGATATGTTCTACAAAGTATTCTTAGTGCTCAAACTGCCAATACTTTTGGCATTTTGATACGATGTATCGAAACATGTTTTATGTTCTTCGTAATTTATGTGTTATTCTATTTTTGTTTTATAGCTTTTACTAAATTGTCTCACAGTTTATTTCATACCAACAGTTTCAACTATATTTTCATGAATGTGATCCGATGTTTGTACAGCTTTATCCTAATAACGTTCGAATCGTATATCAAAGAGTCTCAGAATGAAAAATTATGAAATTGATCACTGTGCTGATATGCCTTTATTGAATTCACCCTAAGTCGTCCAAAGGGTTATATTAAGTCGTCCAAAGGGTTATATTAAGTCGTCCAAAGGGTTATATTTTTCAGTACAGTTATGTTGTATAGTATGCACATTAAGATCTCTCCTAGAGATACTGCCAGTCCAAGACAAGCTTAGTGAAAGTGGTATATGAATTGATTCGATTCTGTTTAAGATATCAAAATTAGACATAAATTCCATAATAGGATTACGGCAGTCAACCGTGCTTGCTGCATCATGGTTGATAGATTTAAAGTTACCAACACTTTCAACAACTATTCACGATTTTCAAGCCCGTACATTTGCAAAATCCCATGAATTTGTTTACTATTACGAATAAAGTCTCTCTTATCCAAATGACTTCTTGAATCAGGTAAAGGCCTTTGGTGAACGTAATCAATCTTTTTTCAAATGGGCGATCCAATTCAATGCAATTTGGCTCATTTCTGGTATATGCATTAAGATCACTACGTAAACTAAACTGACAGCGCAAGCACTTGATCTTTGAGTGGGCTATTTCTTTTTAGCAACATGAAAAGTCTTTTCTTTAGCATGCACATGCAAATTTTCAAGAGTGACATGTACTAGGCAAAATATTAACTGCAAATGAAGGCCATAGATTGATGTCGCGAATGTTAATCATAATATGTTTTGAATTACTTGCCATGCCAACATATTCAACATTTTGTAAATCAGCCGAGAGCTTTCTTACAAAAATAATTAAATCCATTGCGTTTTGCACTGCATTGCAGCAAAATGTATATAACTATCTGTATCATATTATCTTATAATATAAGCCCATGTTTTAAATCCAATGTATCATACTTATAGGAAATTATATAAATTGTCTCTATCAAGACAATCTACATGTCGGATTAACATTAATCATTATTCAGATATATTCCATATGGTAAAAATTACAGCTGTTTTGAAATTATTACATTAATATGAGTTTCAACCACATTTACATTTTCACTGCTAGTCGCCATGTCTCTATTCATTTCTTTCAAAAACCGACTTCGTTGATAACTTAGTATATACGTAGATGTTTCAGTACTCATTTGCTTAACTCGGTTCGGAACGTCCCAGGTTGATGTAAGAATGGGTATTATATCAGGGGGCACAATTAGTGACAGTTTCCAGTAACGCTCAGGATTGTGAAAATAATATCTTTACTGACTCTGCAATAATTTCAGTGATCATGAAAAAGATAGAAGTCAGTTGTGTATCCTCTTCATCATTTATTATCAATTAAAATCAATTCAAAACTACCATAACCGTAGTTCACCAACGAGACTCACTATTTAATTACTCTGCGCGCTTACGTATTTCTTATATTTCTTATGCAATTGTATTACCTGATCACAAATTATTAGGAAAGCTTTGTTTGATACTTCCGAAAGCAGCCCTTCGGGGAAGACGGATAGAACGTCTTCTGTAGATAGATAGATAGATAGATAGATATGCACGAGCACAAATTGGAGGGGGTTCACGAGTGGCGCTTTAGACCACTCAGCCACTCGGGGCCCCCTACCATTTGTGTTAGTGCATATATATGCACGGTAGCTTCTCGTGGTTCGGTGGTTCTTTCCGAAGTTTTCCTGGGTTCTTCCTCCACCATGAATACTGGCCGCCATGTATAACCTATCTTGTGCTGAAAAATGGCGTAAAAACCCTATAACAACAGCAAGAACACAAATGGGAGTAACTCTTATATGTTGTCTACATTTCTACCCGCTAGGTGGATACAGGTTTGTCTAGTTTAAACCAACTTTTTCACCTTCGTTCCACATGCTAGGATATCCTCCAAGACAGTCCAGTTAACACTACTCTAGTATATACGTTTGGTCCCTCAGGAACAGTTCGCGACCCTGCAGTGGAAAAGCCTTCATTACCGTGAGTCAGTTGCCATCTAGTTTCTCGTCTCTATGCTATAATACGTAATGTTGACAAGAATGTTTTGTTATTCATACACCACTTTAATATACAGTGGATCAGAATGTTTTCATCGCCTCGCTGAGATGGTCAGATGCGATTATACCTGGGATTTGGTGAGCCGTATCGCCAAAGTCGTGAACAAGGCTTCTCACAACACAACGGCAAATGATCTGACGGCCTTTCTGCAATATGGACGTAGACGAGATGCACTCCTCCAACCTCCCTCTTTGAAGTCCCACCATGAGGCGATCGTGCGTATTCTAACGTTCGGATCTCTCTTATTTCGAGCGTTAAAATGAGTATTTCAAAAAGCAGGTTGTGCAAGAGTTGCCACTGCAGCTTTCATCGCAGACTATCCGGATGTTTTTTATGGGATCGTTCCAAAGAAGGGGCAACCGTCAGCAGGGAAACTGTAATTCTAAAGTTCGACAGATTGGACAGATTTATAGTAGTCATGCATGCCTAATTCTCCCCGTCATTCAGAAAACAAAGTTTCTCCTCCTGGCCTCACTCCAACCGTCAATGACTTACATCACCCTCCCGCTGGTGACCCACCCGTGATCGTCAGACTCATTTGCTTTTGTCAGGCTTTGGTCGATCTTTTTCTGCAGAACTATTAAGCTCTCCGATGGTGTCGGAGAACTTAAGATTATCATTTCTCAGGCCATCTCCCCACTTTCGACGTTCCCCTTCATGACAGAAACCAAAAACGTTCCCATGAAGGCTGACAGAAGAAGATAAATCTTTTGCTCACAAAGCGAAAGGATTTCAAACAGAGAGTTTATCTCAAGTAGATAGTTTCTTCAGCGCCTCGGCTTCTTAAGTGCGTCGGCAGATTTGTTACATCTTGGCCACTTTACATGCGTCAGTGAGAAATGACCCTTTACCCCAATGGCGTCCTTTAACAGGCCCTCTAGATTGGAAAGTTACGATATCAACTCACATAACAAACTTCCTTGTCTAATCTCAAGACAGGAAGTGGCTCACAGCAGGAATACCCCTCAAAACCCACTACCGGGAATAACAATTTGTACAGGTACCAGTCTGTCGGGTTGGGGAGTATACTTTCTACAGAACTTTACGACTGTCAATGGCAGGTGGACGTGACAAGAGATGGCTTTTCGCATCCTCCGCCTGAAAGTGAAGGGCATTTTCTATGTATCTAACAAGTGGGTAGAACACTTTGCGGGCACACATTACTAATATCTTGGGACAAATCGCTAGTGGTAACGTACCTGCTCGAACAGGGAAGAGTAAATTCCCTATTCGTTTGAGTCTTGCCTTTGGGTTACCATTGGTGGTGAACCCAATACCAAAAGAAAGTATTCAGGTCCGCCATATAACAGGACGGCTCAATATTCTAGTTGACTCATTGTCGAGTTGAGGACACCTATTAAACACAGAGTGGTATCTCCATCCCTTCGCATTCAATCGGGTTTGCGCCATGTGTGGTTGCCCAATGATCTTTTCGAAACAAGATGGAATAAGAAATTGTTGACCTTTTTCTCTCCTTTCTCGGACCAGGTGTTTTCCGTCAATGGTTGATCAAGCAACTAGGAGGGAATATCGGCCTATACCTTCCATCTGTCAATCCTGATACCATAAGTAGTCTAGAAAAAAGGGACATAATCTGCCAAATAGTTCTGAGCGCCCATCTAAGATATGACAACTCCTAGATCAAAGATCTGATCTCCATGGGAAACAAACTCACTTAGCAATGTCATGGCGATCCCCACCAGAATGCCACTTTTTCATCCAATGGATAGCCTGGTTGAGATCATAAACAAGGTAGAATATGATTCCTTGTATGAAGAATATTTATCATTTTAAGAGTACTTGGACATGATGACTGAAACTCCTTTTCGAATTGAACCAATCAGATTTACAGTAGTATCGTATAACTTGATTATAGAACTAAGCCGTTATGATATAGCATAATGGAGAGAGTGGCTATGTAACAGGCGTAAGATCAGATCAGTCAAAAACAAATATGATCTTCTGCTTGTTTGTCCATTTTGTAAAGATTTCGAAGATGATATTACTGTTCATGGCCGAATATGAAGACACTTTAAGCCAATATTATAAACTAAGTAATATATACGTAATTTTGAGTGTATTGCATTTTAAGACTAATATACGATTAACGTTTGGTATGTTTTTTTTTGTATATTTAATGCAAATTATTTTCACTACATTAAATCAATATAGTATTGACTAATCCACATAATATGACGCTGCTTATCCATAATTCCCATGTCTCTAACCATACATTGCATTACAATGTATTGCTCGACAAGACTGGTGAATTGTGTGTTCTGTAAATACACATATATTTTCGATAAACATATTTTAATATTTAAATAGACTTTGTAATTTTTACTAACTATTCTTATATGTTATATACTGGACTGATAAAATATATTCTATCAATAACAATGACGTTTTATCTATAATATGTCACAGTGCGGAATGCGTGATCAAATTATGTCAAGGAATATTTACAAAGATGATTGAATGTCACTTGCAAATTGTAATCCCATTAACCGTGTATACGTTAAATATCTAACAGGTACAAGTGTTTTGTCTATGCTTAGAATCTATAAAAATAACAGATTGCCAAGATCACCTTACCAAAAGGATAAAATAAAAATTACCATATACGATGTATTAAGGGACCGAGAAACGCAGATGGGATTTGTCTCTGACGAACTTAATTTCAAAATAGCACAACTCAGCTTTTGTTAGCCAAATAGAGAGCTATTGAGCAAAAAAGAAAACCTCGGAGGGGAACAAAAGTAATTCTAGATAGGTAGATTGATGAAGGGTGATATAGAGATAAAGTTACAGGTAGCACATTATATTAAAAACAAATTTGTAAGCACTGGAAAATTTAATCCTAAAACCATTTTCTCTGTCGACCCATATGTATTACTAGATGTACACGAGAAAGGCTCACTGGGCTGGATTTTTGTTTTGCTTGTGCATACATGGGCATTTTTTTCTCTAAGCCCCTATATGTTTTAGTATAACGGAAATGTTTAATTCATATATTTTAATGTCTCATTTTTTCTTTAGAAGATTACATTCTGAACGCGTTTTGAAATTACTTAACCAGCAATTATCTTACATGTTAATGTAAAGCACTATGTCCTTGTGTGTGCGTGCATGTGTAAATGTGCTTGTGTGGAGGGGGGGGGGGGAGGGAGAGAACAATGTATAAATTCTGCTCTTGGAAAACAAACGCAGTTGATTCTTTCTTCATGTGATTTTAAATGTCATGACAATTTTAATTTATATATCTGTATTTTGTCATTAACACCGAAATGTCTGCAAATATAATTTATTTATTTTTAGGATGTATTGGGGGTGAATTAATGGGATATCCGTCAGGGGGTAGTCCAACTTCAGTCGGGAAAAAGTCGGATGGACAACCAGCAGGTATTCTTACAAACGACGTCCGTAACTGCTTTTTCGCAATTTATCTTGTCATGTCTCTGAGTTTTATTTCTACTAAATCTCTCTTCACTGTTTCAGAGTCGGAATGGACAAAGACTTTTGATCTGAACTTACATAAAATTGTCTAAAATGACCAATGCCCATCCTTCACATACATGATTAGTTTGAAACTGGCGACCCATCTACTCTCAGGCAGATGTCCATATGAGCTAATCCGACATTGCTCTGAATAAATGTTGATAAATTCTCTTTTATTTGTCTGCCTAACATTTCAATTACAAAATCAATATTTGCAATCAAAACTTCATTTCTCACACAAATCAGTATACTCAGCCACTTTCGTTAGAGCAGTGATTTTGCCGACGCTGTATCAATATCATGTATGAATGATTTCGAACACTTTGCATTGATATTAGAAATGAAAGAAAAAGCTATAATTAAGAACTTTAAAAGTTCTCATGGCAAAAATAGTATATACTCCCAGCAAGTGAGATTGCTTACGACAACAAGTATAAACGTCACTTCACGTTTCGTTACATTTCATTACAAGTATTCGCATTAAGATTTGACGCTATAGCCAATCGGATCCTAGGTGTGCATTTGTTTGCACTTCTGAAGCAGTTTTACGCACAGTTACATTCAATAACTTTGACACTTACACTTTCATTAAGTAAAGTTAACGTATATAAATATTCCAATGGAATTTTTATCCTCGTATAGTGTCCACTAAGTAAAGTCTTTAGGAAACGCATTTCTGTATAACATGGTTAAGGTTAGGCGTTGCCATATATAATTTGCGAGAAGAATATGAATTAGTTACAGGTAAATGGAGTGCAATCACGAATTAATGAAAGGTGCTATTGAAGATTTTTAACAAATATCATGAAACAATATAGTATGCACTGCAACAATTGCATTTACTTGTGAAAAATGGACACGCCACATCACGTCACTTTATATTCCAATACGAGTATCCATATTAACATTTGACTCAAAACTCGATCGTCCTCTATGTATTCATTTGTTGCGCAAAGTTCTATCAAGTATCGTAGTCAATTGAACTTTAATGAAATTAAAGTAATTTTATTTTTAAAGCTGCATGCGAAAGTTCATAAATGCACACATAACACTGTCCTCTACGACAGTTCCTGAGGCAATGCATTTTTGTTTAAAATCGTTAAGGTTAGGCGTGATCATTTAAAATTTGCGGAAAGAAAATACAAGAGTTGCAGCCTATAGAAAATGCAATCACGCGTTAAAGAAAGGTGACTAAGTGTACATTTCAAAACATACGAATAATAGAGTTTATCCTACAGCCAATCAAATAACGTGACTATGCTTAACTTAATTATTAATTATGTGTAATGAATAGAGAGCATCTATGCTTAATTACTTTAATTAATTTATATTATATGGAGCTGACACCTAACGTGATAACCTTAAGGGACAGCATTTACTGTCCATAGTGCGTGATACAAAATTAACCGTTTAAAGCTGCTAGATTTCATTTCTAGTTACGGCCACAAGAACACATTATAAGAGTAAAATAATTTCAGCGCTGAAACTATGACGTTTCATGAGCTTTACGGAAAACACATTAGTGAAACAAAAGAGTTCCGGTATGTCATTAATTTATGTTTGCAAGTAAAGGAAAGAAACTATTAACATTTAATAAAATATTCTGATTTCATCATCCTTGATGTGACCTGGCTCATGGATATAAGTTTCTTTTTAAGGTTCAGGTTACATTGTTCCATCGAATATGACAACTTATACAGCACCATGTTGTGGATATGTCAGTCAAATTGACTTCTTCCATGAAAACCCTGGTGGAAGTACAATGGCGCAGGTATGGAGAGCAACCTCTGGCACTAGCTACCAGCTAGTTGGGCAGGTGGCAATCAGTGGAAGTAAGAAACACTTTTCTTCAATGTGTTCGTCACAGGCCGTTTTGGCCGACACATTTCTTTGATGTGTGTAGTTCTATAATTAGCAAAATTAATCACAAGGTCCATAATTGGTACATAACTTTTTCAATATATTTAATTTCTCGTATCTTACGATTCCAATATCGCAACTTGTTATTATAATTCTCCACACTCCAGACAGATCGATTGCACTTTTTGAGTTATGCACAGATTACCGAAGTTTTCCTGACTTGCTTTCCCATAAATACACACTCGAGAACAGATTCATTTTTGATTATAAATCACCGATACGTCCAAGTATCCTTTTATTCTACATGATTATATACTGTGATGCATTTAACCAAGCCGAACTTGTGGGATTTGTAAGATGTTGAACAGTTGAAATTACCCTGTATTATTTACATAATTATTTTGTACAGAGAGAGAGAGAGGTACATTCCATGGAGAAATATAGTGATGAAGAGATGACGCTATCTTTGAGATAATGTATCTGTCATTTTTAAAGGGAAAAAGAGCCAATCATTAGAAATGAACCGAAACAATCTAAATTGTTCAATTATTGGAAGAATCTCGATTTTGTGAGTTTTTCTTTGCTGTTCATGGGACAATTTTTTCATGTTTAACGATATACTCCACACAGCCAGAATACAGTTGAGTGATGTTTATTTCAGCCGGTGCCCAATATTATGCTGTGCCTAGTGCCAATAGAATGAGAGTTCAAACTGGGGATGTTGTTGGTTGGTATGTACATTGCTTATACTAATGACAGATTCGGAAATCGTTCATGACGTTTTTACATATACAGCGTCTAAAACGTCCTTCGTCTTTTTATCTATTTGTTAATCTATCAGCCAGTTCTTGTCCGCATGAGATCACGAATATTGGCAACATTCCGAGTTGAATTCGACATGTTTGAGATATGTGATGGTTAAAATGAAACGGTCGTAAAATGTATAGACTCTAGACAGTACGTGTTTTAACTTTGCGAGGCAAATACTCGCATTTTCTGCGTGATTATTAGCGAGTATGGTATTGCAAGCTCATCGCTTCTTTCGTGTATCGTTTCATTTGAATGGCAAATATTACATGTTAGTTAGTTAATCAGTTACTTGGTTAGTTACGTGCAATATAAATCAAACTTTGACTATACTAGTCTTTAAATAATTCCCATATTTTTAAGAGATTACTATCTTCAAAAATCTAATATTTTACCCGTTATTTGCTGTAATGATTACACTGGTCAACAGTGAAATCATTACTGACTTGAAAAGGCCCTAATCTGTAGTATTTTGGTGTGCCGAATACGAATATAACCGTGAAAAATTTGTATTGGCTCTCGTTTTGAAGATATTCATATACCTCATTTTCTATGTTTCACTGTGTAAATTTCTCCAGTAGGACTGCAGCAACATCCGGAATAATGATGTAACATTGCATAATACCATCATGCTCACATCATCCACAGTTGATTGGATCATTTTCTGATGCAATGCAATACTAATGCCATGCGGCTGCTGAAGTAAGTTGACGTCAGCAGTGTACTATACATGTGTAGGCCTATTATACTAATGCCAGGCGGCTGCTGAAGCTGACGTAAGCAGTGTACTATATAAAGCCCAATCAGATAGGTTCAGCATTTAAAATATTTTAGACGTTGTGCGAGACAGTTCAAGCTACTGTTACATAAAACTTATTATTTTATCCATTTACGTACAATAAAGAACAGTAATGCCTCGAAAGTGTGTTAATACCGCGGACAATTTTTGCTATATTTGTGGGGAAGTGACATTTGCCAACCAGAAGAAAAGTATCAATTCTCAAGTGAAGAAGGCATATCATCTTTACTTCGGATGCAAGGTTGGTGACCAAGACAAGCCTTGGGCTCCGCATATATGCTGTGCTACATGTACAACACAGCTTTCACAGTGGTTGAATTGCAAAAGGTCATCAATGCCGTTTGCAGTCCCAATGGTGTGGAGAGAGCCAAGCAACCACCTAAATGACTGTTACTTCTGCTTGGTTCCTCCTCTTTCCGGCGGAATAACGAAGCGAAAGAAGTCGAGAATAGTCTACCCAAACATTCCGTCTGCATTGAGACCAGTTCCACATGGTGAGGGACTTCCTATTCCAGAACCTCCAGCAGAATATTCTCTTGATTCATCTGACGAAGACAAAGGTGAGTCGACCTGTTCTTCTCCTGGTCCATCAGCATGCAGTGATCCAGATTTTCACTGTGGTGCATCATCAACCCCACACAGAATAACACAGGAAGAACTAAATGACCTGATTCGTGATTTGGACTTATCAAAGAACAAGGCAGAATTGCTAGGATCAAGACTCCAACAATGGAATCTTCTAGAAGAAGATGTCACAATTACTGCATATCGAAAGCGCCACCAGCAATTGGAGCCTTTCTTCAGAAAGGAAAGTAATCTGATATTCTGTTCCGATATTGAGAGCCTCATGAATGCTTTAAAAATCACTCATGACCCACAAGAATGGAGACTATTTGTGGACTCTTCGAAACTGAGTCTCAAGGCTGTGCTTTTGCACAATGGAAACATTCTTCCATCTATTCCAGTAGCGTATGCTGTCCACATGAAAGAGACATACGATAACTTAAGGCAGCTACTGAATTCCATTGAGTATAACAAGTACAGCTGGCACCTCTGTGGTGATTTGAAGGTAGTTGCCCTTTTAATGGGACTGCAGCAAGGATATACAAAATACATGTGTTTCTTATGCGAGTGGGATAGCCGAGCAAGGGAAATGCACTACATGAGGAAGGAATGGACTCACAGGCAGAATGTAGCCATTGGAGAGAAGAATATCCAACACCCAGCTCTGGTTGAGGCTCAGAAAATCTTGCTACCACCCCTTCACATCAAACTAGGTTTGATGAAGAACTTCGTGAAAGCCATTGACCGGACTTTGCCAGCATTCCGATACCTGCATGAAAAATTCCCTCGACTCAGCGAAGCAAAGATTAAAGAGGGAGTTTTTGTGGGTCCTCAGATTCGAGAGCTTTTCAAAGATGACCGGTTCAACAACTTGCTGGAAGGTGACGCGAAACAAGCATGGAATGCTTTTCGCCTAGTTTCTACAAACTTCCTCGGAAATGTTAGGGCAGAAAACTATAAGGAACTAGTAGAAGACATGTTGATGAAGTATAAGAAACTTGGCTGCAATATGTCTCTAAAGATTCACTTCCTTCATTCCCATTTGGATTTCTTTCCTAGCAACTGTGGTATTGTTAGTGATGAACACGGCGAACGTTTTCATCAAGATATCGCAACAATGGAACAAAGATACCAGGGAAAATGGTCCACTACAATGCTGGCTGACTACTGCTGGACACTCCTCAGAGATGCTCCCGAACAGCTGTACAAGAGACAGGCGAAGAAATCTAAGATGTAGTCAATGACTTGATTTTTTATAGGTAGGCTATTACAGTTGACCTTTTACTATTGGAATGCATTTCGTTATGTAAACATTAATTTCTTGCAGATTACAAAAAAACTAGAGCCAATTTTGCAATTTGACTGTCATATTCGTGTTCAGCACATAAAAATTGATAAGAATTGACTAATTTTATTTCAGTAACATGACTTTTGTAAAAATTTGTTGTCCAGTGTTATGTTTAGTATCTTAATATTATGGTTGACATATATAATAATCGCTAATTATCGTTTTAGGTACAGCGCCAGTGCCAATGTATTGAGTTACAATCCTGACCTCCCATCCGATTTTACTTTCTGTCAGGGTTTTACTACTGCTCCATCGTTAAACAGTATTGTGAACTGGGGAACCGCTACAGTGCTCCCCGACAGATATTATGCTATTCAGTACCACCTGGCTGCAAGTAAGTTGATTGCTAATTAGTAAATTGATTGCGTTATTTCCTCGCGAAAAGAAGATGCGGTTTTCTATTTCAAAAGATAAACGATCAGATAAATGTATTAATGCTATTAATTGTTTATATCTACGTACCTAAGAAATGTAAAATGCATCTATAAAAGTCATATCTAACAAGCTCACTAATATACATCATGTTTATACAGTTATCGAGCAGTCGGTAGACTCTTTCAAACAAATTGGAATATTTTTAAGTTTAGTTGTACTTAGTACTAAAGTGCTTCATCGAATTTTAGATTGCTGAAGGCTGCAACTAGAGGGGGCGGTAGAAAGGCCGCCAAAACATGCATTATATGAGTGCAATACTGATTATCACATAATTCCGATCTGAATCGGATAGGAAACCTTTTCACTGAGATAAGCTAACAATATTTTGCAAGCGTTCTTGTTGGCGTTAATATTATCTTTCTTACTACAAAACTTTGTAAACCCAAATGTACATTAGCAACACCTCCTGGCATCGTTGATGTCCGGTGTTTTCCTCCGACTGATTGTCGCGGCAGTGAATTGATTATCTTAAATATGTACAAATTTGCTAATGGTTCTTCGATGTTTCGATCCATAATGGTGAAAATGAGGTCAATGGGAGCATTGCAATTCTAGCTGTCGCTTTCATGTCGTGCAATTGGAGGAGTTAGATCTATTCCTTTCCTGAAAACCTGGTAAAAACTAAAATGGATAAAGACGTGTGGTCACCCGCTTAATCAGCTGAACCTGGACACAATTGATGGCAATTATCATGTGTTTGTTTGCACTAAAGGTTGTAGAAAAGCCTGTCTGTTCAAAAAAGCACCAAAATGAAAAGAAAAAGAAAATAGAATTTGAAAGCCAATATGTAACAATATCCGTGTCTAAACTACGGGTTTTCAGCTGAAGAACGGGTAGGGGATGCAAACTGTAACTAATAATATGATATTTGAAATAACGGTTTCAGATATTTATCTTCCAATACATTAAGCATATAGTTTACATGTATAAATCAACGTACATCAATATTCACAGTTCCATCTCACGAAGAGAGTGTAAATTAAATTATTATCTACATTAGTACAATTCTAAATAATAACTTTTTACGATTCTGTTATATACTTTTAATTAATTTACCTCTAAAGCATCACATATAAAATACAGTTAAAAATGATAAAGACACGATTATGGTAATCTTTTGAAGGGAATTCTTTGTACATGTACTCATTCTCAAGCAGCCCTAAAATTGAATTTCGTCATCTACTGAAATGAAGAAGAAAAATCCTCTTAGGTTACGACCATATGAACTTGAAATATATATATATATATATATATATATATATATATATATATATATATATATATATATATATATATATAGAGAGAGAGAGAGAGAGAGAGAGAGAGAGAGAGAGAGGCCTTGTCTACTGCAGCAGAAGTTCTGCACTTAGACATTTAACGTTTGTAAGTATAATACAAATAATTTTTAATAAACATATCACTGAAACTGAAACATATCTCTTTGAAAAATATTATTTTTTGTTAGAGATTAAAATGTATTCATATCACGTGAATCGGTAGGTAGTGAGATGTGATTTATCGTTTCGTATCAACTGGACATGCTTAAACTTGTTTTCATTTTCAAGATGATTCACCTCACCCGTAATTTGAGAAATGCATGGAAAGAAAATTGGATATGCTGTGAACATTATATAAGACTACCAAACTAATATTTTATTTAATAAATTCATAAATGAATGTGTTTGTCCTTATTTCTGTGTTCAAATATATTGGTACTTTTTTTCATTTTATTAAAATTTTTAGATGCAGCACCCACCTTTACTACTTTGCCCTCCACGACGATTATAACAAACGGCGCGACAGTGAGCACGCTGCTGCACACAATTTCTGTCAGTGACTCCGATGTTTTCGATCAGGGAAATTTGACTGTCACATGGATAGACACGATCTCCTACTTCTCATTTGATTCCGTGACAAGTAAGTCATCTTTTAATTACAGTGGGTGAAGCTCGATTGAACCTGTAAGACAAAGTAAGTATGTATAGACGCAACCAATACCTACTGGTCATTTGGTCATGCTACATTAAGAGAAAGAACGAAGATTAGAAGAATACGTACTAGTTGACTATTTCCTCAGTCATAGAAATTAATCATTATCTAAAATCTCATAGATTTGCTTTCCAGTATTTAATTCAACGATAACATCAATAAATATTTCTGGCAACTCTAAAGCATTACGTTGCACGGGGACATACCCCGCACGAGACGAAACGTGCCACATGTAATAATAATAATAATAATAATCATAATGAGGATTTTGTATAGCGCCTAATCTTTAAAAGCTCTAAGCGCTTTATAACATTAGGTAACACTATAAGATAAAAACATATAATGATATGATTACAAAAACAAACACCATGAAATTAGAAAACATTAAAAAAACAAACATGGTGAGAATATTTAACGTAGGAATCATTATTAGGTCTATAAGTTTGTTCTTGCAGTCGAAATAAGTGAGTTTTGAGAGCACTCTTGAATGGGATCACTGTGTCTTTTGTGTCTAAGTTCAGTTGGCAATTCATTCCACGTTGTCTGAAGAGGAGCGTAAGTATCTTGCTGGTGTCTACAAATGGGTGAGGTCGGATAGGTATGTTGGACTAGAGTCCGACAGTGAAACGTAGCACAGAGAACAAATGTTGTGCTTGATTCTGGATAGAATGGATAGCCAGTACATGGTACAGAGCAGCGGGGAGATGTGCTCTGATCGTGATACTCTAAGTATGATCAGAGCAGCTGTGTTTTGAACTTTCTGAAGTTTCTAGAGCAGATATTGAGATGAACCAGACATAACTGAGTTACAATAGTCCAGACTTGAAAGTACTAATGAACACACGAGTGTTTTAGTGGCATCAACTAAAAGATATTTGCGAATTGAGCTGATGCGTCGCAGCTCGAGATATGCAGCCTTGCATATGTTCACGACATGTTGGTACAATGTGAGAGTACTGTCCAGAGTAACACCTAGGTTTTGTACTTATTGTGTGAATTTAATGTTGGTCTTGCTGATATTTATTATTTGAGGTAAAGGATGTGAATGAGAAAGTCTTTGTATTGTGATCAGAATGGCCTCAGTTTTATCATCATTCATCTGTAGCTTGTTACATGCTATCCATGATTTCACATCAGAAATGCACCTCTCTACACCTTGGATGGTAGCATCAACTTCAGTTGGGTGGCTAGATTTGTATATTTGGGTGTCATCAGCGTACAATTGGTGAGACACTACATGATGATCTATGACACTTGAGACCGACTGAGTGTATAGAATGAAGAGAACAGGTCCAAGAACAGACTCCTGTGAAACACCACAACATAGATCAACTGGGCTGGAGTGTATTCCATTTGCAGATGCAATTTTTGTCCTGTTGACCAAGTAGGACTTGAACCACAGTAAGGCTGTATCATGAATGCCAAAGACATGATGGAGACGGTGAAGTAATATATCATGGTCTATTGTGTCAATGGCTGCAGACAAATCAAGGAGGGTGAGGACTGTAATCTTTCCGTTATCCAACGCAGAGAGAATGTCATTGACTACTTTTAGAAGAGTAATTTCAGTACTATGGCAAGGGCGATATGTAGATTGTACATTGCTAAAAAGACTGTTTCAATTCAGATGAGATACAAGCTGGGATAGAACAACCGTTTCTAAGATTTTTGATATTAATGGGAGATTAAAAACTGGGCGGTAGATCTTTAAATCGTTATGATCTAGTGAGGTTTCTTCAGCAGAGGCTTTAAAATGGCAGTTTTGAAAAACATGGGAATTTCACGGATGAGAGAGAGGTATAAATAACATTAGTTAGTGAAGGCAATACTGGATCTAAGCACTCAAGCAGCAGTAATGATGGAATTGAATCAAGTTCACATGACTTTGGTGCACTCTTCCTCAGGATTGTACGTACGAAAACCATAGAGACAGGTTCAAATGCTGCTAATGGTTGCCGCTCAAATTATGTATCCCAACTGTATGATGACGACGAGTCAATTGAAATCGTGGTGTCAAGCTTATCTCTAATGGTTTGTACTTTGTCACGGAAGACATTTGCAAACATGTCCGGAAGGTCGACTGGAGAGAAGGTAGTTGGAAGTGGTGTTGATTTGTTCCTTGACATTAGCTTGTTAGTAATCTCGAAGAGCTCTTTGCAGCTGGAACTTTCCATGATCTTAGTAGTGTAGTTGGCTGATTTCGCTGCATGGACTATATTTGTGACATTCTTCTTAGCGGCTTCACGGATTTGCTTATGAATAGTAAGGGCGTCTCAGCTTTACGGCGGTCTCTTTTAGCAGTGCGAAGCTGGTCCCTAACACTGCTATACCATGGAGAACACTTTTGAATTGATACTCTGCACTTGGTAGCTGGGGCATGTTTGTCGAGCAATGAACGCAGACAGTTATCGAGTTGTTCTGCAGTAGGAGGTAAGCAAGTTGTTAGATTTGCTTGGATGTCGTGCATTAGTTTGGTTCTATTTATCATATGGAGGTTTCTCTTAGTAGCAGATAAAGGTGGAGGGTTAGGGACTGATACGTCAAGATGGCATATAATGCAGAGGCGATCTGATGCAAGGTCATGGGATACCAGGGAGGACCGTATAATGATATCATCATGTCTATGAAGAATCCACTCTAAAATGTGACCATGTTTAAAGGTGGATTGGTTAACTGAAAGTTGAAATCTCCAAGAATGATCAGGTTGCCACCTATCGAATTTCCATACTCCAAGAGATTCGGAAACTGCTCCAAAAAGAGATTCAGCCAGCTTGTTTTTTCTACTAGGAGGAGGGCGGTATAGGCAGAACAAATGGACTGACCTTTTCTCCAGTGTGAGTGTGGTTTAGACTAGTTCAAACGATATGTGGTCGAAAATGAATGTTGTGGTGTGGTTAACACGTTTGATCATGGAGTTCTTTGTGATGATAGCAATTACACCTCCGCGAGAGTTACGGGGGAACGACTTCATGGAGTAAAGAGTGGGTGTTAGATCCGTACACTTGGGCTCATCGCCTGATGTTTTTAGCCATGTTTCTGTCAGGAAAAAGACGTCAATATTCTGGTCGTTGATAAAATTATCTATTTCTGTGCGCTTTTCTGGTGGTCCTACACGACGTCTCGAGGCAGCAAATCGGTACAACAGGAACATCATGAGGTTTTTATTTTGGACGATTGACAGAAAGCACCAAATGTACTCCGACTGCAGTCTGTATATACAAATGTGTGGTAAGCGTCACTTGCTCACTTTTCCTACTTCATATCATCATTTTCTTCTGTTTACATGTTGAACTGTGCTAGGGAGAGATTACCGTCTGCTCTTTTTTTTACTTTCCTTCATTCTGATACATATGTGCCAGTTAGCCATGTGCGATAGTCATATCCCATATGACTGGACTGAGAGATACGTACTTTTGATGATACAATACTACTTATGACGCCAAAACATGTGCAATGTTTATAGTTTTTGGAACATTGAAAACAATGTTTGATCTGGTTTATCAACATAATCGTCCTATTGACCTTCTAATTCTGTCAAAAGAATAATGTATATATATATATATATATATATATATATATATATATATATATATATATATATATATATGTGTGTGTGTGTGTGTGTGTGTGTGTGTGTGTGTGTGTGTGTTTAAACGGCACGCCAGTAACAATAATAAATTAATAAATTCGTCGTCTTTGTTTCAATTACTCTTTTATCCACAATATTTTCTGATTAAAAATAAGAGGAAACGAAATCCATTATATATCATGATGTGGGATGCTGAAATTCCACCGCCGTGTGATCTGAATATATGGGAAGGAACGCATGTAAATATATTTTCTGTGCCCACAGTTTAACCCCTATACTACACACTGCAGATGATCGATTATATTAATGCCATATGGCTAATTTATTGTTTGAGTTAATTATATATTGTATTATATTTTATAGATGCGGTAAGGATAGCAACAACTTTGAGTGGCGCTGTCGGAAACCATAACCTCGTGTTCCAAGTCACCGATTTTTGTTTGAACTCCGCTACGTCAACACTAACCATTACAGTAACTAACGTGGTAAGTTGATCTCTCCACAAACCCCCAGTAAGTTGGTGGCAAAGCTTGCAATTTGAACAAGGATAAAATAGTATTTTATGATCGTAAAGTGAACGTCCCCGCGCCCAACCACCTTGGCACTATTCCAAACATGTACCTTTTGTCTAAGTCGATGAGGGTAAGAATATTCACAGGGTACGTATTAATCTGTATTAATGTGGTTGCCTTCTCATATCTTGTAAAGGGAATGTAAATGTATTATGGGAATATCAGTAATTTTCAAATTTCCTTCGACTACGTCCATGGTGGCGTGAGGACTGACACTGTGAACAATGTAAGATAGCGTTCTCATGCTCAATAATTGGATATATGACTATACCTTGGAGATCCAAATATATTTCAGGTTATGGCCCATGGACCTGGTATTTTGGATTGGCTTTGCGGCCAACATAATTGCAGGTGTCAGTTTGTAGTTTTGTCTTATCTAGATCATACGGTTGGACTCTATGAAACACTGGATCAAAACATAGGAACTCAGCTGCGTAAATATAGGAGTCAATGACTATTTTTGATGATGATTACAGATGAAAGCAAGCAGCATTCTTCAATGATTAGCAAATCTCCCAAACAAATAAAATAAAATATATTCTTGTTTGTAGGGACTATAATCGGGTCCAATAATTGCTGATTGTTTTAGATAATTTAGCAATACATTCAGTTTGTCTATGCATAATATCCAATCCTCCACTCCTCATGCAAAGCAGTGTGTTGGAATGTTTGCGAGATCAAGCATACTCATTCAAAATAATGAGGGACACAATGACACAAAGTAGGCTACAGTTCAGACGTCATGTGACTACTATACTCCGACCCACTCTTTAAGATGATGGAATTGCTCTTTTTACCTAAGCTTCATTGTATGTATATATATATATATATATATATATATATATATATATATATATATATATATATATATATATATATATACGAAGTTTCGGTAGTAATTGACTGCGTGTCCATGTTTTCTGTAGCACTGAATTACGGTATGTATTGTGTTTTATATGAGTTTTACTTTAAGAAGGATTGCCGTTGCTCTTTCCAGCCACCTACCATACACAATCTGCCAAATTCAACATCTCTCTCCGAAAACACCTATGTGTCTACCTTGCTGTACAAGCTCACAGTTACGGACCCTACAGACACTGTATCATGTTCTTTAGCCACTACCGGTACGCCATTTAGTGTACGGCAAATAAGTGGCTCCACAGGTAAGATTCTTCTTCAAAGTTATTCATGAATTCGTTTGTCACACAGCATGTTTGCATAGTTGGTCGATTAGAGACTGTTTTGTGGATGGGACGTTAAGTCCTAGGTACATGAATATCGGAACTGCACTTATTGCCTGAGTAGGTCTTCGTGTTTTAAATAAATCCTTTCTGAAGGTATTTGATACTTTAATTTATATACAGTTCATTTAATAAGACTAACTGTCATATACAGTTTGGTGTGTGCTAACATTTGCCAGAGTACTCTGTAAGATTTTGAAACATTGTGTTACCAGCGCCAACCACATCCCTCGAGGTCAGACTTTTCATCTAAAGCTCGAGCCAGCATTTGCACACAACAAATCGTGGATAACCCCTATAATGTTTGGTTTTTAACATGTTTATCGAATGTAAACAGGCAACTTACATGTGCAGTTACTGTCTATGTGTGACCTTTGACGCACTTAATAACACCATAAAGCGTGTAGCAGCAGCATTCGCATCTGATGCTCCGAAATGGTGTATAAGCCACAATATCATAATTAGAAGTAGACAATTTAAGTAGCCATGCCGTCCACCGTCTTCATTACGTTATCAAGATATTTATCGCACATGCTTATGTTATGTATATTTAATTTATTTATTTATTTGCTAGTTTTTAATTTTTTTAAATGCTATTACATGCTCTTGTAACGTGACTTTGTTTACTGGACTTGATATTGTCAGGAATAAAGTTCAGTTCTGGCTGATTTATTTATTTTGTAACGTAAACAACTAATAATAGAGACATTGTATCTAATGATGATATAGTTCCTGACCTTGATTCAGAAACAGTGGCAGTTCTGGTAGATAACTTTTTTATTTTATTATTAATTCCCAGAGTAAGAATCATTGATTTCAGTTAAGGTCATACTAGGAGTGTTTGATGTTAGGCATGTTAAAAGCTTCTATTTTGTTCTAAAAAGATGCCCATGTGGCCCTCATCCGGTACTCTGTTTTGCGTCATAAGTTAGCCTTATATCTAATGTTTTGTAAAGAAGTAGTAAGAGGGCTTTAAACTTTTAACACGTTAAGTTGTGTAGTTGTGACCGGTTTGGGCTTAGATTTTTTTTCCTTCAGATTATTGGATTTCAAATGATTATTTTCGCTGGAAATACTAGTGTTCTTAATTAATTTTTCGACGAGGACATTTATCGAAATTTATACAGAATTCAAAAACTGGAATACTATTTTCTGTGATTCAGCAGGAAACTGTTGACACTGCAGCACTTCTGGGTTACAACAGACGTCTTCGTCTTCCATTTTAAATTTCGTAGGGATTCGAACTTAGTTTCCTTAAGGATATTTTATTACTTGGACGACTTTATTTGTTAAATTTTACAAATCGTGTTGTCTTCACTTTTTTGCTGTTACATTTTGTAAGAGCCTCTACACGGGAATTCGTCCGGGATATATGAATCTGGGCTAAATTATTTCAGAAAACTTTGTTTTTGGAATTTAAGTTCTCTTAGTTTCAGAATGTTTTAAATCCCAAGTATTAATTTTTACATTTTAGAAAGTTTTAGCAAAATCAACATGCTTTTTTTACAAGGTCATCAAAAGTGGAGATCTTTATTTCAAATCATACCTAGAAACAGTTGGACTGTTTGAAAAAGATTAAGTTATTCAACTTGCCAGTAAATTAGATCTTTTTGAGGCAAAAGCTTTTTTAACGAAGCAAGAAATAAGAAATAATTTGGTTCAGTACTTGGTTTTGGATAAAATTGTTTTGGTTTCTATCAGTAAGTCTGTATCAGACTCTGACATAAAGGTAAAGGTATTCGAATTAAAATACAAGATGCAATTAAAGCTGGAACTACAGAAAGAAGAAGAAGTTAAACAAATGCAGCTGCAGTTACAGAAAGAAGAAAAACAAAGGCAGTTGCAGTTACAGAAAGAAGTAAAACGAATAATTAAATTAATTATTCATAACACTTAATATTTATGTCAAATTTATATGAGGGCTATCACCCGAAAAAAATTAGTTTCGATAAAGAGCAAATGTCATTCGTGGTTATCGAGGATCTGGTGATTGTTTCCTCGAGGCTGTAAATTTAGAATGAACGTCCTTGATACTTTGTCCTTCAGATTATGGCATTTATAGTGGGACTAACCCTGGCTTCAGCTATGACACAACCAACAGTTACACGTTGTCTATTGCCTGTACCGATGGATATGCCACCACCACTGGTACCTACACAGTGTATTTACTACGAAATGCGGCTCCAGTCATCACAAATCTTCCAGGTAGGTTTCAAGTTCAAATTTCTTCAAATTAACAACGAATCTAACAGAATTCAGTGTCGCTTCTGGCGCAATAACAGAGGTACGACCATGTCAGCAAAGTCAAGATTTGGTGGGAGGGGTAAAAAGATAAAAAGGAACAGTTGATAAAAATGTGTTACATATATGAATGTGTCCAGCTAATTTCCTTTCGAAGATTGGTCTATTTTTGGTCATTAAATTGGAATAAAATGTTTAGAACATCGTCTTATTTTTGGTTATTAAATTAGATAAAAATGTATTGCATGTATGTAGTTACTAAGGCCATAACTGCATACGCCCGTTCCAACCTCATGCAATAATGCCATGGACAATACAGAATCATAAAGAAACACAACATGATATTTTCGTGATATTGATATTCAGCCATATTGCCAAAACAAACTAATGTTAACTGCACGACCTACTGTTACGCGTAATAGAATTAATCTGGTTATAAGATATAAATCATAATGCTATTAGCTATGAACTATCCTCTTGAATATTTAAATGGCCACTGTATTTTGTATGTATTTTGTTTTACAAAAAAGTATTTATTGTACAAAATAAACGTATTTCAATTAAATCCTACCAATTTCACAAGACATTGTTTACAAAAACTATGTAACAGTTCACAAGTGATATCTAATTACTGTAAAACGAAGCAAATGTTGCATCTCTCAAGCATTTTAACGCGTGTGGCTGGGGTGGGTCTGCTTCACATAATCTTTTTTTCCAGACTAGTGTTCCCATTTCTAAAAGTGCCTGGGACCATGACTTATTTGCACATTTATAAACCCCAGAACATTAATTGGGAATGGCAGGTGCCATGCGACGTTTGTATATTTTGATTTTATTTTAATTTTTGAAAACAATTAGATATCACTGTTGGAGTGTTTAGCTTTATGAACGATTCATCCATTTGCATCTTTCGGTTGAATAATAACCAAAATAATGTGCCATTACATAGTATGGGAATAAGTAACCTTGCTGTAATTGTGCATACGATTGAAAAATTCATTAAATTTACACAGTTTCAAGCGAATAGATCATCCTGGCTATATCACACGTTGTTGTCCTTTTGAGCATTTAAGCGTTATTGTCATTAAATAAAAAATTAAGATATACAATAAATTAGAATAAATTGTTACGATTCTATGGTCTTAAACTACATAGCAGAAACAGCGAAAAAAGAAAATGTTTTGTACAATTAAAAGAGTAATGTATTGCCTTAAAATACAAAATGTAAACTTACAAGGGACTTAGAGTATTGTGAATTAAATCACAAATAGTCCTAAAAGTTATAAGTTCAAAATTATATTGCTCCAAATGAATGCTAGCCGTTTTCCGAATAAAGTCCAGTATTTAATGTGCTGATGCGCCAACTGTCTTTAATTAGCTAATGTGCCAAAAATCTTGATGTTGCATAATGATATAGTCCAGAATGTCCATTAATGAATTTACAATAATTCCAAAATAGTGATTTAGCCCTAGATCAATTAACTCTTTTAAATTGCAATGAATAGTCAAAAATAAGTCATCTCAAAGTATAACTTACCATAATCAAACTACTGATTCAACTAGTCAGTTGTTAAAGTAGGAATGCAACGTTTGTTTACAACTTTAAGCTTTAGTAAAAGGAAAATATAAGACACAACAAGAGCATGACGATGAGAGTCATTTTCTCGTCAAGTTAGTAAGCAAATTTCGTATAGAACATTTTTAATTTCTAAAAAGAAATTTATACCTTGAACATAGCTCTAAATAAATACGTGTACCTCCAAGAAATAATAATCGTAAAGTATAATCTAAAACCACAGACAAGAGTAAGCTATGTAATATGTTGTTTACAACAAGGGCATTAGTCAGGTAGACCCCAAACGTCCACCCTCAATAAAAACAAATGTCAATCACAGAATACAAAGTAAATATGCCTAACAAAATAAATAAAAAGTTTTTGCGAACTGAGAAGAGAAAATTTCCATGTACACGACTTGGTACATTGCAGCCTCCACAATGGTGTCAACCGCTTCTACCACGGGAACAGTCGCTTACACAGTGACGGCAACAGATGCCGAGAACGACCAATTGTATTTTAACATGACATGCAGCCCATCTCAATGTCCTTTCACCATATTGAATTGTAAGTATAATTTGAAGTGTAATGAATATCAACTAAAAGACCACAAACAAACAATCCTCTCTCTAATGTTTAAAATAAGCCGGATTTTGTGCAGTAAAATGGTTTCAAAACGATATATTTTGATGAAGTATTGCATGCATGGAATCACCATACCCCTTTCATCGTCTTTTATTAGCAGATTAAATTCAATTATTTTCCAAAATAAATAATATTAACTTGATTTCTCTCTTCTAGGACGGAAATTATATTTAATGTGTGTGTGTGCATGTATGTATGTATGCATGGATGTATGCATGTATGTATGTATGTATGTATGAGTGTGTGTGTATGTGTGTGTGTGTGTGTGTGTGTGTGTGTGTATGGATGGATGTATGTATGCAAGGATGTATGTATGTATGTATATATGTTCTTGAAACATTTCTGTTCTAAAAAAGTCAGTGTCAATTATTTATCACAAATCACAATTAATTTCCCTGTTTACCTTCCAATAGCTGGCGTTATTCAAGTGACCCAAAGTCTTCAGAACCTTCAGACGGTAGGCTATGATTTGAATGTGTACGTGTATGACGGAAGGACACTGGTTGGGCCGAAAACGCTCACGATTGATATAACAGGTGGGTATTCACAGGGCGTAGAGAGCGATGAGAGGCCCTGGGCTAAGAAACACCCGAGCCCCCCCCCCCCCCCCCCCGTTCTTATTCAAACAAAACATTTCTTTCATAAAATTAAAAAGTGTTGTTCGACCTGGGCTCTCTTACGGCCCCTCCTTCTTATCGTCCCTCTGTTTTCCTTTCTATCGTATATGTATCTAACGATTAAGAACGCCGCACGATCTTATTATTTAAATTTAAATTACGGTATTTCGGATAATCTGATAAAATATTTTAAAAATAATCTAAGTAATAGAAAACGAAAATCGTCTTTGTGTTCACACACAAAATGAACGATAATACATTTTATTGCGCTACAAAGATGCGTGTTTATGCCTCTTGTTTCCAATCTACGTACACGATATTTCCTATGGTATGAGGTTTCTCGCACTCTCTTTGCAGATAAAAACCATCTCTTCATTATTTGTTCTCTTGCTGTGTTGAAATATAACTGGTCATGAATAATGATCTAATAAAACTGCATAAACGGTTGAAGCGTTGGCTCTTAGTGTTTAATCCAGAAATAAGACCCCAGTTGTTTTATGCTTTTTACGAACAAGAATGTAACAAATATTCATGAACCTGGTTTTGAAAATACTAATCTTATTTATATGGATTCTTGTCGCCATCTTAGGTTACTAATTTCATCAAATATCAAATGGACTTTTCATGCTAATTGCAATTTAAAAATAGTATCATCTCGAATAACCAATCTTAGAAATTAAAATACAAACGTAGCAGGTAAATTGCGTCTAAACACTCACTCACTCTCTCTCTCTCTCTCTCTCTCTCTCTCTCTCTATATATATATATATATATATATATATATATCTCAGACCCATCTCAAAATGTGTCAGTGTTGTCTTCGATGTATGTTCGTTGATATATTCAGAAAAAAATATTACATTTTAGAAACGTCTGCTTTAAGCGGCAAGAATACTTACAGTAGTTCCAAAATATACTAGTAGGGCATTCTCTATATCGAAACTGGGTGGGAAAGACTTTAACACTCTATAATATTGAATTATTCTCTCCCCCTTAAATAAATTAAAACATTCGACATTCTAATAATATAGCCAGTTTCAGTTTCATGCTATATATTACTAAATCGTCATTGGTATCCTCAGCTGGAGTCTTATGGAACAGGATATACAAGGCAGTATTCCTTAAGTTCTTGATAAAGCATGTATGTCCAAATATCAAATGCAGTAAAAGGTCTAGTTTTAGTCATCCATATCAGACTGCGACATAATGTAAGCCCATTAAAAGCTGGTCTCTACCGGATTAAATTTTTTTCCACCTGTGTTTGTTCTAGCAGCTGGATATATAATAAGTTTACATTTGTTCATGTATTATCGGAAGTATAGAACCCAGCAAAGTTGTTGTTGTTGTTCTTGTTGTTGTTGTTATTGTTACAGGGTTTAACGTCATTTTTCAGCACAAGATAGGCTACATATGGGGACCTGTATAAATGGTGAAGGAAGAACCAAGGAAACCCCGGAAAGAACCACCGACCCACGAGAAGCTACTGGCAAGCTTTCTCACATACCCACATTGCCGAATCTGACACTCGAACCCACGCAGGCAGAGGTGAGATGGCGATGATCCGTAACGGTGATCGCTTTAGACCACTCGACCAACCCAGCAAAGAAGCAAAGAAATGAATTGGTCACAAAATTACGCTTAGTGCCATGCAAAAAAACGTTTAGCTTAGATCTACTCCATTGGGGAAAGAGCTATACAAAAAAAATTATAGAATTATACAATATGTATGGAAATGTATAATTGATACCAGATGATTTCAATAACTTATTCAAATCGCAAATGCGTTCTTTGTCTCCCACCCACCCCCCCACACACACACACCACCACCTCCATCATTTTGTTTTTATTATTAGTCTCCTCTACCCTGTTGACATATTGTTCAATGATTGTATCATGTATGAAGAGGGCTAAAAATTATGCTGAATCCGCCTGTGTCATTTGTATGTACCAGTGAGTCTTCACAAACGTATTCATCGAAATACGATTTAACGTTTTCTTTGGTGCTGACCGTTTTGCACTTTTTCTCCTTGAGTCATATTTTTGCTGGAGTAATTTCAGGAAACTTTAATTCTCTATTTTTTGACAATGTGTAATTTCAGTAAATCTTAGAAAAAGAAGGACTTTATCGTCGTTATTATTATTATTGTTATATTTATTATTATTATTATTATTATTATCATTATTATTATTATTTTTGTCATCACGTATGTCTATCTTGAGACATTTAGTCATTTATTTTTGATGCTGTATTTTACGCTATATGGAGAGTGACGAAAATAAACCTCACTGAAATATATCGAAATTAAGAAAGTTTAAAATTGTCCCAGATTAATTTATCTAAAGTAAATTCACCTCATTTTTACGTATTAAAACAAACTCTGCTAAATCTAATATTGTCTTTTTTTCCAGATATAAACGGTGCAGTAAATATCAACAATCTACCCTTGGGAAGCGCGCTAACTGTTCCTGAAAACACCGCCATCGGGAATTCAGTTTTTCAAATAAGTATCACAGATTCAAATACCGGCGACACGCATACCTACACAATGACGTCTTCACCTGGGAGTGGCTTGAGTTTTTTCGGAATTGACAGTGCATGTATGTAAAAACAAAATAAACTTCAGCAGAGTAAAAAATAAATGGTACAACTGCTGGATATATACCTAGCCGTTAACAAACGTGACACAGAACTTCCCATTGAATATAATATTTTTACGGCGCAGTTTGTTTCTTCATATTTTTGCACTTTGGCATTTGCACATACATAAATGCAGATGACAGAAACAGAATTCAAATGGAGAGAAGAAAAAAACAGACTGACAGAACGGTGAACTGGTATTAAAGATCAACGGATCTACGTATATATATATAAAGTCTGGCAGACAGACAGACTGAACGTGCATAGGATACTAAAATAATAAACCACGTGTAGATACGTCTATGTAGGTAGAAATGTTTGTGGCTCTGCTGGCAATTTTACGAGGCAGATTTGTATTCATTCAAAGTAGACCTTTGCAAATCCCCTACACACACACACACACACACACACACACACACACACACAAACACTTCCTTTTACAGTACTTTTACTATGATAGGCCTTGTTTATCTTCATTTGCCGAGAAAATTTTCTTCGGAGTACTTGTATGCTTCAAATATAATGTGTGTAGAGAAAAACACCTAACACTACCACAAAAGTAGTTGCGTATTTAAATCCAAGCCATTTGTCAAACTTTGGAACCTTGATTTACATTAATCTTCTTTTTACGCATACCCGCCTTTTATAACCATGTCACTATCACTGTTTTGAGGAAAACTAAAAATCAGCAATAAAACAGGATTATTAGCTTCAGACATATATAAATTCAATGTGGTTATAGCAAATGAATAGTGACTAGAATGTTGCGGGTTCGATTCCCACCGTTGAATCAGCTCGGATCAGCTGTTGTAATGTGTCCATGAACAAACACTTTGCTTAACTTTCCAGGTTTTACGCTAAGGCAAAATTTAAAAAACGAAACGTTATAACCAAACGTAAATTGAATGTTGGAAATGCAATCATCAATGTTTATATTTTTATAGCTGGCTTGATTTCAACGACTGGCTCAGTATTAAACTACGAGGCTCTGTCGACAACAGCCTTTGACCTCAGCATAACAGTAAGCGATGGCACGTCTACAAATACAAAGATTCTACAAATTCAAGTCACTAATGTAAATGAAGCCCCATCGTTCAGTCAAGCAGTCTATGCTATTTCTACCAATGAAGCGTCAGTAAGTATGATCTAAGTAAGAATAACACTATATGTGGACCCGCTTTCTCTCACTTGCAAGGACAAAAGTGTTCGAATAAAGTACAAGAGGATATAAACTAGATGAATGATTGATTTTCGTCTGAAAAAATATCATTGCATATAAAGTTTCACAATTTAGTCTAGTACATCTCTATCTGGTTTTCATTAAGAGATTACAACTGTTCTCTAATTTTAGCCAATCAGATTTCGGGGATTTATTCAATCATTTTGCATTCGCCAATCAAATGCTGAGTTTATTCAAACAAAATAATTTGAGCAGTTGGGCATATTAGCTGGTGATTCTGGACATTGAATTCATTTAAATGCTAGCCGTTGAAGAAGGAAGTGAAGAGCGAAATAGCGGAGAAAGAAAGATAGTGCTATACAATGACATACCAATGACTTACCACAAATGACGCAAGGCAAAGTAGATGACGGCGACGACATTAACACAAGACAAAAACTCAAATCACTAAGTATTGCACATATGTGGTTTTCAGGTGTTTGGTAATATACTCCCCGGATGTAATATCTCCTTGAGTCTTCTGAGAATTGTGCTTAATTAAGTTTTGATATAGTCCCTAGTTATCGATGTCCATCGAACCTGAAACATCCTTTATTAGATCTTAACAATATTTAATTGCAAGCAGGATTATTTCAAGTCAGATTTATGCAACACAATGTTAGTTACGCTGCAGTCTAGTTACTGTGATGGCCACTCAACACTGTAAATATTGTTTCCCCGTTTCCATGCATGAGAACATGCAGAACTGGGGCAATTTTCATTGTCATTTTGCCATATAAATTTTGAATCTGCAAAATTCTGCATAGATCAATATAAAAAGAACTAAGTAATAACGTACTTCTCGCTTTTAATATTTCCTTTAATATCGACCAATATATCCTCTACATGATGTGTAATGCAGTCCCAAAATATGGCACCTGCCCTGACATTATTTCCATGTAGACCTAGGCACTCGGGTCGGTTAGCTTCTTCGCTCTTTCGCTGCACGTAGAGTCAATTTTTACCAGTGATTACAATCTGTATTCAATCGCAAAATATACGTCTATTCCATGGTGTTTCAACCGTGAGATGTATTTTTTACTATGCGCCACTAAATGAAATTTCTTTTCTGTTTATAGGAGAGACCGGCAATGTCTTCTGTATTCGGTGTTTCTTTAAATATAATCATGCAATCGGCTCTGAACTGTCATCAGTGATGCCATTTCATATCCATATTGGCAATTTTGTACAGGTTACTAATACAGAGGTGTTGTCGCCTGCATAAGGAAAGGGAAGGGAAGGAATTTCCGTTTGTCGGGACTAAACATTCTTAGACATTGGCTTGACCTGTACATATTGTTGTCATTGAGCTTAACTATGCATAGATAGAGTGCATTTATGTTTAGGTTGGGCACACTTGTGTACAGATTCGGCATTTGTGTTTATAAATATGTATATTACCAGTCCACCCTTGAATTCCGGGTAAACCCAATACGAAATCATGAAGTCGTACCACATGGACACGTTACATAACACACGATCTACATATGTTACGAGATAAAGGTGACACTTGTGTTTGGTTAATATCATTCTGTAGGCAAATATGTTGCACAGGAGATAGCATCATTTACTGAATTAACTGTATTATCAACCAGGTGGTGTGATTTCTTGCTACCGTGCACAAAAATACTGATCTCTTTTACGCAAAACTTATAGATATCTTGGATATAGAGTGAAATTAGACTCATTGATAAGGACGAATATTTATCAATTCCTGTTACAATCAGAGGTATGCGATAATAGAATGTACTTTATTCAAAAATGTTATAATGCACTTTATGAAATGACTACTCTGTAAACGGTTATAATGTAATCTATAATAATAATAATAATAATATTATTATTATTATTATTATTATTATTATTTCCAGAGTGGCACAGCTCTGCCTGACCCTGGTATCTTAGTGACTGATCCCGATTCGGCTGACACGAAGACCTTCAGCAATGACTGTGGTTCTAACACCGGGCTTTTCAGTATGTCATCGTCTACGGGGAGGTTAACGTTTGCGTCGAACTACGACTATGATCTTGGGACGTTGCCAACGACAGTAACTTGCATCGTCACCGTAAAAGACAGTGGAGGACTGACAGCAACGTCAACGTTATCCATTAGAATAAGTAAGTCAGGATATTCCTCAACGTTATTTCGTGAATTTAGGGTAATCGTCAATATCAACACCATTCTCCATTTTATTCCCCTCTTTTCAGAAAAGGTGTTATAACCTTTCTTAAGTTTGCATAGTTTTATTCGAATTTCGTGCAAGTGATCATACTGTTCATGTTTCTCTATTTAATTTGCTAAGGAAGGATTGGAGGATTTAGGGATATCATTTGAACCATTAAAATATGTATGAAGATATCACAAAAAGCAGTTTTTATTTAGTTTACATCGTCGGCTGTTATTCTTGAAGAATTATGTGAGATTATCAGTCTTTTACGTATCGATAAAACTGTATTTTTTTCTTCAGATAACATAAATGACAACACGCCCGTCTTTTCTCCTTCTTCATACACGTTTTTCGCTGGTTACTATGCGCCCGTACAGACCGTAATCGGCAGCGTCACTGCAACTGATGGCGATTTAGGTACGTACGGTGTCTATACCTACAGCCTGGATCAATCTTCGTCATACGCAGCGTACTTTGGTATCAAGAGTGATACGGGTGAGGTCTACATTGCCTCATCTGTTCAACCGATTGGAGATGGAAATTCTGTGACGTTGAAGGCCATAGCAACGGACAGCGGCGGTTTGTCGTCTACGGCGTTGATTACCATCAAAATCTCTCAGTCTACAACAAGTACGACGACAACTACTACGGATAGATACAGGACGTTTTTCGAAGACGGTCGGAACGTAGCCTGGTTTGTAGTGCTCTGCCTTGTCATCGCTGCAACTGCGGTTGTGTCCTTTTGGATTTTTTGTCGGATGAGCAAGGAAGGTTGTCCGAAAATAAAGATGTGAGTTGAGTCATGCTCTTTGTATCTGTTTACATGTCTGTCTGCTTTTGTATGTGTGTCTGTCTTTCTATTCATATAATTGTCGCCGTTAGAATTTTGTAGCTAGTTATACTTATTTTATATTACACGTGTTTGACGAAAAGATAGTTTTGTATATGTAAAGACGAATGTTGCACCTAATTTTGAAAACTTTGCTGGAGAGAGGATTCACTTCGATCGTATGTTAGTTAGTTTATGTGCTCGACTGATCTGACTGTGCGTGCTGTTTTCTCACATATTACTACTCATATTGACTTCAACCTTGTACGGTAGAAGCATCTTGGCATTTGTGTCGCGCACAAACATGTGGTATCCCTTCAACGGGGACCATATAATTATTGGTGGTGGGGAGGCAGACATGTAGTAGTCAGCTTTTAAGTTTAACATATGTAGAACAAAACATAGTTAGAAGCGAAACCCACCACCTCACCCTTATGTGCGGGCGCCCATGTATATATTTCAATCGTTTTATACACTAGCGTCAAAATCGTGTCCGGGATCTAATTCCGAGACTTTTTCATCCTTTAAGACCAAATTCTTTCGCGTCGTATATGGCCATCTGTGACCTATTTTTTTCAGGCGTTATTGAAACTTACTTTAAGTATCATATAAGGACTCAATTCAGCACCCTTTCTCTTATTTGCATCTAACTTACAATGTTGATGTAATTCGGAGTGAAAAGCGTTCCCGAACGATAACTGAATTTTGTGATCCATTGCAGTACACTTGCGCAGGAAGGGAATGGAAGATTGTGTGATGCCTTAAAGATTCAGTCTCTGTTACCTTTTTAATGTTTGTCCTGTACTGATTAAAACTCATGTCTAGGGCATTTTTGTTTTTCCTGAAGATTCGCACATATTACCATCAAACTTGCACTTATTGTGATGTTACATGTATTTAGCTCCTGGTTTTAATTTGTATTTGCCTTAAATATGAAGTATACGATGAAATATTTTCTTTGCAATTAAGATGCAAGAGGAGAAGAAAAATAATAAGGATCAAGAAAGTTAAGAAATTTCCAAAGCCAGGTAAGATATGTTACTAGTAGCCACTACTTCCCTTTAATCTAGTTACTTCTCCAAAAGGTTTACCTTGATACTTTTTAGTTGTTACTCCGAACATAACCACTACCAACCCCACCATCACACATATTCAGGTTTTTTCTTCGTTCTGCCCTTTCCATTCCTACACTTCGTCATGTTACCACTGTTACTACTACCACCTCTATTACTACCTCTTTACTACTACAACTAGTACTACAACTTTGTGCTGTCAGCTTTACCCTAAAATATAGGTTGCTCAGTACATTTTATTATTTAATATAAAAACAAGTATAATCAATTTTAAAATTGACCATAAAAATACTTATAACGTACGATGTTCTAACTGCAAATGTTTGGCGGGACACTGGCGAAAATAGAGTCTCGGTCTCTTGCCCTGTGCCATGTGAAACGATTGAACACATCAACCCGTGTATGATTCAAATACTTGTTTGGGTTTTGCTGTAATTAGACATATAACAGAAAACATTGTTAAGGTGGAACAGTTGGCTCCGTTATTTCACTCAGCTATAGTACAGAAAGGAGCCTATAATAACGCCTGTATCTGAGGGGGATTAAGTACGACAGATCGTCGAACTGTTGCTAATAAAATGAACAGTGAAGCCTCTCTACCCTCCCTCCTTCTCTCTATCTCTCGTTCTTTCAGTTCAACAGTTAACGTGTATCGTAAATATTTTTGCTATAGTTCCTTTAGTAAATATGTTAACCTCGCACACAATCTATAATGTTTGGTCTGATGTTCACGGCACATCAACAATGTGAAGTTTATGCCATATCGAGGGAAGTAGGTTAATGTGTCTTGCTCAAAGATATACCAAGATAACTGATGCTGCTTTACCATTTTAACAATATATTCGCGTAAAGCAGCAGGGAGGGTGAACCCTACAACTTAAGTATGTTTTTTTTTAAAAAAGCATCCTACGAAAAACATGAAAATACAAGGTCAGTAACATGAAACCGAAGCATCAAGCCAACCGAGATTTTCTCTAATGGGTCTAGCGCGCTTTGATACTTTTTTTTTGACGTTTGTGTTTATGTTTTCAAATTTCTATGCGTGTTCGTTTACCTACCTGGACATTCAATGTTTGCCGTTCACCCTCCCTGCTGCTGTAGTGTGGTGTAATAAAATCATTATTATATCAATAATTGGAATCTCGCACAGCTAGACTAGCTCGAAAGAGACTAGAGGCAAGTAAAAATATATTCCAGTTCGTGATTGTGTGAGACAAAAATTACGAGCGCGTCAGAAGTTTCAGGTGGAATTTACTGAAAGTACAGAACACTTATTTAAACCAATTGTCGAACCAACAAAGAAAATTGTTACAGCAACTGAGGAGGCTCAAAAACTCTTAAAACAGTGCCTGTTAATATTGCTGGCCGTCTTCAAGCAGCTCAACCACCAGCCAAGGAACCTTCTCAGCCACACCCTCCTCAACCACAACCTCTACCAAGAGTTAGAATTAACATTACATATAAATTTACGCCCGAAGATATTGCCGCTATCTATGACCCAGACCAAACAATTAATATTGCCACGTTTGGATATCATGATAGAGGTAAGTATGTAAAACCCGAATATGTTAAATCTCTTAAAAACTGCCAATTAGATTAGGGATGTATGTCGCATGGCTACTAATACTCCGTAGATTAGATCTGAAGTTGACGTTAATCAGTTTAACATTTTTAGCAAAGCAGTAGGTGAGCATATGAGACAAACAATGCAGGAAAGGGGAAAAAGATACGAAGAAATGGAACAGGAACTTGAAAAAGCAAAAGCGGAAAGGAAACGAAAAGAAATAAGTCGAAATGTAAAGAGGTTGAACAAGCACGGAAACAAATAGAAGAAGAGTTGTAATTTGAAGAAATTAGACGAAGGATGGAATTACTTTCATCAAGTAAGAAATAGCAAAAGAAACAGCTGGAAGTGATCTTGTTACTCCATGCCTCAATAAGGTTCTTGATGATGTTAATCGACTAGAACTTTTGATTGACAGAAGACGAGCAGGTAATAATTCCCCAGAAATCATTAATGAAGCAGCTGATATTTGTCAAAGATTATTTACAGGCGATATCATGGACAGTAATGTTTATTGGTCCCTCATTGATGAAATCGTTGATGATTGTCACAGTGATTGAAGGTATATAAGTAGATCAGTGACAATGAAATAAGATTATCATGAAATGATAAGGGGGATTAATTCGCGATTATCAACATACACAGCGATCTTCCGGGATGGACTTCGTGATGTTGTTATGGGCCTATTTAGAAGGATAGCCCCAAAAGTAATACCGATTGCAAAGCAACTGGGAATGAAAGCTATTGACATTGTTCGTGATAAAGGTATTGGTGATTTGCTGGTAAAGCATCCTCGGCAATCAAGAAATCGACAAACACGATTAATACGACGAAAACCGCAGCCAGTAAAATTGCCAAGCACTGAAATTACGCCTACAAATGTTAGTAAAATAATAAATCAAGCTGCAAATCAAACACTAGCAGACTTGGCTGGTGTACCCATGTCAGAAACGAAACAAATATAAATGCTAGTCTATTCGTGTTATACGATATCATGTATAATAAATATGTTCAAATGTGTATCTGATCCCGCATTAGACATGATTGCGCTAGTTCTCAAAGATGAACAGGTGCGCGATTATCAATAATATTCTTATAACGTACGTGTACCTAATGCACGAAGAAAAATTTAGTTGCAAGTTCAGGATATTAGTAGATGTTTCTTACCCGCTGAGACATTCACTGAGATCGAAGGTAGACTTTTGAAGGCAAATGATACAGCGTACGGATATTTAGATCGAACTGATTTTGTTAACAATGATGTTTTGGCGTTATTTTACAGCACCACATACATGATTTATGGAAAAATATTGAATCGTGTCTGGAAAATGTTGATGTTTCCATGACGATACTTGGCCTTGCAATATATTTCGATGATTACTCGAGGTCAGCTGGTCCGTCCATGTTGTTTGCAAAGGATACAATTGATTAGCAGAAATGTATTTGGAGGTGATGTTAGAGATGCTACATGAGCAGGGTTGTTTTAATGCAGTATAATCGATGAATGACAATTTAAGCTTAGGATTTACAGCACGTAGATCAATGTTAAATGGAGTGGACAATTTTCCATGTGTGATTCCACTATCACATATATTTAGATTCTGTAGAAATGTTAGAAAAGGTTTATTTGGCGCTAAACATACCGTGGTATTTGTAAGAAAAAGCCACCGACAATGATGCAACCTGGCGACCCAACGCAGTTGATGCAGGTAAAGTAATATTAACAAAACTTTCGTTGTGGATGCCAGTAATGACTCCATCGCTCGCCGAAGAACAACGGTTGCTTTTTTTTTCATCGATCAAGGTGGTAAATCAACATTATCATTGTTGACAATGACCACAGTCAGCATTCAAAGTAATGCTGCCGGGTTATTCACATGGCAGGTAGCAAAACAGCAAGAATTTTCTGCACCACGACATATATTGATCGCGTTTCAGGAAAATGCCAGAGTAGATTCGCAGGAACACAATTCGATGGTGTTTGACACGCTTGGGATTAGTGAAGTTGCTTTAAATGGACATCAAGAGCTTTCTGAATAAGTTTAGTTAAATTTTGATCAAATTCATGTTGTACGTGCTTAGCATCGGTTGATGACATTTATGGGGCGTGATCAGAATGTTGATTCTGGTTTGCAGATATCTCAGCGGGATTTCACAACACTGTATCCAATCTATTACTTTTCACTGGAACATTTTGATTTGTTCAGGCAATCACCAGTCGTTGATATACATTTTCGAGCTCGTGTAGCTCGACAGCTCGCTGGTAGTTATAGAGTAATCGCAGTCATACTCTCAGACAAAAAAATGCTACTTGATGGTGTTTGGTGGACGAATGAGAGTTATTAATGTCCCAGTAGAAAACATGTAATTGGATTGCAAGCGATCAGTAATTAAATCATTCATGATAGTATAATGTCATATCATCATGTTAGTATTACTCTGACTCCTGGTCAGATTAAAAAGCTACAATCAGTATCAAAAGGGGATTGTGGAATTAAAGTATCACTAAAAAAGAACAAATCAATGGTGGTCCAAATAGACTATCGTTGTCAGAACGTCAACTCAGGCACTTCAATGAAGCCGAACGATCAAAGACCGGCGTATTACTTAATCTTTATGCGGATGCTATTAAAGACGCAGTTAAGACGGGTGTTATATTTCCACTTCTTGCAGCTATACCAGCGTTAAGAGCCGCTACAGCCCCAGCTATTGCAGAAGCAGCTGCACTTGGTGATGTTGGAGCTGCTGTTGGGATGTCACTAAAGAAAGATAAGCTCACGGAATAAAAACTTCCCAAAAAAGGAAAGGTCTAAGACTGACAGGAACTCCCCATTTATGGTACGAAAAAGGTCTAAGACTCTCAGGAACACATCGTTGGTTCTTCCTATGTCATATTTGGAGGTAATTGATGCTGCTAAGCGATTAAATATCCAAAACTTCAGAGGTGTCTTTTTGCGTGATAAATTACCAAAACAACCAAATATCCAGTAAACCAGTATATTAATCTCGATAAAAATTCTGGAAAAGGTACTCATTGGTTTCCATACGCGATTGATTCACGTGGAATTGTCTATTTCGATTCGCATGGACTGGAGCCACCAAAAATGTTTAAAATATATGAGCACTGGAATACGTAGTATTCCTGCAATCTGGTATTCAACATTACCAACACAGACAATAACCGATCCGCCAATATGTGGGCATGAAGTAATTGCTGTATTTGACGCTGTGTCAAGAACGCTGACACCACCTTTTAAAGTCTTGCACAAGTATACCACCAGACAGTATAGCCGTCAACCGTCGTTTTAAACAGATCTTAAAGTATAATGGTAGATATTTACGAAATATCTTCTCGCCTGAGTAAAACTCATCAAGGCGACTTACCTAAATATGCATCCCTTAAGTGGTCAAAAATGAACTAGCTTATCTTTTGAGTCTCGCAAATGTAGACCAAAATGAAGTCGTTATTTTTCAGCATAAGCAAGGACGATTTAAAGACGAGACATATCCCGTTGATAGATATTATTCTGAAAGTACCAGATGTGACTGAATATAATTTAGCCGTATTTACTAGTAACGGTAAAATTAAATATTCACATGAATCAGTCTTAACACTGTTGGAAGAGATTACTGGACGCATCAGAAGAATTGTTGATATTGTGTATGGCGATCTCAACATGAGTAAAAATATATGTATTAATGTGGGAGAATCAAAAGCAGATGATGGTTTGGCAACAAAAGGATACGTAGAGAGCAACAACAACACGATCAGAATTGAGATCAATGATCGTTTATTAACTTCAGGTGATACAATGGCTGGTTCTCTCAATATGACTTATAATAAAATGACTGGTCTTCGAGAACCAGAATCAAGCGATAACGCTACAGCGAAGAAATACGTCGATGAAATCAACATTCTGATGATGATGAACTCGGTAATGATAATCAATGATGGAGTGCGCACATTTAGATCTGTACATTCTAATCATGTACAAACGTTTTTAAATTTTCGTAGAATCATAAATGGAACCATTAATGGATATTTTGGGAGTCCATCAGTCATCATTAACCTCTCTGACATAACAAAATTTACCGACAGTGTAGTATATACGGTAGCATCTTTATCAACATTACGGTCACCACTCAGTAAATTTATTAAACACTGCGCTGAGGTTACCGGTATATACAGGTTTTAAACTCTTAGAAATAATAAGATCATCGACAGTGTAGTATATACAGTAGCGTCTGGATCAGCATGATGGGTCCCAATAAATAAATCCATCAAACATAGCGCTGAGATTACGGGTATATACAGGTTCTCAGTACTCAGCGTTACGAGATTTACGATATCTACCACAATTTCGTGTCGTTATCCTCTAACTGGATCTTCTGTATTGCTGGCAGTACTAGATCAAAACGATGAAGTAACAGTTGGGTGGAACCCGAAGAAGAAGTCACCCCCGTGTTGTAGTATTGGTGTCTTGAATGTATCGCTAAACTACCACCTATTTAAAAAATAATGAATCAAAACCCAATCGACGTTCAACATTTCAGGTACGAACAAGTGCATTCGTGGCATAAACAACTGAAAAATATCATTGATGTGTATACAATAAAGCAAAATAAACAATACTGCAGATGTGTTGTTGTTACTGACATAATTGTATACTCTGCATCTGTGGTCATCGCTGGAAAAGTAACGGTCATCTGCGCATTGTCAGCTACATATTTAATAGCACCAGTGATAGGAATCGGTGTCGCAGTTGTAACATGCATTGCTGGTATTCTTAATATCATCGCAAAAAAAATCCACGTGCGCGGTTGATAAATTACACGAGCGTGCAATAAAATTACAGACAGTTACGCTAGCTAACACTAAATTATTTTCGTTGATATCATCAGTTCACAGTGATGGAGTAATATCAGATACTGCATTCACAGAAATGATTGCACTTTACCACCAAGGTACAAATATGCCTTTGGAATGACTGTGTCAAAATCTACGAATGATTTAGAATCAGGATTTAACAAAAAATAATAATGTCAACGTCGAACGAATTACTACAATATATTGTGGTTAATACAACACCGTCAATAACCACGATAATATCAGCAAGCTCAACCAATCCTGAGTTCAGTGTTAACTTTCCAGCTGCGATTCCAGCGAAGGAAATAGACTCGCGCAACTGTTAGTATGTCATAGTTGGTCAAATATTAGATCAAAATCATTCGATGGGTCGCAAGCAAATAATTCACTGGTATTTGCGTATAAAATTAAAGTTATGGAACCCCAGATTGGCAAGTTATGAGTATACCCAGAGGTAATATCAAATCGAACAGATCAGCGATGAGTTCCAGCGCAGAATTAAATATATTACAGAAAAAGAATCCAAAATAGGTATCACTGCTCACAAACCAACATTATCAGCGGAGAAAGAAATAAAGTTTCCGGATTATGCCGTAGATATATATCTGTCGTCGATACCAACCGTTCTCAAATAGTCAGAGATTGCACCTGTTTATCAAGCCCTGTCAAAACATCAACGCGGTGACCAAACTTCAGACGAAAACAATATTTAGGAGGAGGCTTTATGAGATACGACGGACTGTTGGAGTATGTAAGGGAATGTGATGCCTATCCCGGATGCTAATTTTAATAAAGATACGACCACATGTATATACTGGGAATTTATAACATCTTTAGAATATAATTTGTAAAAAGAAAAAAAAAAATTCACACTATTAAAAGTGTAATTGATGATAATTTTGTCCACTATAATGCAAGCATAGATGAGCTATGCAAACAAATTGCCAAATATGTAATAGAGTATCCCAATGAAAACTTTGTGAGAAAATTATTTCGCAGATGAAACACACAAATAAAATCGTAGATGGTCTTAAATTGTTAAACAGCAAATTTGTACAGTCTGTCATTTCTTCAACAGATACACTTACCAACAATTATACAAATGATAGCATCAAACACTCAATCAAACAAGAGTTTTTTTAATATAAAAATGACAGTATCTGAGGATGTTTTATCAAAATCCAGATTTTAGGGACATCTCGACAGCGTCAACGATATCATCGATCAATATTTCCCACAAATCGGTGCCACATGGAGAAAAATAGCCCCTCCTCCTAATATTCTCAAACACAATGATTCATACGTTGTAGTTCGTCATATATCACTAGGTGTTGTTAACATAACAGCAAATTCGCAGTCAATCTTGTACGTGATGCAATTGATGGCAGCTATCAAGTAGATCTTGAAAAATCCAGTCCGGCCCTGCAAGGATACGTTTTCTATATATTTACACCTCATGCACCCCCTGGATTTTTTATTGTATTAGAACCCGTAAATCCAGTTTATCTGCGATGTCATAATCTGCTACTGTCATTGATCCATTTCAAGCTTACTGCCCCGACCGGACACTTGCTTGAGTTGCGATATGAAGTTTTGACCTTATTTTTTTCCATCAGAGATGATGCTGCAACAATAACTTCCTTGCCAGGATCAACCTGTAGTAACTGTGGTCATCGTAGACCATCACGTTCATAAATTCGTTCAGACGCAGATGCAACTTCAATTGCTGCTTTAGTTGATAGCAGTTCTGCTTCTTTATACCTACTTGCAACGTCAATGGCAGTCAACGAGTACTTGTATGTGCGTGATTGACGTCTACCAATTTTAATAGTACCATGCGGTAAAAACAAAATAGCTGCCTAATGAACTTCGTTGGAAGTGCTGACATCAAAGTGTGCGTACTGAATTTGTTTAGGTGGTGGTAGTTACATTTGCCATATTGCCTGGCGTGCATACCAATTAGCAGCAACAGAACGTGTGACATTTTCTGCATCAGCAAGTTTACTAATCCCTGCTCTACCCCTCCACTATGCTCTTGGGCTATCATAAATCGATTCCATTATTATCATAATAATTGGCCGACTAATTACCAGCCCCTAACACCTGTTTACCTTTCATCGCAGTAACTTGTTCTCTGAGAGGTTAAATTTTTTATAGAATTTAACGAGTGAATCAACTTCACGTTCGCAATACGTCGTTGTTCTAAATCTTTATTTTTATACGCTACATCATGAATATGGCACGCTTGATCAATCGCATTTATTGGATACTCTCCACGTCTTGGTCGGTCCCGTTCGTTAACTCGAACATCATGTCGGGTTTCATGACCACAGTAATTATATCCAGAAAGATGTTTTTCTCCTGGATACTTTTCCCATGGAGCTCCAGGTAATTTTCCCAGTGAAGCTGCGATATCACCGCCTGTCTTCATACGAGACGAAATAAATTTGTATTTTTTCGTACAACATTTCATACACTTGCCTGTAAGTGCACGCATTTAATTTTTTTATTATTGTTGTTAATCCCCTTGTTGGGGTAGATGCTCTGCATCGAACACAGTATAAATCCATATTATTTATTATATTTGTACAACATAGATATCATTGATTTCTTAGCGAGACGAAAGCAAGAGCAAGTCAATCATCACCCAGCGCAACCAAATTCTATCAGAGCAATTATCATAGGTCCATCTGGGTCTGGTAAGACGCAATTGTAGCTTAATTTAATAATGAGATGGCTCAGTTGGGATAAGTTATATTTAGTGACACCATCTGTAGATAATCAGCTACGCTATGGTGTACTTAAATATTTAAATGAAAATGCAAAATTGTTGGAAGAAGACGGTAATGATATTATTGAGTTTATTACCGATATTGACGATGCCCAACTGTAGATGACCTCGATTGATTTATTAATAATCTCGTATTATACGATGATTAGATGCTGAACAAACAATAAAAATCTAGCTCGGATATTTTCTGGAGGCAGACACAAAAACACCGACTGATTTATGTTACACAGCGATATACACAAATACCTAAAGTGATCAAGATAACTGCAGTATTTTAGTTGTATTTAATGGACTTGATACAGACACTCTGCGAACATTCATTGGACTTGTTGTTAAAGGGATACAGATATGATTACGTTCAAAAACTTTTTTTCACGTGCGCAAGCTACCCCATACGGATTTTCACAATAAATGTACATGATCCTCGGTCGCGGTATCGTGTAGATCTTGATAACAATTTCGGTTAAGAGACAGCAGCAGGGAGGGTGAACGACAACAAATATTGTGTGGCTAGGTGGGTAAACGAACACGCATACAAATTTGAAAAGACAAATGTCAGAAATAAAGTGACAAAATTAGCTAACCCAATCAGAGAAAATCTCGGTTGGTTTGAGGCTTCGGTTTGGTGTTATTGAACTTCCATTTTCATTTTTTTGTAGGAAGTTTTATTTTCCAAAAGGACTTGCTCCAAACGTTGTAGGGTTCACCCTCCCTGCTGCTCGTAAGGATGCACCACGGTAGCCGATCCGGCTGAATTATTTTAACAACATTTTGGTGTCAAGTTGAACTATAGTTATATTCAATATAAAGGCAAGCTGTGATCATATTTATATGTACCATTTTGATGTTAACACGATTGAAACGATATTTCCTTGTTAAGTCAAATTGCAATTATATTTCATTGTTATTTCACATTCAGAAACAAATTGATCACTTTTTAATTCCCCCATTTTGTTTATTTCAGAAAGAAAACGTGATATGCCGCCAATCCCACGCCCTGCTCCGAAACTGTCACGGCCACCTCCACCACCCCAACGACCACTAGAACCATACAAGGGTAAATACTATTCGCTTTATGCATAAATAGTGTTAAATAATGCTGCATATAATGATGTGTCTTGTATAATAGTGATTACACTAGTAGTATACAAAATAAGTATTATACGCACCAGTTTGTATTAAATAATTACCGAATACACTAGACATTTCTTGTAAAACTAAAAACGCTTTTTTAACAGAATTTGAAATAAGATAATATTTTTGTGAAGATATGTTCTTTTTCGATGTATTGTGTACATTTCAGATATATGAAAAGTTACTCTCAGTTCTTTAATCAAGGGATTGTCTTTTTCATCTTCATATGTCTTGACCTCCATTAATGGGGAAAGAATGAAGACCAGTAACACGCTTGAATTAGTATATACATTTGTACTAGTTTGGCATAGAACTGGTGGTTTTACTTTATTATATTAGAATTGGTTTTGTTCTAATGCGGTATATGAATTTTTGTGGAGCCAAACTCCGAGGAATATTTTGTTATTTGATATTTTATCTTTTGTAGGTTTCGACTTTTGGAAGGACGAAGATTTCAAGCAAAAGTAAGTGATTTATAAGAACCTTGTTATTAAGTAACTGACTTTGGATCTGTCAAGAAAATGCATGAACCTTTTGTACCGGCGCACAAGTAATTATCATCTGTAGACTAATCTCTATGTTCTTGGAGAGAGACATATATACATGCACGCACGCACTCACGCACACACACGCACATACACACACACACACACACACACACACACACACACACACACACACACATACATACATACATACAGACAGACAGACAGAGACAGACAGACAGAAAAAGAGACAGAGAGACATATGGCATCGTGTAATGATTTATGAATACTCGACGCGTTGACAGTAGTTGAGTTTCTTGTATCAGTGTTCGCTTCATATTATTTGGTATGTAACATGCAAATTTTATAACAAAGTGTTGGAACAAAGATGACAAACAGTGCATATATGACCTGAAGCTGGTGCATACTCCTTCCAAAATCCTCTCTGTCTGTCTGTCTGTCTGTCTGTCTGTCTGTCTGTCTGTCTGTCTCTCTCTCTCTCTCTCTCTCTCTATATATATATATATATATATATATATATATATATATATATATATATATATTTATATCATGTATTTTGTTTCTACAGCATACTCAACTAAAGGTCATGAATGGGAAAGAAAAGAATTTGGATGTCCATCGCAGTATATCCTTCAACTGGTCTAATGTATAATGCCTGTCTATTTTATAACCATGTCATTACATGTATTATTATTATTATTATTATTATTATTATTATTATTATTATTATTTCTCCTGATATTACCATATAGCATTTTGTCATTTTCTATCACGATTGATTGCTATTATCAACACTTATTGATATGGTGAAATATATTTTTGATTATACAAATTCGGCTGTTTTCTTAGAACATCGAAACAAATTCAGTACAGATAATCAAATATATTTGGACCGATAAATGTGTATATGTGCAGCGGATTGGCAAAGGAATATTTTTCAATCAGAGAAACTATTGTTTACTATAAAATGACAATAATTAACGATTATTTTTAAAACATAGTTCCTAATTCTTTGTTGCTAAAACATTCTGACTTTTCAATAACCTAGGAGATTGTCCGTACTAGGTTTCTGAGAAGTAAATAGTTTTGCTTTATGATAATAATGCTGACTAACAAGACATTTTAAAAATTCATAATATATAGGAAAGTTTAAAAAAAAAAATTTATATGCATCTTATTTGTAATTCTTTTCCACAAAATTTCCTTTCCCTTTCGTGTCGTTCGTTTCTAGTATATCTTCCACTTTCAGTGTTTAATAGACGTCATAAAACATAGAGCTTCGTAAGGACTGTTCTGTAATTAATATATTAGATATAAATTTGAGATACGAAAGTAAATGTTAAGCTATTTTTAAAATCTTGAAAAAAGGTAATGTTTACGACGTAGTAGCGGAACGCCAATGTGAATGAAATATGTTGTGGTCTTTGCCATAATATGAAATGTACGTTTAAGGTTTTTGCCTGAAGGTTTATATCAATGATTTTGTTTTATATCAAATATTTCGAAAACTTCAACTCAATAAAAGCTTGTAGACTAGTTTGTATTATTTCTTCGTTTTATATTTCTTTGTTTGTTGTTAATTTGGGGTGTTTGTTGTTGTTTTGTTGTTTGTGTTTTCTTTTCATGTCGCGATATCTCATAACCTTTCCAAAGAACACAATTTCCCGTTTTTATTAATTTTAACTTATACTTCACTATACGTACACGCTATTTAACATAGAACTCATTGTACCAATCAACGTGATCCTGCATGTCAGTCAAACCCCAACAACATCCAGTACACGTAGGCTTTATATCATGTGTTGTACAAAATAAAAATCGCCATAACTTCTACATGTTATTTAAACCATTTTTATCAGATATTCATTAAAAACCAAAGAAAGTAACACTAATGACCTTCCTCGATTTTATGGCCCAGTGTGAGTTGATATACAGAACACCAAGTGAGAATTGAGCAAGACTGTTGGGAAGAAATAATGCAATACGAGCCCCCTTAGACATAGAAAATAACGAAATTTAATTCATAACAATTAATAGCGGCAACTGCAATTCAGCCTAGATTATGTCAACATAATTTAATAGCAGTGTCTAATTAGGATTTTTGCATCATAACAACAAGTGGTGAATGTAGCGCAAAATCCACGACTGATTGTATAACCTTTCTCTCTTGACCTGTGTTTCACACGTCTTCATATTCTCTCTAGTCTTCCTATTCTGACCGCTTCATCTCATTCTGGACTTCTGTCTTTGAACTGTTCCATCTCTCCCACAAACATGTTCCTGAAAGGACACAATTACCCTAAAATCTATACACGGATCACTTTCTATACGTACAAATATTCCCTCACTTACGTTACTCAGAAGCATAACTAGCTATCCGAACACTGCATAAATTCTGACCTAATTCTATAGACCATCACTCTAGCTTCACAGCGACCTACCATAAATTAATACGTGAGCGGTGTATATAACATTACCGTATCTCTTTATCTACGCTACCACATGCTCGATTACTATTGCATAATTTCACAAAATCCTAGCCCACAGCAGTCATTATTACTATTGCATAATTTCACAAAATCCTAGCCCACAGCAGTCCTTACCCTACAAGATTATTTAAACATTACAGAATCAAAAATAAATAAACGATTTATCGTTAACTCACGATAATCAGTATCGTCTTAACAGACAAAGGAAATTATTTAATATAACCCTATGAAATCCTACACATATGAAATTTTAGATCGCATTCAGTCCGTCAATTCTATCAATGAACTAGCAACTGTAAAATTAAAGAGATACATTGCATAACAACTCTAGCATCAACAAATGTTCATGAAGTTGAAGAAACAAAACATAATATGGATCCTAGTCAGATCAAACACATTTACATACAACAATCAAAAATAGAAAATTACGTAAAGAAGTTAAAATTGCGTACCGTAGTGTTGCTTTCTTTCAGATATTGTGCGTCCTAGCACTAAACCCTGTTATTTATTTTACAAGTCAGTTACCTGGTCCCCTTTTCTTGTTTAACGAGGAAAGCACTATTTTTAGGCTTCCTCGGAGAAAAACTTCTCCTATCACAGGAATTGTCGCAATAAAGTTCGACCAAGGTTGTCACTTCAAATTCTCATTACTTCCAAAGTGTACGCCCTAATTTACTCTGACCGCTTGTACGTAGTGGTTCCTAAAGTTTCCCAAGATAATCATTTCTTTTGTCAGATTTTGGATAGCCTAGAATCTCTTAACTGCGTTGCATGTCAGCGTCCCATTGAAAATGACTATTGTCTACTTTCTCAGGACAGCGTTGTGATGCCACGGTCAAACCTCAATGTGTTTTAGATATTGGCCTTTCAGGTTTTGACACTGACTGGGAGGGGTAGATGAAAGGTCGAAGATTTTTCTGGCCTAAATGTGATAACATTTTAATGCTCAATGCATTCAACTTTAAGGTTCAATACTTATTTAAAATTCGACACTTTACAATGTACTATGAGCATGTAGCTACGCTGACGAGTTTTGTATAGTGGTTTTGTTGGGGTGTTAATCAAGGAATTCAAGAATAAATAAGTGAAAGCAAACGAATGTAACTATACTGAAGTAAAGGAATACATTTAAGTAACCAGAAATGTTGATAAGACTTTTAAAGGACATTTTGAATCTTGTGTTTAAGAATGTCAAAACATTTTCAAGCCATTACATTTTGTCTAACAACCTTCACAATACAACTTTAAAGATCATACGAAAGTCCCGCAAATTGCTATGCTCCGGATAGTTATAACAAATGTTGAATGTGATTTATAAAATTGAAAGAGTTTTCCGTCATTTTATTTTCCGAATTTAGTGCAGTAGTCATAGCTACAATAAAAACAAGTGTGTGTGTGTGTGTGTGTGTGTGTGTGTGTGAACGGAATAAAGATTTAATGAAATACCTACCGACACATTACTTTGAAAGAATTAAAGTTGCCCTTAAATTAAAATCTTGGTAGATACCTGAAAATCACTATAACTAAATTGTACCAGGCTTTTGAAAAAGTGTTTTCATCCGTTACAATCGCATCACGGATACATTTTCTTATACCTATAACTATAAAACATTTAACAACCATTGCACTATATAAGTGGTTCTTGGAACAGATCGTATTTGGTTGATGTCTGGCATGAGGTAATTATTTATACAGATATCAGGTAAACATGGGGCAGTGCAATTCAAGGATGCAAGCCATACTGAATGCTTTTTAATTTCTGAAAATCCATTTATAATTGCGGAAAAATTGTCATAGAACCTGGCTACAGAACCATCATTTTCATTGCCAAAACTGAGTTGGAATTTATATAATTTATTATTCCAATATTCGGATTACATTTCTGCCGTTAAAGATGCAATTTGTCATTGCAATAGTCAATATATTGGCTCTAACAAAGCAATTCGTCACTACAGTAGTCAATATATTTGTTCTAGCAAAGCATTTTGTCATTCCAATAGTCAAAATATTGGTCTTAACAAAGCAATTCGTCATCGTAATAGACAATATATTGGTCCTAACAAAGTAATGCGTCATCCCAGTAGTCAATATATTGGTCCTAAGAAAGCATTGCTTCATTCCAATATTATGTCAGTATCTTGGTCGTAACAAATCAATGCGTCATATCAATAGTCAATATATTGCTTCTAACAAATCAATTCATCACAGCAATAATTAATGTATTGGTACTAACAAAGTAATTTGTTTTTTGCAATGATCAATATATTGGTTGGAACAAAGTAATTAGTATTGGTCATAACAAAGCAATTTGTTATTGAGATAGTGTATGTTATATATGATCCACACTTTGAAAACGTGCTACTGTTACTCTGTTTTCCAACAAGACAAAATAAACTGGAAGAAGATAGTTAATGAAGATAACTCTTCGGAGAAATCATCCTGTTTTGGAATTCCGAAGGGAAACGAAAAGAATGTCATATAATAAGATCAAGAGCAAAATGGACTGAAGAATTAGAAAGGGTATCAAAATATTTCTTTTGTTTGAAAAACATAAACTATATATGCAAATGATGCTTAATTTGTAAACCGTACTCGTTTAACATTCATAATTATACTTTTAGATGCTATATTCCTATATTAAATTATTTCCATTTTGATCTTGATTCTCTAAAATTGCGGCGATATTCCTAAGTTAGTGCAAAGAAAGAATCTTTCGATGTACGTAAGGTATAACTTTAGTGGAAACTTTTTGTTGTTGTTGTAGGGTTTAACGCCATTTTTCAGCACACGAAAGGCTATACATGGCGTCCAGTATTAATGGTAGAGGAAGAACCCGGGAAAACCCCAGAAAGAACCACCGACCCACGAGAACCTACTGGCAAGCTTTCTCACATACCCACATTAGCCGAATCCTAGACTCGAACCCACGCAGACAGAGGTGAGATGGCAGTGATCCATAACGGAGAGCGCTTTAGACCACTCGGCCACTCGGGGCCCCATTTAGTGGAAGCAATTGCAAGCCAACAAAGCATGTCACTTAATAAGATACAAGGGACAAAATATTTCAAAGAGGTATTGGTGTATATTACGACGGACCAAATACTTTTTTTCCATATAATCCTGTGTGGGAAGTCATCACCAACTAAAATCGCATGTGTACTTTTCTTCCAAACCAATACTGGAAGAACTAAAAATCCATGCATGCGATATTATAGTATATACACTTGCATCAGCACGAATTGTAAATAGACTCATTCATCAATTGTTAATGATCAAACATGCTGGTTTAAAAAAAATAAAAAAAAAAAAAAAAAAAAAAAAAAAAAAAAAAAATAACATATGATGGAATTATGTACGTTCAAAACTAATACTGTATTCAGTTTTGATGGCTGTGAAAAATGTCTTAATCGCTTCTGGATCTCATTTTTTGTTGTTGTCGAGTTTAATTATAGTGGCGTGCGCACAATTGTCCATGTGCCACGTTTTTCTGACTGCACCGCAGCCTGCTAGTTGTTCCTGGGGAAGGGAATGGTGCCACCTCCCCCAGGCTATTATGGATTCAAGGAACCCTGATAGTTTGGCTTCAATCTGTGGGTCCAGAAAGGTCCCTTACAGTTGAATGGTTGGCTGTCATCAGTGGGAAGGAGAGCTCGGGAACGGTCCTGCTTGCTTTACATCGCTGGTTTCTTGTTGCATTTGCCTGGTGTTTCATGCGATTTTGGTTTTTTTTTTCGATTTTTTTCTTTTTCTTCAAAATGTTTTAAATAAGGGGGGGGGGATGTTCTATGCTGTTTATAGAGGTTCTTAGTAGAAATCATGTATGAAGAGAGATTTTCAAGATTATTATGGTATTACTAGTCGAGGTGTTTAGGGTGTGTTTCCTACGTTATGTTATTTATAAGTTTTTAGATTTTACCTCTTTAAGTTATTTATTAATTAATGTTTTTAGAGACTGAATGTTATTTATATTTTATTTAGCAAGAGACCGGAGTCCAAGCCGATTACACGGTTCGTTAAGGACATCTAGGACCGGAGTCCTAGCTGATTACTCGGTTCGTTAAGGACATCGAAGATATCCGATTTTGCGGTTTCCTTAGTTTTTTATAGGTGCTTCGTAAGTGAATTATGTATTAATACTTTTATAAAATTGAATGATATGTTATGGGTTTTTATGTGGTGGCTTCTAAATTTATTTAGCTAGTTACTGGGTCTTTTCGTTTTGTGGGGATAGTAATTATATTTTGTTCCTAAGTCCTGCTGAGTCTATGAATTTATTTATATTTTTATATGCTGATTGTTTATTTTTATTAGAGTCCATAAGTAACTCTGGGTATGTGTGTGGTGATCCATCTCTTTTTGGTTTTTGATAAATATTTTCCGAGCGGGTTGATATGTTGGGCATATATTGAATACGTGGTGTAGATCTTTGGTAGTGTGGCAGTTAAAGCAGTTAATGGTTGCTGGTTTGGGTCCTATAAACCTTCTCAAACTGCTTGCTCGTTTAGTTTTTCTAGTTATTATCCTGTTTATAGTTTTCTGTTCTAAATAGGTACCCTTAGGTAGCTGTATGTTCCTTTCTACGGTTTTTTTGGTTTCATGGTGCTTTTTACCTTTTGTGGAGGAGTTCCAAAAATCTTGCTATGTTTGGTCTATATATGTGTGTGCGAAGCTTAGTGCTTCCGTAGAGCTATAGTTAAGCTTGATAGAGTTTTGATCTCCTAGTTTGGTTTGTGCAACTTTGTCTGCTGTTTCGTTGCCAGAGATTCCAATGTGCGAAGGTATCCACATGAGCTCGACTAATTGATGTGCTGTGGTGATATCGTCGATTAATTGGCATGCTCTGTCAAGGAATTGTTCCCTAGAGTGTGTATTGCGATTTTGGATCGATTTGATAACGCTTAGGGAATCGCTTATATGACTGCTTTAGGTGTTTGGTTGTCTTTGATCCATTGTAGTGATTCAAGTATAGCCCAGAATTCAGTGGTGTAAATGGAGCAATAGTCAGGCAATCTGGATCCCGTTTGTATATTGAATTCAGGGATGACTATTGCTGCTGCTGTTCTTGGTGGGTTGTTTGTTTTTGATCCATCGGTATATATTTTAACATAGTCCGGGTATTTTTGGTTGATTTCCTTTACCAGTACAGGTTTTAGTAAGTTTTCTTGTCCTTCTTAATTGCCTAATTTGGTAGCTTCAGTGTTAATCCTTGGTGGTTTTTGTAACCATGGTGATTTGTTCTGGTCTGTATTGTTTGTTACCTGTTGTTTTTTTTTAGCAATGGTATCTTTTCTCTTAGTTCAAGGATTACTTTGCCACTTGGTGTGGTGGGTATGATTTTGGGTTTGAAGACAACTTTGCACTTATTTATAGCTATTTTGGTGGGATAGTTGTCTGGGTGGGTATCTATCTCATTTAACAATAATTTACATATTAAGGTATAAACAGTGAAGAACAGAAGAAGAAAACATTAAAAAAATTTCATTAATTAGTAATATTAAATATTGCTCAGAACACTATTTAGATTAGGATTCATTTGCTTACGGAAACACGAACATACCTCACAAAACTGAATATTAATTAAATCTCATTCTGCCGCTCTATCAACATTGAAGTGTATGTAAATACGTGAATATGTGAAGAGTAAACGTATTGATCCATATACCGGATTCTGCTACTTGAATTCTTCTTCATATATATATATATATATATATATATATATATATATATATATATATATATATATATATATATATATAATCAAGCATCAATGCGACTGTTCCTGTCTAGATACAAACCCTGTATGCTGGCCATTATTGCCACAACAGTACCCGTTTCAGACGAGTACTGCCTTAATATGGTTATATGTCTATCATTACATGGATGGATGGATGGAGGTAGGTAGGTAGGTAGGCTGGTATGTATGTATGTATGTATGTATGCATGCATGTATGTATGTATGTATGTATGTATGTATGTGTGTATGTATGTATGTGTATGTATGTATGTGTATGTATGTATGTGTCTGGATGGATGGATGTAGGCATGAAACTCAGACAAGCTAGCAGTGCGCTTGTAAATCACGTGATTCTCACGTTAGCCAGCGATGGTATTGGTGTACAGTCGATATGTATCAACACATATTTTAGGGTTTAAGTGACATACGTTAATACAAAAGTTTCTATCAACCTTACTTGAATGCGATATTCAACTTCATTTTATCAATGTCTGTTAGAGCTGACGTCAAAGTTTATATAATAATGAAATCTAGGTCAGATTCAATCCTAATTTTCCCGATAATATATATAATGAATATGACGTGTTTACATAGACGTATATATTGCTATTAAAGGCAAGCTAGTTGGCGGGTTCTATTACTATATTTAGCTAATATTCGCTTGATTGGTCACTAGTGTTGATTTAAAATTTGTCATGAAAATATCTTTGACAAATAAAACGAGTTGTGTGTTTATTTAACTTTCATCATTTGAAAATGTATAGACTATTTAAAAGACACAAAGATATATTGGCATGCACTTTCGAGTGATCATACAAATGAAAGGGGTAAATGTTATCAAAAAGTAAACGAATTCTGAGACCTGAAAGGATCTCATTCACGACTTATTGACAAAAATGTGCGCGCTTTAATAGCAGAAAGAAAGCTAAATGTAATACTTTTTTGTCACATTCCTAAACAAATATCGATGTTATAAATCGCTATTCAACCAGAGATCTGCTTGAGACAGTCAGGAGTCAAAAAAGCAGAACTTGTTATAATAACCGAACTCACTTAGAACCATGAGGCCTAAAGAAGGAAAATGTATAGAAATGCCCAGGCATAAGGCATACACTTACATATTGTATTTTGTTCCTACAGGTTGTTAAACTCAACATTTCCCTAAGTTTTCCCCAGCTAAATCGCAAATTTCACTAACATAGATTTTAATGTTCAGTCTAGACGTTACGCCAATGAAAGCAAATCAAACTTCAAGGGACGTGATTAATGAATTGTATAAGTTTTATTTCAGACTTGGGTTCTCTTGTTAAAATTCAGACCAGATAATCAACTAACAGAATTGGATTTTAAAAATAAGACACCGAACTACGAATTCCCTACCCAAACTCTTGTACAGGGCACAGTTCAATATTTATTAAATTGATTTACGGTAAGCTTAATACATCAAGGTAATGCCGACATTTGTACGAAAATTCATTTCTGAAACTAAAGCAAAACACATCCATCTATATCACGTAAGTGCTTATTAGAATAGTGTCATATTATTGCTTTCTCCTGACACAGATATTCTCCTAAAACGATGAGTGGCCACATCAACAAACATAGTATTAGAACATTTCCTGAACGAGAAGGCAATCAAAGATTTAGTGTTGAACTTGGTTTGATATAGCGTAATATAAAGCAGCCACGATGCTATTATAAGGCCCACTTGAACACGTGTAATGACGGTATACATGTATAGTACCCTGGAGTCTAGGTGCAATAAATCCCTGTAGTTAGTCAATCGAAACGTTATAATATATCACGTGATGTACTACACTTAATTAGTATCCCCTAGCAGGTGTAATTATCACGTACTTACGTAACATCTATTACAGAATAACGTGTTACATATTTCGTACGTATGTCTTACTACTACGATATTATTAATTATTGTTTTAGAATCGTGTCTCACTAAAATATCAATTTACCCGTTCCATTTTTTTTCGGGCATGTTCAGTCAAGGAAATTTGGAAGCACACTAGCGTTGTGACATAGAGGAAAACTTGCGAATATCCGCAATTAAATTTAGAATATTATCAATGCCATTGCACATGTACTTAAAATTACCACGATACTCGCACTATTATGAACATTCTCAACATGTAAGAAATTTCCTCCTGTGGAAAAAGCTGTCGAATGAAATACGGTGGGTGACTTTCAGTTGTTTTTAATTAAAATTTTTCATAACATTTGTACTATGTGCTGCCATTTAGTCAAGTAACCATGATCATATTTCGGGCATTTCCAGAAAACAATGTGAACAAGATAGCATGTGCGCAACCATCAACCATATTTAATTCGTGTAATATACAAGTAACTTCAATATGGCAGTTAAATAATTTTATTATATACGTGCATCCCTTCGCCAAAAGGAACGAAGCTGCGCTGATGGTTTTGTTGGATTTACCATCGTATGAGTCAGAGTCGATATGAATATTTATGAAAGAATGTCCGTAGTATAACTCTAAGACGGTTGGAAGGGAGGTAACTTACACAGGAAACAATGCAAGATTTGTTACCCCTGTATGTGTCTTTGTCATTCAATTTACGACAGGCGAGGTTGTCATCTAATTACTGTCGCAGTTCAATGCTATAGCTTGTTCGACCTCTTCTGCAAAGAAAAACAATCGTATAACATGTAAAATAATGTCACTAATATTCAAGCATAAAAACAGGTTACAGATATTCCCAAGGCAAGTTTCCAACTTAGCCAGGGATGACCCTATCAGGTCACATTAAGATATCGTGCATACAAGTAAATTTATGTACAGAAACTACAACTTAAACATTAGGATTAACGCGTAGACAACAAAAAGTCATGAAAATAAGATGAGCAGATCACTGTTATCCTATTTTGCACGGGGGTGGAGGTGGGGGCGAATTAAGGAAAAAGGGCACGACGATAGCCATGTTCCATTATTTGCAATACATCAAGCAGAAGCACCTGTCAGGAAAAATATGTTCTAACAACAGGGATACTTTAAACTAAAAGAAGCAAGGTCGTTAAAGTAAAAAAGTAGATCACTGTGATCATGGGTGCGGGGGAAGGGGTGGGTGGGTGGCACTTCAACTCTAAACAGGGTTTGGCCTACACCCGTAAAAGCTTAATAACTGACCACTACATGCACACACACATACCCAAAAAATAAAAAAATAATAATTAATAAATAAATAAATATGCGGGTCTTACTGCCTGTGATCTAATATATCCTGTTAGTTCCAAATTATTTATTAAAAATAAGTTTCATAAAGATGCATACCTACGGCTGAAACACTCCATAAACGAAACGTTAACGTTCCGTAACCTGTTAATATAACAACTTTCACGTATGAAAAGTACACTATTACGACCTTCGTTGTCTATTTCAGTTCGAAATGAGCAAAGTGATATATTGTCGTTGCATCCATATACCATAACTTGAGTCATAGTCAATCGCGTCGGTAAAATTAAAAACTGGGATTAACCTCTGAACAAGAAGGCAATTAGTGAAATAAGCACAAAACTTGTGTGTATCTAGATAAAGTAAAGATAACATACCCTGGATGTCGCCATTTTATTAAATGACTGTCACATCGCCAGTTTTGTAAACTGTGTATTATATGCATGCACAATATCGAAACAATTTGGAAATTGCGACAATTCACCGAAATGGCAAGGATCAAGCCAACCTGAAATTACTAAGTACGATACACCAACCGTCACTTTTAGAGTATTGTCTTCCTTTAAAATAAACCTTTTACGAGAAACAAAGTCATGTAAAGATAAGCTTGTGAGTGTCAAATATGAATAACCGTGACCTACTTATGGTTGAGGAAGTAATATGGATGACGATGCTTCCACGTACGTACAATATGTGTGACAGACACGCGACAGAAATAAGTTTGAAAGTAAAGAGTGAGCAATCGTATTTTCACCGGACTTGGCAATTTTATATCTTTTGCATGCGAAAACAAGCTCCATGTTAAGTGAGTTTGAACATATTATTTGTCTGGAGCTTAATGGCACATCAAAACGAGAATTTCATATCCTACTTGGGTAGTTGTAATAAACGGCCTTTCTCAGCTACAAACCACGATCGCCAAACCCGTTTTGATTGAGCGATATTCGAAACCGCGCCCATCTGGTCGCGTTTCCAGCACGCTAACCGCTAAGCAAATGCGGCTCCTGCCATTCAGACATAGAAATATTAGTGAGAGACAGATAGACAGACAGAGTGATCATACTATGGTCACACTTAAGGATAAAAAAACTTTAATTTTAGCTGACCTGGCCAAAGGAAAAGTGACCCTATGGTATATCTCTGCATCTGCCGTCTGTATTTCGTTAGTCCGTCAATTGACAGTCTTCAGACTTCATTTATGATCATATTTCGATCAGATATGATGTCCAAGTTTATATCGCGTATATTAATGAGGGGATCCTGCATCTGACTGGCTGAGTTTGTGAACACGCTAGAAGCCATATTTCTGATTTTGCTCAAATTTTGTATGCAAACGACATCCACGCATATAATGAGGTTATTTTGCATTTGATTGGCCCAGTATGTGACGGCTCTAACGGCAGTATTTCTAATCATGTCTGGTATGTAAGGTTATATCCCGACTAATGAATCCGATTACATACGACATTTCTGCGTATTAATGAGGTGATTTTGCATCTGTTCATCTGAGTTTGTAAACACATTAAGGACCATATTTCTGACCATATTTGGTTCATAAACGGTATGGCATAGCGTATCAAGTTCTCGGATCAGTTCGATTGCATTCCTGCAAATTAATGGGTATGTCTTGGATGTGACTGCTTGACCTTGTGAATCCATATAAACAAATAGATTATATTAATCAAACTTGCTTTTCACGTCTTCTGCGGGGGGGGGGGGGGGTATCTCAGAGGAGGAGGGTTTATGATACACCTATAAATGCATGCTGGATGAATAGACTAACTCCCGTTCCAGTGCTAATTGTGTACAATTTAAGAGTGTGGCCATGAGTAAGTTTAAGTTATGAAAGGACAATGCTGGTTGTATTAATGGCTTATCCTTTTTAAGTCAGAAGTGTTGTCCATTACATGTCATCAAGGAAAGAAGATTAACGACACCATTTGGTGGCATTTGACATGCTGTTTAATTGTTTCTTCCTTGAATAACTTCGACTAGACAAGATGGTGCATTTACATTATTTTTGTATATACGGGTAAGGTGAGCAGGTTCGTCGGATATAGTAAAACGATTTGAAAACAAAATTGTCCTGTACTTCCTTTATGGGAGATATTTAACTTATATTGTTGCTAAGGAAGTTACAATTTACAACAAATATGATAGATAATTACGTAAGAAACGTTCATACCAAGTTTGATATTAATTCGGGGTAATATATAAATTTAATTTATATCGTATGCTTGACCTTTTTAAGTGACTGAGGGCAGAGTTTTGACCTACTTACCTTTGTCATTTTTGTAAAGATGTTTACTTGAATTCGAGTTAAAGACCTGACCTTGTTTACAAACTTTATAGATTCTGGAAGCGACATTGTTTATGAATTTGATGGAATTTCCATTAGAAATGACCCGCAGTCAGGGCATTATGTTGCGTGATAGACAGGCGACAGTCTGTCTATAAAAAAGAGTCTGTAACCAGTCTTCATTTCTGTTTTAATATCGGTATGTGGAGTCTTATTTGGTTGTGTTCAGATACAATTTGAGACTTTTGAAAATTCATTAAAAGTCATTCTGATTATATTATTGTGGTACATCACGAAGATTGGTACGCCAGCACATTCAAGACTATTTGAATATGTATGGAATATTCTGTACTTTTTTTATTTTTGATAGAACATTAAGGATACGTTGCGATTAAGTTCAAAGTACTTAAAGTAGCTCTTAATTTTTCACTTTCTTACTATAGACTCATTTCCATCATGCGATGGGTGGTTGCGGGAGAGACAATTATCAATATACCAAATATTACTTTCTCAAATAGTTTTTCATTTCTATGACGAGCAAAGGACTTTTCATACCTGAATATGTACTGCCTTTCATGCCCTGTTATTTAGAGTTTACATAAAAAAGTTGCAACTAACACTGTTATGAGCCATTTCACTCACTGATTTTGACTTACTTAACTTTGTCATTTTTGTAAAGATGTTTACTTGAATGCGAGAGCATTTAGGTCAGTCAACAAAGCCCTCATTATTCCGATAGAGCATGAAGGTTAAAGATAGTGCTGACCTCGTGGATTATATAAATGTGATAAGTCAGAGATGATAACTGTGTAAGATGTTAACAAAATCTTTCTGGTCATCATATAGCATGGTCACATGACTCATCATTTGGATCGAACCATGAGTGGAACGATTGCTTAGATACTATATAGACATGATTTAGTATTGATTCAATGGTTCTCTAATGGATTGAAATAATGCTAAAACATCTTATCATGTCAAGACTATAATAAATGTATAAAATTTATATCAGTTATAGAATTGCCAAGTTTAATCCATCACTGCCCTTCAGTTCAAAAAACCTTTTGTCATCAACTAAATTAGCTGCGATATCATTTAGGTCAGTCAACAAAGCCCTCATTATTCCGACAGGGCATGAAGGATAAAGATAGTGTTGACCTCTAGGATTACATAAATGTGATAAGTCAGAGAGCAGGGATAGAATGCCCAAATATATGAGTGATTTTGGTCTTAAGTACTAAAAATATTAGCAATAATCTTTTATTTTTCAGTCTGTACATTATATTTCAACAATAAAAAGTATGTGTGGTAAATGCCGTTTAAAGTGGTATTTTTCAAACTGCCAGTAAAGTCTCAAGTATATGGATGGGCAATGAAATAAATGCCAATATTTGGTCAAAGGTTAATCTAATTGAATCTTAATTCATTCATTTTCCTTAACCTATCATAAAATCAAAGTTAATCTCAAAATAATCTAATCTTGATTCAATTAAGTCCACCTAAGAATGACATCAGTTATCTGCCCATTTCATTTTTACTTTCGAATGGTGCGATATTTAGGACAGATGGGTAAAAAGTAGTCTAGCAAAAGTCAATTAATGGTGCATACAGTGAATTTGTAATGCACAGCACACCTCCATAGGAAATGAAGCCACGGACAGGACTAATCAAGGGTAATTAGGACAGATGCTCTGGCCCAGATCTACATGCATAAAAAAATGGTGCAAGATGGAATTTTCGTTTGTCAGAAATGGTTCAAATTTAAATGCTAAGTATCAGAAGCTGAGTGAAGTGTCTATCAAGAATCCTGTGTATATATATATATATATATATATATATATATATATATATATATATATATATATAGTTGGTCCCACATGTCCATATTATATGTTCATCAGAGCATATACACTGTCAGGTAACTATACTATCCACAAGGGATTTTCGTTTATCCCACAACCCAAAATAGTATGTAACAACAACTGTTACTGGTCTCTTTAAATTTACCAACAACAGAAGCAGCTATCGCAAAGAACAATGAGAAAATGTAATACAAGATCAAAGACATTCATTGTGACAAGTCAATAATAACAAAAATGTTATCATATGTGTGTGTGCGTGTTGCCAACAGACAAATATTTGTCAGTCCTGTTTCTTTAACGGTTCACCTGAGATGCTGGAAGTATGGACTGTGATTCCTAAAAAAAATAATGAGCAGCAGACAGTGGAATAGCATGGCCTCTTGCTGGCAACAAGCGGCAACATCTGAGGCACAATTTAATGATCAAATACTTATCAACAGAACATTTAATTTCGATTTCTATACAACCTTTAACACGTTCATTTACAAAAAAGTGATTTGTATTGCCAAAACAAGCTTTCATATTGGGAAACATGAACTTGTAGTTGTACCAGGTATCCAGGCATTGTACTTTACTACCCATGAACTTTCTTAAATCAATGAATTTAGTAAGTGACAAAAATGTAAGTCTTGGGAGAGCCATGAAAATACATACTACAAACAAATATTACTTCACAATAGTGACATATAATTTTCTATTACAATAATGGTGACAACTTGTGTTAATGACAATATTAAATGCTTCATGATATTTGTTGATATAACTCTTACCCTCAACAATACCATGTATAGTTATTTAGTATAGGGTAGATAACTCTTACAAAGAAAATTACTTTGAATAATATTTTCTGTGTGGATGATGCCACTCTGTACAAATCTGGTCACTGAACATAATGATTGTTTCCTCAGTAATTTTTTAACTTGTTACGAGTTTCAACTTCTAGGTAAAGGAACAACTTCATCAACGTCACTTATATCTTTTAAATTTCTTTCAACTCCATGCTGAGACAACATATGTTCTTTCAAATTATCTGGCCTATCAAGAAGCATTTTCCCACACACTTGGCATGGAGCTTTTCTCCCAACCAATTTACAACTGCTCCTCATGTGTCGGAAAAGATTTGATTTGGTGACAAACTGCATCCCGCATAAAAAACATGAAAATCTTGTTTCCGAGTCTGAGGTATTAGGTGATGATAATTTCTGTAATTTAGTCAAAGGTGGAGTTGTACTAACTGCTCCTCCTGACATGCAGTCACTAAGCTCAATGGAAGAAATCAATGTGTTGTCATGGGAACTGTAGAATACATTCCTGTGGAAACCCCCATGAATATTATCATCATGTGCAAGTCTGTTATTTGACTGGTTAACTGCCTCATTTTCAGATAAATCTGATCCCAAGCCAGTAGATTTTTTTGCATCTGTATCAAATATATATGTATTGGATACAGACCTTTTTCTACCATGACTTAAATTCTTGCCAGTCATGCTTGACTGCTTCTGGGAGTCAAAGGAGGTTATATGAAAGGCTAAATTTTCAGAAGAAAAGGGAATCTCTCTAAGTGCTAAGACTTCATCTGAATTATTTTCATCATCCTGTGTCTCAATCTTAACTATTACACAATCTCCATCATCTTCAAGTTCCTCACTAAAAGTTCTATTCCGTTCTTCTCTTTCTCTCTCTTTCTTTTCATGTTCCGCTTCCTTCTCCTCCTCCTCCTTCTGTTCCATACTAATCTCCATGAGCACTTCATCGGATATTGTCTGATCATCTTTGATAACTGTTGTTGGTCTTCTGTCCACTTGTACTGTTTTCCTTTTACATTCTGTTGCTGGTAATGTTGTATTCACAGACCTATGGTCTAGATACATACTTTGTCCATTTGATGCAACTGGTTTTGAAGTGAATGGCTTCTCTAAATCATGAGCCGGTATGTCTGATTCACCATCTTTGCTTGAGTACATATAACCATTATGACTAACTGGTGAATCTGATATTACTTCCTCTGACTGTACTTTTAAGTGTTGTGAGAACTGCTTTTGCTTCTCTTCACGCAATCCATATTTTCTCACAGTCGTTTCTTTCCTGTTAAAACTAAATGGACCTGTCATTTCTCTGCTGCTAAAACTACATGGACTAGTTATTTTGTCTCTATCACTTATCACTGTAGTGTTACTAGATGCATTATTTTCTGCAGTCAGTGTTGTCTGCTTACCAGGACTCGGATTCTCAAAGCCAGCTAAAGTTGCATTTCCAAAACTTGCATTTCCAAAGCTAGCTAAAGTTGCATTTCCAAGATCTGGCTTTATGAAAGTCTTGTGTATCTTGACCACTTCATACTGCTTATGTTTTGTGTCCCTAAGACATATAATGCCATCAATCTCCACCTCAGTGCCAGAGGAATACGCTTCCATACAGAGAGTCACAATGGCCTTCTGTATGCCACAAGTTATTTCTTCAGAATTGGGTGCCATAGCCATGTCAAATGTACAAAAAATTCATTAAGTGATGATTCAGATTTTACTTGTGAACCCCTTTAAATGTCTTTGGAAGTCTAAAATGGAAAAAGAAAAAAGTAAATACACAACTGTAATGATGTTATCTCTCTCTCTCTCTCTCTCTCTCTCTCTCTATATATATATATATATATAAAAGTATAAATTTAGTCTTTGGATATATTATAAAAAACAGCTATAGCAATGAAAATAATTATTCATCTGATCCGTAACCTATATCAGGGGTCGGCAACCTTTTTTTTTTTACATAGCATGCCACTTTTTTTTCTGGATTAATTACAAAATGAATGAACGTGTGCCACCAATAAAAGAGTAACACTGTTAAAATTGAGATTTTTGGCTGCCCTTTGCATGCCACAACAAACGTCTTGACATGCCACCTATGGCATGCATGCCTTAGGTTGCCGACCCCTGACCTATATCACAGGAAGACCAGAAACATGAGCAAATAATTACCAGCCTTTCGTCAGAGACAATATAAGTACCAAATACTTAAAAGTGGTTGTTTAGAAAAGGTAATTAAAATATTGCTGTTGCTGGTTAACTGCCTCATTAGGTTCTGTTGCTTAGAAGATAAAGGACAGATTAATAGATACACAGGATACTTACAGACTAAGAGAGTGCATCACAATATCTCTATGCTTACCACTAGAGCATGATGTTAACAATATACATATTCAAGTGATAATTAGTTTACATATGGTAACCATAGTAACATATTAAAAGTAATGAGAGCAGAGAGGAATTTTTCATGAAAATATTAGAAAAGCCAACTTCCACTGAATTAATTAATTACACAGTCTTAAGAAGCCAGTGGCCTTAACAGTCGTCTATCATTACCTCCTTACAACATCCATCCTTCATGTACTGTATATTACTATAAATTCACGTTTTCTACAAGGAATACAATGATTTTTTAGAAAGCTTTACTAAAACACAATCATCAAAATAACAATATTCCATCTGTTAAGAAAAGACAAAAAAATAAAGTAACAATGAAACTTTCATTACTGCAAAACATACCCGGTACACAAAACCATGAACATAAATTAGTTCTCCTTAAAAGATGGACTTTTTCATGAAAGTGTACTGAATATGTGTATTGAAAGTATATTGCATGTGTGTATTGAAAGTGTACTGGACATGTACTGTATATGTGTATTGAACATGTGTATTGAAAGCGTATTGGATGTGTGTATTGAAAGTGTATTGCATGTGTGTATTGAAAGTGTATTGTATGTGTGTATTGAAAGTGTATTGTAGGTGAGTGATTAACTTGATTTCATCTTTTTGTCCAAACACTGTAACATAGTTTAGAAAGCAGCTTTGAGTTCGGCATGTGAGTTGCTGACCAAAAATTATGGGGTAATATATAACAGGAGAACATTAGGATTTGTGAATGTAATTCATGTAAATAAGTTTGGCCAACATCCAAATTTATCGCTCATGTTTACAGTGATAGCTTTCAGTAACTAGATACTGAAACAATAGTGTAGAGTAACATCTACAGTAATTAAACAGTGTAACAATAGTGTAGAGTGACATCTACAGTAATTAAACAGTGTAACAATAGTTTAGAGTAACATCTACAGTAACTAAACAGTGTTTTTATTATTTTATACATAAAAATTCAACAAAGTATGCACTAAGAAATTTGCTTTCAAATTATGATAAACAATATTTGGCATTTAGTGCAAAATCTGTTGTCATATTTCTCCTGTCCTAAGCAGTCCAGGTACAGTACTCAAACAACATTGCTTTCTTCTGACAAAGGCCCAGGGCAAGTGACTTGAAGACAAAGATCACCTGCTCTAACTAAAAATTCCACTTGCCTGTCAGGACCATCGTTTTTACTATTAGCCACTGTTTTTACTATTAATTTTTACATGAAACTGAAACTGCCCTTTTTAGAATACATATAAATGTGTGTGCAAAAATTATGAGTAAATTAAAAATAATGTTTTCTTTAGGTCCTAATGAAACCCAGTACATACTATGAAAATAATTTCTGCTTTACAGTATTTTCAAATACTTTGTTCACTCAAATGTAAGCATCACTTGTTTCTTAAGGTTGAAAAAATCTGTAGTAGTAAATGTTATCTGCAAACATTGGCTAAAGGTGTGTAAACAGGATGTCATATTCCATTGAATTTAATACAATGTGTATCTTGGTCTGGTCACTCAACATGCTGACTATTGACACCACCGACTGTTGAACAGTCTAGGCCAGTATTATACACCATAAACAGCACCTAGAAATCTTTGAATGAAGCTAAGTCAATGACACCTTTATTAACTGCATGAAAAAGAAACATTTTGTAAATCAGATATAGCAGCCTTTGAGTGTTGTTTCCTTAAGGAAGTTATGGTATTTTACATTTCAATGGATAAACAACTCAAAGATAATTTTACCTCATGATATTTCATGATCCAATGACCAATGTCCAGTTGCTTGTCAAATCCTTTGAACTGGCAGTGATTTACAAATGTTATAATAATAATAATAATATTAATGAGGACTCTGTATAGCGCCAAATCTTTAGAAGCTCTAAGTGCTTTACAACATTAGACAACACCTATAAGATAAAAAACTTATAATGATATGATTACAAAAACTAACACCAAGAAATTAGAAAACATTAAGAAACATGCTGAGAATATTTAAAGTAGGAAACATTATTAGGTCTTTAAGTTTATTCTTGCTGTTGAAATAAGTGAGTTTTGAGAGCCCTCTTGAATGTGATCACTACGTCTTTGTGTCTAAGTTCATTGGGCAATTCATTCCACATTGCTGGGCCCTGGTATGCACAAGAACGCTGTCCATATGACTGTTTTCATGGTTGGAATAATGAGTATACGATTGTCAGAAGAGCGTAAGTATCTTGCTGGTGAGTATCATACAGGTGAGGTCAGATAGGTATGTTGGACTAGAGTCCGACAGTGAAACATAGCACAGAGAACAAATTATGTGTTTGATTCTGGATCGAATGGATAGCCAGTGTAGGATACAGAGAAATGGGGAGGTGTGCTCTGATCGTGGTAATCTAAGTATGATCTGAGCAGCTGTGTTTTGCACTTTTTGAAGTTTCTGGAGCAGATATTGAGATGAACCAGACATAATTGAGTTACAATAGTCCAGTCTTGAAAGTACTAATGAACACATAAGTGTTTTAGTGACAGCCACTGAAAGGTATTTGTGAACTGAGCTGATGCGTCTCAGCTCAAGATATGCAGACTTGCATATGTTCATGACATGTTGGTGCCATGTGAGAGTACTGTCCAGAGTAACACTTAGGTTTTGTACTGATTGTGTAAATTTAATGTTGGTGTTGCTGATATTTATTGTTTGAGGTAAAGGATATGAATGAGAAAGTCTTTGTGTTTTATCGTCATTCATCTGCAGCTTGTTACATGTCATCCATGACTTCACATCAGAAATGCACCTCTCTACACCTTGGATGGTAGCATTAACTTCAGTTGGGTGGCTAGATTTGTATATTTGGGTGTCATCAGCGTACAAATGGTGAGACACTGGATGATGATCTATGACACTTGAGAGTGACTGAGTGTACAGAATGAAGAGAACAGGTCCAAAAGTAGACCCATGTAGAACACCACAACATAGATCAACTGGGCTGGAGTGTATTCCATTTGCAGATACAATTTGTGTCCTGTTGACCAAGTAGGACTTGAACCACAGTAAGGCTGTATCATGAATGCCAAATGCATGCTAGACATTGAAGTAATATATCATGATCTATTGTGTCAAATGCTGCAGACAAATCAAGGAGGGTGAGGACTGTAATCTTTCTGCTTTCCAACGCAGAGAGAAGGTCATTAACTACTTTTAGAAGAGTAGTTTCAGTACTGTGGCAAGGGCGATATGCAGATTGTACATTGCTAAAAAGACTGTTTGAATTTAGATGAGATACAAGCCAGGATAGAACAACCTTTTCTAAGATTTTTTATATGAATGGGAGATAAGAAACTGGACAGTAGTTCTTTAAATCGTTATGGTCTAGTGTTGGTTTCTTCAGCAGAGGCTTTGCAATGGCAGTTTTGAAAAATTATGGGAATTTCCCAGACGAGAGAGGTATTAATAACATCAGTTAGTGAAGACATTTTTAATGAGATTCAGGTGGCTAATCATTCATGACAAATACCTTTCATTCCAAACATCTGTCGAAAAACCCTCAGAAATCACATTTTTTATCACCTAGCCACCTTGAAATCAGCAAAATCAATCTCAGACCATTATAGCTGGCTCATTTCAAAGGTAACAAACTTGCCTCCTGCAAAGTTAGGACTTGGAAGTTGGCTTATCCCATATACATACAATAATGGTTTAAATGTTTAAATTTTGTTTTTAAGTATTTATTTCCTATTAGACAAAACTTGTAAATATTCACATCATCATGAGAAAATGAATGATTAACACTGACACTGCTCTACAGTTTCATATTTTGCATAGGGTTATAATTTTAAAGAAAAGAATTTCCCAGAGTTTCCTCACTGGTTATACATGCTATTTAAAAAAGACGTATATCTTAGGTATTTTTCAAATAAACTTTAATTCCCTTTTTGTTTTAGGTGTATGACTGATGGGTGTAATATGGGTTATAGAGTATACAGCTTAGCCTTACATCAGATGTGCACCTTTCAAACACTGCTAGCTCCACTTAGTCATGGTCACATCCTAGACTTCAGAGGTAAATTGTATACAAAAGAGCACATAACATTTTATTACATTTTATATATGTAGTAATTTATCCATTATACTTTCAGAAGCTGGTATTGTCTAGTAGGGCAAAATTCATTTTCCCTATTTTAACAAGTGCTAAAGATAGTGTACTTTAGACTAATTCAGGCTGATACTTTTACCATACGGAAGTAGTCATTTCAGTTACCACTGTGCTTAGATCATGTACAATTTCCATAAGTGCAATATCCAAAGAAACGTCAGCCACATTACATCAAAGTAGCATAGAGGTATGCGTACATTCTCTCCACTGTGCCTGTTTCAAATGCAAGCAACTTCACCTTACATAAGTCAATCTCTCAAAAGTACATAATAACTGCTGAGTGCCCCCCAATTGAGTCTGACAGGGACCACACCAATAATCAAATGACTTGGGGGTAAAACTTCAGAGTAAATTCATTCAATAAACGTGTAATTTATGTCACAATATTTTTATTCTGTTTATGTTTACCTAATGCTTATATTTGTCTGCATTATTTAGGTAAGCAGAATGTTTGAAAATTCAATTATCACTGATATCATACATACACTGTTCTCATACATACACTATCATACATACTATTATCATTCATATACTGATATCATACATACACTGATACCATACATACACAGATATCAGACATACACTGATACCATACATACACTGTTATCAGACGTACACTGATACCATATATACACTGTTATCAGACATACACTGATACCATACATACACAGATATCATACATACACTGTAACATATATACACTGTAACATACATACACTGTTATCAGACATACACTGGTATCATACATACACTGATATCATACATACTATTATCATGCATATACTGATATCAAACATACACTGTTATCAGACATACACTGATACCATACATAGACTGATATCATACATACACTGTAACATACATACACTGTTATTAGACATACACTGATACCATACATCAGTAAGCATCAGATAACATTAACAGTCTTATTAGATTTCACCATCTTCAATAGTTACGTTACTTTGGAAACCATAGCAAATTTTGAAGCCTGATTATACTTTTGTCTGATGTCAATGCCATCATGCTGTATAATTTTGTAAAACTCCATTATAATTTGCTAGAAAGCACTTTATAATTTTTATTTAGCCAAAAGATAATCAGGGATCGTCCTGGGCTTCGCCAATGTCGCAAATTGCGATTTTTTTTCCTTATTGGCGACAAAAATATCCCATCTGGCGATTTTTTTGGCGACATACTTTTTGGTTATTTAATTTGTACATACAATCATGGATTTGGACTGGATAAATTAAAAGGCAGAACGAAAGGAAGCCACAAACTTGACTAAGCAATGCATTGGTATCAATCTGTTACATAAACAATCTTTTGTTCTTATTGACAACCCCATCTTTACAGTGCATTGTTACATCATAATCTGCTTATGCTGACATCTGGGCTGAGTACTGTATGCTGCGATACAGTCAATCATGCTACCGCACTATACCTACAACTGACCGACTTCTTAAGACGCGAATAGAACAGATACAATTAATTGTATGGCTAATCCTTCTGTATTTTTATACATATACCAATACAATAGTTTTGCTGAACTTTCATAGAAAACTGATAAGCTTTGAAGTACCGACAACTGTGTATAAATACAAAGCCAATGGAAACAATCTAAATCACAATTACATCTGTCGCCAGTGCAGCATTTTATTCATTGATCTTTTCCTTTTGCCATCAATCCTGTGTTATGGCTGCAGAGACTTAAACTCCGCAACAAGAAATAGCAAAAAAAAAAAAAAAAACAGTTTTGCATAATTAATAATAATTATTTATTTCTCAAAATACAGGAGTGAAAGAATCCCTAAGTTGGGTGTGAATTTATGCTTATATATACGGTCCAATATTGCCAGGTGTTGACTCGTGTAAGTTTCATTCGTGGGAATGGAGATCCTATTTTTCTTGTCGAGAAAATTTATACAGCATTCAGTGATCATTCTTGGGATTTAGGAAGCAATTCGCTACAAGCTTTGTGAAGCTAGCCATAAAGGGGGGGGGGCTGCTGAGAGACTACTGGTGTCACCTGTCAGCACTGTACACTGTGAACGTGGATTCAGTAAGATGAACTTCATAAAAACTGACATCAGAAATAAGCTCTGCATCTCATCTCTCAAGAATTTAATGAGAATCAGCATGTACAGATGTGAAAAATTAGACTTTGAAACTGCATTCAACAAGTGGGCAGCCCTAAAATCGCGACGGATCTTCATGTAACACTTTGTAACATTTTGTTAATGCTTCTTGTAATTAAAGTATTAACTAATCCATCTTTTGTAATTTTCATTGCCTGTTACATTAATAGACTAAATTAACACTTGGAAAAATGTACACTACTTTTTTTGGCGACACTTTTTGAAAATTGGCGACAAAATATTGAGGTTGGCGATTTTTTTGGCGACAGCTTTTTAAAAGCCAGGACCATCCCTGGATAATGCATGTGCATTCTTTGCTTCATTATTAACATGTGATCATCAATACTCATCAAGATCAGTTTCACATGAGAGGAAAGCGGCTTTGTAAATGTTTACAAGGTGAAGACAGATCTCGTTTATAAATTATATGTGTCAATTTGACAGTCTTACATGTGACCATGTAGATTATGAAAGAAAAAAAAGAAGACTTTCTTGAAAATAAATGTCAATAATTATTTTTATTTTTATTGGGTTGGGAATGTTTATTTTACGTTCATGCTAAATACTGCTAAGCCCGACAAAACCCAACAAAGCCACACAAAGTCAGATTAAAAAAGAATGTGTATTGTTCATTATATTGATCATTCAAGTAACTTAGCCCAAAAACTAGTTTTCAACATATTATGCAGATTTAAATGACCGAAAATTCTTTTTCATTATCTATTTAACCCAATACAAGGACAGAAAGATTTTTAAACTTACAATACTGGAAAATATTTACAGTTGATATAAAATTTAAGGTATGTGGTAGTTAAGTGCTACTCTAATTCGATTAACATGAGTTAACACGTTTTACAATCACGAGTAGGTGAGTAGACACATGCTACCTTTAACTGAATTAACATAGAGGTAGTATAAGGGCAGTTACAAAAAGTTGATTATGCCAAATATAAGTTTACTAATATGTAATTGTGATTGTTTTCGCTTCCTTTCTGTGCATACCCGAAATAAAGTCAAATTTAGAGTGTATTAGAGCAAAACAATTCTTCAAAATGTTTTTGATACTGTTTTGGTTTTTTTCTTTTCAATCTTATTAAAGGTAATCAATTTTGGACTGTAATTCAAAGAAATAACAACAAACAAACATTACTGAACATTCATTAGTACAGTGAATTCATTAGATATGCTATTATAAATTATGAAGTGGAATGTAGTGTAGTAGATCATTAATTTTATTATACTTTATTATTATTTACATAAATTAACGAGTCTGGAATATAACTGTAAGGAAAAGCATGGAAATGACTGTCAATTATTTTTTTGGTGGGGGGGCACCAGACTGATGCCCCCTACTTAAATAAAAATATAAAGTGTTTTTCATGTATTTCCCCCAAGATGTAGGTGCTTGTTTAAGGTTTACAAAAGAATTCTGATAAAAATTTGAGTTTATAACTATATTTTGTCAGGGTATTTATTGAGTCTGAGCATTGTTTAAAGGGTAGTAGTCTGAAACATGGGTCCCATCCCCATTTCAGATTTTCTATCCTTAATTTTTGGTGATCTTTGCCAAAGATCTTCTATGTCCCATGCATGCTATGTGTAGCAATTATACAGTGTGTGTATGCTATAAAGTCTTTATGTAGGGACAGTGGAACTATTTTCCCAATTTTACCCAGCTGTCTTAATATATATTTTAATATGGACTTTTCAAATGCATTTGTCTAGGTATAAGTTTAGATATTTTGAAATTATTTGCAATTTAGAATTTTGGTGAGAGAAATGATGTACTACAAGTTGAAATTAAAATGAAACCTAGTGTTTTATCTGAGTGACTATCGTGTGGCGTTTCTTGCATTAAAATTTATTTCCAAAATGAAGCAGGCTTTTTGTTGTATAGTATTATTTACTTCTCGTGGGTTATTCTGATACTCTTTTGCAAGCCTGTCCACTTCGTGTAGTGCATTGTGACATAGCCATGTGATGTCTATGCATCGTGCTTTATCCACATGAAGGTTCCCTGTTTCCCTCCTAATATTTTATACTTTCTATTTTCTATTTTGTTAGTCCTTTGCTATTGAGTAACCTGTTACATGTTTAGAGTGTTGTTTAGAAGAAGAAAAAAAGGGAAAACTAAGATGCCTTTCTTATGAAACATCGAAAAGTTTGTTTAGTTTGTCAACCTATGTTTCGACAATCAGTGAAATGAACAGTTTATAAAAAAAAAACATTTCAAATATGTTTTCTTTTCAGGCTTTATCATTAATTATAATTCTATTGAAAACTAGTCCTTCCGTTTGGATAAATTATTCGTCAATATAATTTAAAATATACATTTTTCTAATATGACTTTGCACGACTCTGTCAGGCTATGTATGGCTTAGTCGAGCTTTGTATATCAGGCATTGCATAATTAGGATATACTGAAATATTGCATTTTCTTTCGATAATCACTCAAATGAATACTTTATCAAATAATAAACATTTTACATATGGTTTTCTTAATATTCGAATTCGAACTTTGCCGCCAAATTTTATTGGTTATTTAATTCGGCATAATCATGTTGAAAACTAATCCTTCAGTTTGGTTAATTTATTCATCAATATAATTTAAATTATAAATACGCTTGTCTAAAATGACTTTTATAACTGTCTGGCTATGTGTGATTAGTATATATTGAAAAAGAAACTGCACTTTCTTTAGATAAGTTCAGTGAACAATTTATAAAGTAATAAATGTTTAATTATGATTTTGTCATACTTTGTTATTACTCTTTCATTATTTGATTTCAAATTTGTACTGTGACCTACTTTTCGGGCATTTAATTTTGCATAAATGTTGAAAACTTGTCTTTCGGCTTTGTTAATTTATTCATCAATATAATTAGTAATATAAATATGCATTTTTTATTTGACTTCACATGGCTTTGTGTGGCTTTGTTAGGGTTTGTCGGGCTTTGTCAAGCTTAGCAGTATTTAGCAGGACCCTTTATTTTTACAGCATACAAACTCAAGTAGGTTATTTAGTGTGCAGGCAACTGGAGTATAATGCCTTATAAAACAGCACACCACTTTCACTGACCCAGACTCATTCAATGGTAAGTTTTAATCCATGATCCTTTCAGCTGCATGTCTAGTATGCTAATATATGAACCAATCTGACTCCTTAAAGTTCCCCATACACTCATCATTGACATTAGCAAATCGATCCTGGTGTGATGCATGTTTCTGCTGAAGATCACTGCATGAATTGTTTTGTTTTATTATTTACTAAGGTAACAGGTTAGAACACATATATTCCTATTATTTACCATGGTGGCAAATTAGAACAGATATATTCCTATTATTTACCATGGTGACAGGTTAGAACACATATTCAGATTATTTACCAAGGTAACATGTTATAACATATATATTCATATTATTTACAATTGTAACAGGTTATAACATTCATATTATTCACTAAATCTTGCAGCGTTACATAAATAATATCCTAAACAAACACCGTCATACTAAAAGAATAAAAGAATCTCGTTACATTTGTAAGAGATTATTTTACCAAGGACTCAGATATTTGGAAGACAGGCTGGCTTTTTCATGGGTATGCTACGAAACTCTAACACGAATACGGAGAAATATTAACTTGATGCAGAGTTATAATTAAATTCTAGCACTTTGCATTCATACACATCAGCAATGGAGTAGAAAACAGTGAATCTTGATAGGAAAGATCCTTCTATTTTGACACATTTTTATATAAAGAAACCAGACTTTCTCATAAAGCTTAATAAATAAATACTTACTACAGTGATAAAATAATTATAAAAATTAATCACAAAGAGCATTTAGAGACAAGAGACAGCTACAGTTTTTTCTTGTTTACCCTTCTTCGACAAACAGGAAGTTCAACTCCACTGGAATGTATAAAGTATAAACCACGATTCCGCCATAGAAGCGGATAAGGAACCGGTGCTCAGCGTTTTGTAAGGTTTTCCAATAAAGGTTTAGAATATATATATAGTGTACGCTGTATTAGTGATATACCACAAAATGTATAAAATTTTCATTAAAATGAAACGATGCTTGCATACAGCGTGCATGCTATTTATATATTTTATTTATATCACATACAAATGCACATATTTCCCGTTTGATCGGAATTAAGTTATGCTCCGGGAAACTGTGTACTGACCGAGTGAATGAACTCCTCACATCCCTGCGAGTTTGTCCGCTACAATATGTAATTCCATGGCTTTTCTTGTTGTTCATAATCACATTAACAAATTGATTAGTTGATTATTTTCTTTGTTGAGTTTCTATTATTTTTCACATTGATTAAATCAGTATAAGACACTTATGACGTAAACATGAAAAATTGTTTTTATCAAGAAAGTAGAGTACTACAAATACGATAGCTTCTTGTAAACATTGAACGCTTTGCACTCACGTACTGGAGCATGGAAATTAGCGTAGAATAGAAACTAAGCGAAATGACGAACCAAAAGAGGTAATTAAAATATATTATATAATATATATTATTATATGAGGATGTATATTAAAATCCCTATTTTTGACGCATCTAGGGACCTCGATTGCTACAAATATTGACATCCTAGCGCTAAACAAGTAATTTCAATAAGTCGGTCCATACTGTTTGGTATCGAACCTAGGACCTCTTTATGCGGGATAAGACAACTTCGCCTGCCTGCACGTTTCAGTGCCCATACTACCACGGCTACCGCCACATCACTAAAAAAATGTTGTTTTGGTAGCCGTTCAAATACGGTGCTATAACGTGCAGACACTCTCGAAACTTAGATACATACATTGTTTGTCCCAAGATACGTTGCCACTGGCTAGGTTAGTTTTTATTTATATAAGGGAGTAATGTCACATTACTCCAAACACTGGCCTAAGAAGAATTACTCTTAAGACTGATTCTGATATCATGTTAAAAACTCGACCCTTTCGGTTGCGAGTTCAGCCTGCTAATCGCTACACCATACACCACGAGAGAGAGAGAGAGAGAGAGAGAGAGAGAGAGAGAGAGAGAGAGAGAGAGAATCTCTACATATCTAAACCGCCTACATTTATTCTTATACCATGCCACTGTAGGAATCGTTCCTTACGTCTTATCTACCATTCGGCGTTAGGCAGTACACGTACAAGAGAGACACAGTTATATGGGGTTCTCACAGGTAAGATCGTATTTTAATTTGTCGGTTTTACGGACTTTCTAATTATAACGTTATAGTCTTTATTAGGGTTTCAAATCTACTCTTCAGCCCATACTTGCACTGATGAGTATCCATTGAAAAGCACGATAATGCTCGTTGATAACAAATCCAACTTTATTTTCCTTTCTTGCTTTAACAGTACTTTGTGCGTGTGTGTGTGTTAGAGAGAGAGAGAGAGAGAGAGAGAGAGAGAGAGAGAGCGAGAGAGAGAGAGAGAGAGAGAGAGAGAGAGAGAGAGATGATGATGATCCGCAGAAACATTATATAAAAAACAAACCGGAATTCTTCACCAAGGGCCTTCGTAAAAGTTCTTAACTTCAACTTACCAAACCATCTGTTGGTCCATTTGACCAAATTTGGTAGAAGCGTTTGCACGTACAGAAAACTTTGTCAAAAGATTCTAAGCAGAGAAAGAAGTTTTGCTCCAAGCTGGGGGATTGGGGTGGGGGGTGGTGGCTGGTTGTTGTTTGTTTGGTTGGTTGATTGATCTGGTATTGGTGTTTCACACAACACAAGAAGGTTATTTAGTGCCTTGAGAATTGTAGTAATTGCCTTTCCCATGAAGACATTATGTCATAAGCAAGAATGTTTCGGACTTAAGCAGAGAGAGAGAGAGAGAGAGAGAGAGAGAGAGAGAGAGATAATTAGGGGGAGTAGTATCCTCAAAATATATTTCTTTTTAAAAAAAGAAACCCGAATTCTTCACAGAGGGCCTACGTAAACGTACTTAACCTCGACTTATCAAGCAATTTGTTCGCCCATTTGACCAAATTTGGTAGAAGCTATAGCACATACAGAAAACGTCTAAAGATTATAAGCAGAGAAGCAAGTTTGCTCCAAGCAGAGACAGAGAGAGAGAGAGAGAGAGAGAGGGATTCGGTGGTTGTTTGGTTTGTTGGTTGGTTAGTTGATCTAGTATTGGTTTTTCACACAACACAAGAAGATTATTTAGTGCCAAGACAATTGTAGTAATTGCCTTTCCCATGAACACAACACGATAACCCAGAGAGAGAGAGAGAGGAGACTAAACTGTCTATTGGGTTCCAAGATTTACAAGTATAACATGCAATCAATGTACCTCTGGATGAAGATTATAGTTAATTTTTAATTCGATGAACTTAGATAAATAAATATATAAATAACAGACAAATTGAACATTATTTTATTTTAAGTGTCTCTTTTCAACAAATATATCATTTAGTAAGAGGGTACAATATAATCGAAAATTTGAATCTGTGCCTGAAAATTGAAGGTGAAATATGCGCATTTCTTTGCATATAGTAAACATTCATAGCATAGCTGAAAATTATATATATATATATATATATATATATATATATATATATATATATATATATATATATATATATATATATATATATATATCATTGGCGGCTCATTCGCGGGAGACCATGCGAGTAGCGCCTTCGGAGTTTCGTCTGTCTCTGGGGTTTGGCATCGTTTGCTGTAGCTATGCAGGGATATGCGTGAGTTACAGTCCCTGTTTCAGTTAGTGCAGACGTATAGCGAAGTCTGAGTTGCTGGGATTGCTGACACACTCTTTTTTCTGTCAAGTTTTTCTACTGCCAGCTGGCCTCTCCTCAAATCAGTGACTGATTTGCCCTTTCGGACCGTCAGTATCCAGGTGCCTTAGTGTTCGGTCTGCACTTCCCAGCCGTCGGGTGAGATTTCGCATGCCTTCATTTTGAGAGAGAGTGTTGCTGATGGTTGACACCAGGTAAGTAAAGTTGTTCATTGCTTCCATGGTGACACTGTCGATTTGATGGACGGGGTAGTGGCGGCATCTTGCGCGCTTATGTATATCCTCCCATCAGTGAAACGGACTCACATTCTCTGGAGGGAATCATCGGTGTGGGTTACTAGAGCGGCGTCATCAGCAAAGAGCATCACCCTTATGAGGACCGACCTCGCTTTGGTCTTCGAGTGCAGTCATGACAGATTGAACAGTCTCCCGTCGGACCTGATGTGCAGAGATACACTATCATGGATGAGTCAAATGCGTAAGACAGGAGCAGGTAAAGTGAGATTCTGAATAGGGTCGGCGTCAGCACGCAGCCTTGCTTCACGCCTCTGTTGATGGGGAAGGAGTCTAAGAAGGATACATCTTACATGACTGTTACCTTCAATTCTGCACGGAAAGAGATCATGCTGCTGAGTTTTGTGGTTGAGCCGTTCTTCCTGAGAACTTCAAATAGGCCCTTCCTGCTGACCAGATCGTATTGGTGAGGTCGATGAACATCATGTTGAGTGGCTGCCCTTGCTCTTTGCTCTTCTCTTGGAGATGACGGAGAAGAAAATCATGTATGTGATTTACCTGCATGATCTGAAGCCACACTAGGAAACCGGGTACATGTTGAGGAGCACGCGGATGTAGACTTTGCCAATGATGCTCAGGAGCTAGATCCATCTTAAATCGTTACAGTCACATCAGTCGCCCTTGCTTTTGTAAAGGGTCACGTTGGCGGCGGAGCGCATGTCTTGGGGGACTGCTCCTTCCTCCCAGCAGAGGCAGAGTAGCTCATGCAGCGGCTCAAGGGATGTTGATTTCTCATGTTTGATGGCTTTTGGCGAGATGCTGTCGCTACCTGGTACTTTGTCGTTTGGGAGGTAGTAGATGGCATTGCTTAGCTCCTCTAAGGTGGGTACTTTGTTGAGCTCCTCCATGGTGGGAAGTTTCTGTATGCAGCAATGGGCAGCATCATTGACTGACGTTTTTCGGTAGTACAGTAGTGCTCCACCCATCTGGCCATCTGTTGATCACGGTATGTGATAATCTCTCACGTCAGAGATTTCACGCGGGGGTGGGTGGGGTGGCACACCTTTCGTCACAGGGCTAGGGCCTTCTTTTTGCCGCTGTACATACGTTGGATGTTTCCAGATTTTGCAATGCTCTGGATTCCATCACACAGTTGCTGAAAGTATTCGTTCGCGCACTGTCCAGCTTTGAGTTGGGTCGTGCTTCAAACATTTCTGAGGGAAGTTAGCGTCCGTTCGTTAGCACATTATTTGTAAGCTATGAAGGCTGTTACTTTATTCTCGATTATTCGTTCCATCTCTGAAAGGTGTGTGTTGAACCAGTCCTGACTTGGCCTTATCTTCTTGTCAAACGTGGACATGGTTGTGCTGTAGATGGTGCTATTCATTATGTTCCACTTGGCTGTGGCATCGTGGTCTGGCAGATCCTGGAGAGAGAGGTCCAGGGAGGAAACATACCACCCCACCTTGGAGGAGACCGACATCTGCGCAGTGTTGATGCGAGGGCGACCTTTTGGTTTGGAGTGGTGTAGTGTGTGTGGCTGTAGACGCACCCTGCTTCTCACGAGGGCGTGGCTGGAGTCGCGGACTGCACTGTTGTAGCTTTTGGCGGAGATGACACTGTTCAGAGCAGAGTGTCTCATGATGACCAAGTCGAGCTGGTGTCAGCGATGAGATCTGGTGTGTTTTCATGACACTTTGTGTTGTGGCTTACACTTAAAGTACGTGTTTATAACCCACAGGTCATGGTTTGTGCACATCTACAACAGTCTCTGACCGTTTTCGTTGGTTTTTTCAGTGCCATGATGTCCAAGGCAGGTAGACCTTGACTCGTGGCTCGCACCTTCTCTGACATTAAAGTCGCTGTAGAGGCATACTAGCTTGTCTTTAGGGCATCCTTTGAACTGTTCGTCAAGCTGCCCATAGTACATAGCCTTTTTGTCTTCCGAAGACGTGAGGGTGGATGGGTCGACACTAAGAATGTTGAAAGGACCTGCAAAAGTGGGAAGGCGGATGGACAAGTGACGCTCAGTACCTCCTGAGGAAAGTTCCGTCGAGCACAGGAAAGTGTTTTTACTGGCGAAGCCAACTCCGTGCTGGCGAGGCTACTCAGGTTTTCGAACCTTCCAGAAGAATGTGTAGTTTTCCTCTCGAAGAGAGCCACTGAAGACTAGCCTGGTTTCCTGGACGGCAGCTATGCTGACATTTAGTCTTGTGAGCTTTCTGTTGACGATGACCGTCTTGTTACAGTCGGAAACCGCCCTGAGGTCATCAGAGATGCGTGAGGACATGGTGTGCACATTCCAGCTTGCAAATCGAAGAGATATAATCTTCTTTGTTGATTATTTTTTCTTTTGTTTGTTGAGGCGTTTCCATCTGATTGTCATGCTGAGCAACGTACTGAGCTTCAGGCACTCACTGGAGCAGGCAGATGTTGGCGGGCCAACACCTTACTGACCGAGAGCTGCCGTATTGAGGCGTGTGATGGTCTACCAGTGGGGCGCAATGATCCCTTCCACCGTCAAAATTGATCCGCGAAGCCCCTTCTCAACGCCAATAGGTTTGGATATATAACCCGTCGACTGCCAGGCTTCGTGTTTTTTCCTCACTCTAGAGAGAGGCTGTAGTGGCCTCTCCTGAACGCAGCCTGGGTGACTGGCTGTGGAGCTTTGAGATCCTGGGCTGCCCAAACGTCAGGATCCTTCTCTCATCCTTGCTGGTGAAGTCCAAAGGAGTGCCGAGCTTTGCATTTGGCACCAGTTTTGATGTAGGAGGTGCCGAAAGGAAGTAGTATTTGACACCCAGTCGCCTTATGGGCTCCACTCCGTTTTATCTGTCTGGGTTTACACTCGTAGTCCGTCCTTTCCCTGAAGATGTCCCCAAGGCAGCGGAGCCATCATCCGATGGCTGGGTCACTTCGTGGTTGTGAAATCAGACTTTCCTTCCCATAGACGAACTGCCGGGCAAAGCTAACGAGTACCATCTGCCTGGGTTTGGAGTCAGAGATTTCCTTATCTTAGACTGGCTGCTTACTTAGGCTAACGAGCCCAGTCTGCCCACCCACTTATGCCGCCGGCCACTCGGTCGCAACACACTGCAGGCTCTGTGAAAACAAGGGGCCCCGTATGAAGGTGCTGCTGTGGACACAATAGTGTAGGAGAGGCCATATGCAAGTATCCTCCTGCCCAGCAAGAGTCAGACAGTGGTCCCTGGCGATCACTACACATGGAAAGGAAAGGCTGTGAGAGACGCTTCACTTTCCTTAGTGGTGAACCGCTCCGGTGGCCTAGTGGTTAGAGCGTCCGCCTCGGATGCGGGAGGTCGCGGGTTCAATCCCCGGCCGAGTCATACCAAAGACTTACAAAAACGGTACTAACAGCTGCCTCGCTTGGCGCTCAGCATTAAGAGGTTAGTGTTAGGACTGGTCGGCCCGGTGTCAGGATAATGTGACTGGGTGGGACATCATGCTACATGTCTGCGGCATGATGCCCCAGTGCTAGACATCACTATAAACTGCCACATTGCAGACATCGTAGCGATATGACTGAAAAATTGTTGAAGCTACGTTAAAAATCCAAATCACATTATATCACTTAGTGGTGATGTTTCGGCATTTTGTTTTTGTTTTGTTTTGTTTTCTGATCGCAAAAAATAAAACCCAGTAACATATCTTTATTTGAAATTTGGTATATAAATGTCAGCGCAAATGAACCACTGGAAACATCAATAATATAATTGTTGTTCCTCAGATCATGAAGTATGAATGAATAATTTATAGAAAAACAAGATTATATAGTCCTCCACGTAATCTCAGGCAACAACTAACATTTTCGAAAACAAAGCTGTTATCAAATGGAAAATAACCTTCTAAAAGTTTCCAAATGTTTACATAAAATCATAGTCACACTTTGAAGGTCTGTTAATGAAAGAATAATATGGAATATGGAAAATATTATCCAGCCAGGTATGTTAATAGGAGAATTAAATTAACCTTGACTCAGACCTTCAAAAAATGTTTACTTTTATTGGTAATAATCCTTATATTAAACCCATACACATAGGAAAATATTTGCTATGTATTAGTTGTTTGCAGAATAGAAAAAAGTCAATGATTCAGGTCAAGTAGAAAATGAACATCAATTTGGAAATGGTCAAGTCCAGCTTACAGTTTTCCAGCGTAAAATAGATAATAAATAAATACATAAATACAAAATAAATACCTAAATAAATAAACAAAAAAAAATTAATACATATCAATGGAAATTAAATATATGTAACAATATACTCGCGAGTCTTATATTTTTCATTGTGGCTTTCACTTTATTCACTTCTGTCCTAGATAATTTTTAAATTAGAAATCAAGTGGTTAGGATATAAAGAGCTTGAGTTCAATTATCAAACTTAGGAGAAGTTTTTTTATTTTGCTAAACCACGATCTTTAAATTTTCATGCTGCATTCAATTCATGAACACATTTTTACCAGTTTTGGTTGGAAATAGCGGAATGAGTTTGATGTGGTGTATACTACGAACAATCGAATCATGTGTCCTGGGAATAATTAATACAAAATCGATTTGTGTACACACACCAACAACCGAAACGTTATTATGAAGGGGTGAATCTTTTTCAGATGCAGTCGTAATGAATAATATTGCCTTTTACATTTTCTTCCAGATTATTAATAAAAGATATACAAGTCGTCTGAAAAGTGGCCCTGTTTAATCCAAACGACACGAGCATGTTATCTCACTTGATTATTTTCATTCAATTTTCAGAAATACAATTGCGAAATAATGCCTCTCCTGATTGCATTTCTTGCCGTGTGTACGTGTCTTGGACCCAGCGTTGAAGGTACAGATATAAATCCTTCTGAGACGATAGCATTGTATGCTAAATGGTCATATAACTTCTTATCATGTCGAGGCTATTTAGCGCGAAAACAGCAATTAAACCTTCTTCGATATCGATCATCGACTTTTGCGTGATTATTAATTTTTGTCTTGATAAAACTTAATTGTGTTCTACATCATTTTTATAACATTCAGTTGATGTTCATTTCTGCAAAGACCGTTTATTACGTGTATAACTTATTTAAAAAGCCAATGGAACTCGCACTGTGGTTCACTTCATATCATTTCTTTTGTGGTCACGTAAGAAATAGTCTTGCGAAATATTACCAACAATTGTCTGCTAGGCTACTAGTTTGATCAAGTTTTAGCTTTCACTACAAATATGTGTGGATCTTGCTCAAATAAATGCCAGAATGAAAATAGCGATATTTTATACAGTTCGGTGACGTGACGGCGTCAATAGATTAGTGCCGACATTGGGAGTAGAATCAGCATAGAAGTATGTTAATGCATGGGGTAGAATAATATACAAGCATGTTAATGCATGGGTTAGAATAATATACAAGCATGCTAATACATGGAGTAGAAGCAGTCTACAAACATGTTAATGAATGGGGTAGAAACAACACGGAACAACGTTCAGGCAAGGAGTATAATCAGTCCATATTGTGCATCTAGGGAGTAAAATATAAACATTTTGATGCAAGGGGGAATAACAATTTAGGAACATGTTAGAGCAGGTTTTAGAATTCATTCATAACCATGTTAATGCACGCTATAGAGCATTTTAGCGAGGAGTAGAATATATCTATAATCATGTTAATGCAGGAGTAGACGCAATATGGAAGCATGTTAATGCCGGAGTAGACTCAGCATGGAAGCACGTTGATGCAGGAGTAGACGCAACATGGAAGCACGTTAATGTAGGAGTAGACGCAATATGGAAGCACGTTAATGTAGGAGTAGACGCAATATGGAAGCACGTTAATCCAGGAGTAGACGCAATATGGAAGCACGTTAATTCAGGAGTAAACGCAGCATGGAAGCACGTTAATGCAGGAGTAGACGCAGCATGGAAGCACGTAAATGCAGGATCAAAAGTATCATAGAATCACGTTAATGTAAGAAGAAAAAATAACACAGAAGCTGGATGATGTAAGCGGTAGAAGCAGCACAGAAACACGTTAATACATGTGTAGCAGCAACACAGAAGCACGTTAATGTAAGGAGTGGAAGCAACACAGAAACACGTTAATGTAAGGAGTGGACGCAACACAGAAGCACGTTAATGTAAGGAGTGGACGCAACACAGAAACACGTTAATGTAAGGAGTGGACGCAACACAGAAGCACGTTAATGTAAGGAGTGGACGCAACACAGAAGCACGTTAATGTAAGGAGTGGACGCAACACATAAGCACGTTAATGCATAAGTAGAAGCAACACAGATGCACGATAATGTAAGGAGTAGAATTAACATATAATCGTGTTAATGTAAGATGGAGAAGCAAGCTAGAAGCATATAAATGCATGCAGGTGAAGAGATCCAAAAGCATATTAATGAAGTGAGTAGAATCAATCTATATGCATGTCGTGGGATGGAGACGCGATCTATAATTATAATAATGCAAGGAGTAGAACCGTTCGTCAGCATCTCTACAAACGGGGTATAATCAATCTATACGTATTTTAGAGCTTTAGATCAAGTTGTAGGTACAATGTATAAGAATGTTAATGCAGGAAGTATAATCAATCTATGTTAATGCAGGGAGTATAATCAGTCTATCAGCATGTTAATGCAGGGAGTATAATCAATCTATAAGCAAGTTAATGCAGGGAGTATAATCAATCTATAAGCAAGTTAATGCAGGGAGTATAATCAATCTATCAGCATGTTAATGCAGGGAGTATAATCAATCTATAAGCAAGTTAATGCATGGAGTATAATCAATCTATAAGCAAGTTAATGCATGGAGTATAATCAATCTATAAGCAAGTTAATGCAGGGAGTATAATCAATCTATCAGCATGTTAATGCAGGGAGTATAACCAATCCATAAGCAAGTTAATGCATGGAGTATAATCAATCTATCAGCATGTTAATGCATGGAGTATAATCAATCTATCAGCATGTTAATGTAGGGAGTATAATCAATCTATAAGCAAGTTAATGTGGAGAACTGAAGCAACCTAGAAACAATATATATGTATTTTTAAAAGCTTATCCTTAAATTCATTGACACTATCTAACTAAACCTAAGATTTAACGGTTAGTGGACCTCTGGATGCCATGTTTGATTCCCGGTTCCAACTTGGGCAGTTATATGTTGTTACCCATCTAAATTAAGGTGTTTCTTCTAAGTTCTCTGCTTTTCCAAACCTCAGAAAAACCAAGCAAATCCAACATCTGATCTTCAAATAGCCGATTGCATAATAAGTCATAAGCAGATCGATGAGAGTTCAAAGTCAGATGAATAAAGCTAAAATTATTCACGGTTCTTCTATTATTCATAGGTTTCCTATTTAGTTTCTCCGCACCGTGGACGGAATGGTCTGCTTGCAGTCAGACATGTGGCAGAGGTGTTCGTACACGAACGTACAACTGTAATGTATTCAATCATTTTACCTTGCAATACCACAGCTGCACAGGAACGCCAGTACAACAAATAGAAATATGTAATGTTCATCCATGTCCAGTTGGTATGTTCACTTTTTCAATGTGTATATTTTATGTTTGTCTCCAAGACTTATATATATATATATATATATATATATATATATATATATATATATATATATATATATATATATATATATATATATAATAAGGAGTAAGGGTACAATGGCAATGCTTAACAAAATTAACGGTTCTTCTGTTATTAATAGCTTTCCTATTTAGAAACAAAATTAACCTACTAATAACAGAAAAACCGTTAATTTTGTTAAGCATCTCCACTGTATCCTTACTCCTAATGTATATTGTTACGTGTTTAGGCTCGAATAAACAGTAACACAAGAAAGAGTGAAAACAAGAAGTTTTGAAAAAAAAAATATAATAATTTATTTTCCTGGAAAATTTCTGTAAATATAAAAAATGTGAACTTACGGTTTTACAGAATCAAATCCAAAAATAATCCAAGAATATAATTTTAGGACTCCTAGTAACAAAATGTTCGACTGATTTCAAGTTAGAGTTCCGACGAAGAATCCAAGATGGAAGACGATGACATATAATGTATCCTGTAGTACTGAAGACTACAGGTCCTTGTAAAAACAATAATTATCACTCCGGTTTTGGAAATTTTAATAATTTGATAAAAACTGTCCTTGTTCAACAATTTCACATAAGCACACGTATTTTCCAGAAAAATGACAGAATTAGTTATGTATATTTCTCACCCATGCGACAGAGAAAACTAGCTGTTTTGCCAAACTTACTTTTCTTATCTCAATCTGGTTATGTCAGACCAGTCGTTTCAGTCAAGGTGAACACGCGCTCAGAACTACTTTCAAAATAAGAAACCCTTTTTGTCTTCTGCTGTGCATGACGTAGTTGTTTTAAAATCAGACCACAACAACAACAAAAAATGAAATACATATAAAAAACATAGTAACTTAAGATACATTCATCTTTGAGGACACACCATAAAAACACATTTCGAGAGAGACAAAGACACACACGCATACGATGTCGAGCTGTTTGGTATTATGCTAGTTGGTTCCCCACAGCATGGTCAGTTTTATCTTATATGCAGGCCTAGCTAAATACATTTTCATGTCAGCGTCATTAAATGTAGCTAAAGCTACGTAATTAGTTTTAAATACTTCGTGTGAAACAAAGTATATACTGTTAGCTACAATTAATGACGCTGACCTAAACAATAACTGCTACAGAGAGGATAAAATTCTCAATGATGTGTGGAATGAACTATGACAGAAAACACTGATCCATGCACAAGGACTATAGACCTATACACTTGATAGCCCCCAAGCGCTCTTTACAACTATAGAACACTTAGTAACAGCCGGAAAAAAGTGTTATGTCAAATATGCTTTATTCTAACTTTGTTAAGCATCTCCATTGCACCCCAACTGAATCAAACATATACCTTTAATATCTAATGTCAGACATGCTTTATTCTAATTTTGTTAAGCATCTCCATTGTACCCTAGCTGAATCAAACATATACTATAATATCTAATGACAAATAATGCACTTACCAGCACACATTAATCCGTAAGCAAATTTCACGGTAGCACTTGTCATATTTCCATGACAGAGAAATAAATTTTCAAAGAATCCGTGAACTTTAAAGTTTAGTACACGGTTATCCGCCAGGGTCCGTATTTGGAGGGTCTTTTATACACGGGAGTAATTTTGCAATCAATATTAAGGGCAACACAAGTATGTCACAAACAGTTTCACCTCCTTCAAAGAAAAGGAGTTATATACGATAGTGACACAGACCACTCATTACCCGTGAATAACACAAACACGGACACTCATGCTAGATGTAACTTTTCGTTATAATAATATAATATATCATAGGTGTTGACCCAGTACCGTTTCATTATTTACAATATAATTTTCTAAAAAGGAACTGATGAAAATTCTTGTTTTACTTTAAAGGAAATTACTGGGTGAGAAAAATAATCAACGTTGGGGTTTGAAGCGAGACAAAGAAATCCCAGTTGCGGGGTTACATTATATGTCTCCCCCACCTCGGAAAGCCTCGTGGGGAGACAAATAATGTAACCTTTTGACTGGGATTTCCTTGTCTCGCTTCAAACCCCAACATAGATTCTGTATATAAATATGACAGCACTAAAAAGAAACAAAAATGCTAGACGCATCCAGAAGCACATAACACGCCTAATCTAAGTTGCAAGTTACTAACTCATATGTTGAGTTGTAATCATCCATCCTCATGTGGCAAGGTGGTAGGGGAAAACTGAATTTTCATTGTTTTACGAAAATCTGTACCCTATTGTGGGCGTGTAATATCATAAGTGATTGGGCATGGGTCAGGGCTAATTATGGCTTGCAGTGTAGTGTCTGTTTCATATGTAATGAAATCAATGGCAGTTGTGCAAACTAGTTTTGAGGTATACATTTATAGGGTTTAACGGCAAGCCATCACAGTTATGGATCTATAGCACGGACAGACAGTTCAAATCCCGAAAATCTGAAAACAATTAACCTTCCAACTAAACGTAAATATACAAAGATATAACAAAAATTGCAAAAATATTTTAAAATCTTGATAAGACTTGTAAATCCTAAATGTCTTATTATTTTAGATGGAAACTGGGGTGTATGGTCAACATGGTCTCAATGCTCAGTCACTTGTGGTACTGGAACAGCTAGGCGTTCCCGGTCGTGTGATAACCCGCCACCAAGTTCATCTGGCAAATTCTGTCATGGGTCGACGACAGAAACAACTTCCTGTAATTTAGCACAGTGTAGTGTAGGTAAGATGCCACTAATGTTCTGTTATGTTACATTATCCGACTGCACCGCTGAAACGAATCTCAATCATCTGCTGGTAAATCCAGGCACATCATCATTATTCATTAGTCGTAATCACTCCCACACTCCGACAGTTACTCATTTACGTTGCTGTCATGTTTACCCCGACCCAGAGTAGCCCCAGTTTGAAACATGTATAATCAAAGTAATTCTGACAAGCCATTGTTTGATGTTAAACATTGCCGAAGGCTAGCACTAATCCATTACGTAAGATTGCCGTAGTTAGAAGTGGAGAGCCGAACATAGGAGTTGCGAAGCCACAGATAGCTAATTATCACCTAGGTGTGGAAATGTTGTCCAAGATCAAAAGCAGTTGCCTGAAGAAGTGGGAGAGTCTTAACTTCTTTTCCCTGCAAACAGACAGACAGGTTGAACTGGCCGCTAAGACGATTGGACAGGGTCACAGCGAAACCCAATCAGAATGGAGATAGGCGAGAGACGTTGATTTGGGTAGAATGATACCTCCGCGTCTTCCGGCCAGAATTAGTTCGCTGAGAGAAATTACCCAGAGAAGAGGTTAGCGTAACTCCGAATAGCCATTCGTTATTGGCTGGAAAATCTTAGAGCAGGACATTCTAAGTACAGAGAGCTTCAAATAAGGTCAGTGGGATATTTGTTCGGTCTTTGTGGAATGCCACTGCATTTTAATTGTAGGTCGTATGTATACTTTATTATTACTAGAGTCGTAGTACGAAGAATTACTTTGTCTTGTTAATATGTTTGCATATTTTGAAGAAATGAGTTGATATTTGTAAAGAATTATATAGCTTGCTAGCCGTCGTAAGAGTTAATATTGTACTTTGCTATGTGGGTATTTTATAGTAGACTAACACATGTGTTCATATGATTATAGATTTTGCCATTGATGAATATTTGTGTAATGTACAGACATGCGTCTGATTGTTGTCAGATTGTAGTACGATGAGATTAAATATATATGTGTATATACTGTCTGACGCAATGTATTGATGTCTGTATGACAATTCGCTGATAGCGTGTTATTACGCTGTTGTTTACCCTGCAAGAAGTGTGTGGGAATTTCGATGTGTACGCATGCGTGACCGAAACCGTGATAGCTTATCTGATGATTAATTGTCGATATAGTGTGAGGTGAGATGCGATACAACACACGTTAACGCCTTGTGGTTTTTCACAGGAAGCTTTGAGGGACAGACCAGTTACAGCTTGGTCCCGTAGTCTCAGATAGAGAGACGGAGGAAAGGAGAAGAAAGGTGAAGTTGAAGTCTGGGAGCGAAATTGGAGGAGGAGATAGTAGAGAGGGAAAGGAGAAGAAAGGAGAAGTTGAAGTCTGGTAGCGAAATTGGAGGAGGAGATAGTAGAGAGGGAAACGGAGACGAAGGAGGAGTTAGAGAAACGGAAAGAAGGAAGGAATTAGCGGGAAAGAAAGAGATGAGTAGATGGAAGGACGGGGGAAAATCGAACTCACACTGTAAATCACGGGATGAATTAGGTTATCACTTGGTCGAGGGAAAAACGAGTGATTGGAAGTTATCGTTTTTAATTATCAAATTTATTAAATTGTTATTGATTGAATTTCATCTTCGTGTTCTCTATAATTTAATCGTCGGCATTGCTGATTGGGGGCTCAGAACTGTAAATCTACCTCGTCACTAATTTAACTTTCTAACCTCACCAGCCAGGGTGGAACTTTCATCATAATTTAATTAAATTATATTGGAAGAACCCCACCCCAATGCGTGCAAACGTCACAGTCGTAATATTATTCAATATAATTGCAAATATGCAGACAGACACAGCACCCCCTGTCTTATCCGGTAGAAAGCGTTATTCAGCATTAGCGACCCCCTTGGTAATCCCACCGCCCCTTTTGAGAACCAGCGGTTTAATACATTTTTATTGAAATTTAAGCAGATAAACATTAGAACAAATCCTTACAATATTTGGCTTCTATTGTCAGATCTTCTGCTGCATGAGATTAGTATGAATCATATATATATATATATATATATATATATATATATATATATATATATATATATATATATGAGAGTTCATGTGATAGTCAGTGTGGTCTCGTTAGTTCTCATTGTCAAAACGCTTGCACAAGAACACAACATATTTTCTGCGTCATTGATTTAAATGTATACGCACTTAACCGATGTATCTAGCTATGGAAGGTTTGAGTCAGCACTAGCATTTACACAGATGAATACATGTTAATTAATTAATCATTTACAAGCTCATTCTCATATACCATTTGTTCCCGATCTATACTAGCGAATCGGATCCCACAGGTCTGGTTTACGATAAGGAGTATTATTGATTGGACTCCGTGTCTGTAGACGGGCTCTCTATGACGACTATGAACAAAAAACAAAAAAACAAATAATAACACAGACGTTATCAACTGCAATCCAAAAGACCAGACGAAGTTGACAGCTCACCTGCTTGGTATGAAAGGGACATTGATAAATAATTCAATTCAAGAATAAGCGAAGTCAACTTGAACAACACGTAGAAACGAAAACAACTGGGACCAAAGCAAAGTTAAGTCTTTTAACAACAATATTCTCGGTGTGCTATTAAAATCACTGATTGTCCTGGAAGCTATACAAGTAAAAGTTCGCAAACTAGAGACCTTCTAAAACAAGCGTCTGCGGATTATGTGTAGACGTTTCGGGAAACAAAAAGCCTGAAACACTGATACGCATCAGTGGACTAATGGTCTAATGTAAATCGTGTTGAACAGATTGAGGAAAAGAGGTGAAGGAGGTAGCTTGAGCATGTGAGTGCCACCGTTAGTACTACCTAGGATATCCTTCTTCTGGACATCTGGGGAGGGCAAGTATATTACACATTGAGACATGCCGAGGGACGTTGCAGAAACAAATGATAATGTGTGGCCTGGGGAATCATCAGTGAGACAGGCCACAGACTAGTAGTAGTGGACCTCTCTTCTGGAAGCCTTATGTACCACGTAAGGCAAGAATAAGATTAAAAGAATAAATAATTTTGTGTGAAGAGAAATATTCTCTGTGCCACATAATGTAGCTTAATATAACCGACTTCATAGTCTGACGCTATTTTTCTAACACGATCAACTTGCTCACGGCGTATATTCGGTACTGGAAATACCCCGAAAATTCATATTGCTTCCGGTATAGCAGGGTAAGCTATGGCCAGTACTTACTAAATTACAGATGAAAAGTAATTCCATAGCATTGCGGAACGGAACGAATGTAATGCGCAGGTTTGTGAAAGACCCCCTCACCTCCTTCCCCGCCAGTATTAAACGGGTAGACAATCCGTTTGGAGGTGGCATAATTTCTACGATAACCGAAGAGGGAATTATTGTTTTCTTCTTCCTAATAATAAAATTGATTTCCCTCATTTTACTTTAGTTTTTCTAGTTTCGTTTAAAAGTAAGCATAAATGTGGGAACATATTAACACCAGTGTTATTCATTGACCCGCGATTTGGGTGAGGATTATTATAGTGTGTCAGATCTCACATGATTTGCTGGACCGATACATCTCCTGACGTAATAATTTACTATTACCTGGATGGGTGCACGATTACAAGTTTGGTTCACATTTTTAATGACATATATGTTTCTATATTTCTCTTGATAGAATTGGTAAATAGTGGTGTGAAAACTATCGCAATTTTACACACTTTGCTCGTCACGGAACGAGCAATTCTCTGCCAGATGATAATTAGATTTAAGCCTTTCTTATGACAAACAGATGTGAAAGTGAAATTGAATGGACACACTAGACATATTAATGAATCAATTAAGAATTACAAAACTTTAGGCAACTAAACATCTTTTTCATACGGGTGGATTAATCAGTCGGCTCAGCGCAAGCTAATAAAACCGCAGTTTTGTTTCTGCTGTTACTAATCAGCAGTGGCCAAGTGCGCATGTTCTAGACGGCTACAAAGATGAATTATTCTGCATCGTTTTGTTTCCAAATTGTCTAAGCAGGTAAACAGTCTAACCGTCAGGATAAACTCTCGCATGGGAAAAATAATGTTTGACGAATTGTAAGAAAAAAATCATCAAAGCCACAAAGTAAGAATGAAACCCCAGTAAAAAGTAAACGAACTTACTACCATACTGGCACTATTATCACGACCTCTATTAACATTATTATTATTATTATTATTAGACGGCAGCTGGAGTGAATGGTCGAAGTGGTCTGGATGTACAGTGACTTGTGGTGCTGGAAACATGAGCCGGATTAGGGCATGTAATAACCCGAATCCCGCCAACGGAGGCCATTCTTGTCATGGAAACCATCTTCAAACAGTCGCCTGTAACCAGAATGCATGTCCTGTTGGTAAGCATATTCAATATGAAATAATGTAGCAATGACAAATATATTAGATACAACCAGGATACTTTATGACTTCTACACGACCAAAGATTAGCAGATGACAATGAAATTCAAAATCGCCAATTTAGCATGCATTTATTTATTTTAAGGATTGTGACATTCTGTTCCATTTTTAATGTCGTTATGTTCTAACTATATAAATTTTGCAGACAGAGCATTCCTTACTTGAAATATTCGCTGCCATTTCTTGCAAGAATTTTCCTACCTTTCAGACTTAACCGAAATAGCAGAATAGTTGCCGGTTTCATATAAAATATTTCCATCTATTTTATGCCTAAAGATTAATATTAGTTATGCTGACTGGTAGCTCATTTTTACATTCTACAGACACTTTATTACGTGAAATCGAAATACTCCCTTAGATGAAGTTATCTAATAGAACTGAATGGTACGCAGTTAGGTAACACTATGCATATCGCTGCGTCCATTGCAGGGCAGGTGATTTAAACATCTGTAAATTTATAAACCAGCATCAGCAAATCTTGTAATATATACAAAAATAAAACACATGATACTAATATGATACATGATTTGAAAAAAATATCTACCTAGTTTTGGTTAACCACTTGCAATCTGATTTTAGTCAGAAACCTGTACTTCGGACATTTATAAGTGACAGTGAGTTCTCATTTCAGATGGACAATGGTCAGAATGGACGCCCTATTCACCATGTGACGCCACGTGCGGAAATGGAACGAGGTCCCGGTTCCGTATTTGTGACAACCCTCGTCCGAGCGATGATGGAAATTATTGCATTGGAAGCAGCTATGAAATTTGGCCATGTGTTGCGGGGCCCTGCCTAGCTCCAAGTATGCTACAAATAGACCTATCTGATCTCATTTTTCTACCGACCACTTTTTCACTTCCTCTTGATACTGTAACTGGGATGAACCACGTTTTAAATTATTTCAAAGAGATGACCAAGAGCTTCTATACTTGTATACCAGCACAGAACCTGATGCTTTCCAAGCATTTATCTGTAGCAGTCAAGTAAATTTTATATATATATATATATATATATATATATATATATATATATATATATATATATATATATATATATATATATATATATAGATAGATAGATAGATAGATAGATGGATAGATAGACTATAACAAGTCGTGCTTGATAATTTGAATGGGATATGTTCAAGCACAAGCGTTTTTTGTATAGTTTTAAACTGTGCTGTGAAATGACGTGTTGATTCTCCGTATGAAAAACAGTTGAACTCGAAACGATGGGAGTCATTTATTTACTCGAGGTCTTGGGGGTTTTAGGTGCTAAAGAAATATTTCTTATGGCGTGGAAATTCGATTGAATGATGTTTGATTTATCAAAGTTTAACTGAATATATATGATAAATTCTTTTGAGAGGCACCTCTAATGAGGTTTTAATTTAAAAATAACCGAATCTGGTGTCTAGATAATATAGCAATGATATAAGAAAACGTATACTCTCCATCAAGCAGCTTTGCCGGTTTACAAATGCATGGTTTATGATCATGCTTTATGATTCGAGCATAATTTGATACTTCTTGTTCCATCCAATTGTTTCAAGGATTTAGCTTTTGCACTTATGCATAAATAATGTAAATGATATATTCCTTTTAATAATTACGTGTAATTATATCAGAATGTGTTATAAATATATAAATTGCATTAACTTTTCCACATTTCAGCTAGTCACGTCTGTAACGGCAGCAAGACATTGTCTACTGTGATTCTTCATACATCTGTATCTCACACCGGCGACCACAAGTGTCTCGTAAATAATAATCATCCGTCTGAGGCAGTTCTAGAAGAATTTTGCAATGCTCCGAACAAACAGACGTGGACGTTTGATACGAAGGTTGGTATATGTTAAATTGTAATTTAATTGCTCTTTCTCTAATTCAGTGTGCATTACTTGATAATATTCGGACGGCACTGATAGCCTCGTTAAATATTCAACTTTAAGAAGAATCAAAATGATGCATTATCTATGGAAGTATCATGCGGTGTTTCCTATGTCAGTTTCGTTCCGTAGTGTGGCGTCACGCCCTGTGTTGTCCACATTAAACTTCGTTTCTATACAATAACTTTTGAGGGACTTCCTGGAGTGAAATTAAACAGTATCAGGCTTCATATTAAGATTAGGTTCGATTTTCATGTGTTTCGACATTATTTTGGAGAGGTATGGCCCCTGTTTGACGTAGTGCTCAGTTAATCAATGTTCTATCAATAAATATTGAATAATTTTAATATCAGGTATTATTTTCCAAACACATAGTTCGAGTTTCATCGTTTTCCGGAAAAAAACGTTTATGGAGTTATGGCCCCTGTTTGACTTACAACGTTGCCCTCTCCTTTGATAACTTTTGAAAATAACTTCGAATTGAAACCAAATTTAGCAAGTGGCTTTTCCTTAACAAGACTTGGGCCATATATGATTTTTGGTGATTATAGACAAAGAGTTTTACTGACTTATTGATCTTGTTTTACTTAGCACTTTGCCCTTCAACAGCATGATATTTCGGGAACATCTGTTTCTAATAATGATATAATTTTCCTTTCAATACTCAGGTGAAAAATACTAAACTATGCAGTTTAAAAGGATTTGAAAAATAACAAGATGAAACAGTTATGAGGTAAAATAAAAATTTGAATGGTGCTTGCATTCATTGTAATATTGTAGTATGCTTATGAATAGCTTCACCTTAGACCGTTATATATATATATATATATATATATATATATATATATATATATATATATATATATATATATATATATATATATATATATATATATCTGTGTGTGTGTGCGTGTGTGTGTGTGTGTGTGTATTCTAGTTACCTATATATCTGTCCATCTAATGTGCAGGTGGTTGGTACATGCAGCACGGTAGCGAGGTACACGCCTATTGGATTTTTGGATATGGTTGCCGAAGAAGAACATTATGGGATATTTATGGGCTGTACACAGACAGGGTTTAAGGTAAACAAAACACCAACAGAAAATAGACTTCGTAATACATGTGCATTTAGGTATATATAAAGGAGAACCATTTTTCCGCATGGTGACCTCACGAATCGGGCAAGATACCAGCAAATTTCATCCCAGAATCCATTAAAATGGCTAATTTGAGAACTCCTAAAACTTGCTGAGGGCAAATGTCTTTTTGATTTCTTTCTTTCTGTTCTCTTTTAGCAATAACTGTGTGCAGCAGGTTTTATCATTATTAAGTTTTTAAATATAACCGTTTAACATTATTTGCCAAACACAAGTAGATATAAGTGTTTTTCTTCTTGCCTTACATTTGTAAAGGGCAGGGTAAAAATTACCCCCTCAGCCACCCCTCTAAAAATAAATAAATGAGAAAGACCAAAAGACAAGAGTTAAAGGCTAGACAAATTAAATGTCTGTAGTACGGTGAAAGATATAGCTTTTTCTATTTGTCGATATAAAGTATGGTTAGCTAGTTAAGTGTGAGGAAATTCCACAAATATAGCATATTCAAGGTACGCAAAATGGACGAATAGTCCACAATTCCGCAAATTATGCGAATAATTCGCAGTTGGTTGGAATGCCCACGCGTACGTGGTTACATAATTTATGTGTCAGTTCTTTGTCACTCAGATATGCACGGAAGGAGTGTCAGACTCAAAGCTGAATATATTTCTCTAGCTTTGTTTTCGTGTCATAATATATACTCGTACTTAAATCCACTAATATTACATATGATTCCACGATTAACACTTCAACGACGACTAGGGCAACAACTGTCTTTATTGTTGCTGCTACTACTATTACTGGTACCACTATCGCTACTACTACTACTACTACTACCACAAATACATCGCTTTGGCTCGACCATACCATTCCATGGTTAATACAAATTCAGCAGCAATTTTATTTAAAAGAAAAACCACAGACTAAAATGCTGCTATCTCTGTTTTTTTCTACTGAATTTGTTGCAATAAAACAGTAGAAAGAAGAAACAGAATAGCAACTGTTCTACAACTAATATTCCTGACAATACTTTAAGTATCATCAAAGTACTATTACTACGGTTGTTATTCTCTCTTGTCGTGAACTACTAGAACTACCACTTCTTTTCTGCTGCTGTTGTTTCTACTAGAACGTCTTGTTTCTACTAGAACGTCTTGTTCCTACTAGAACGTCTTGTTCCTACTAGAACGTCTTGTTTCTACTAAAACGTCTTGTTTCTACTAGAACGTCTTGTTTCTACTAGAACGTCTTGTTCCTACTAGAACGTATTGTTTCTACTAAAACGTCTTGTTTCTAGTTCCGCTGCTTCTACTATAACTTGTTCTTTCTATTTATGTTATTACTACTTCTACCTCTACAACAGCTGCTACTGCTGCTGATACTACACGTGTTAGTTCTAAGTATGTTGCTACCACTAACAACCACAATCACAACTGTTATTTCTTTTTTTTTTTTTTGCAGCTTGCAAGTCAAGATTGTATGACGCCTCTTCATATTGCAAACGTCGACCATGATGCTTCCAAGTACCACGTGATTCTATGGTAGTTTATGTATTAGTTTTCCTACAGTAAACCGCACATTCAATAGACTTCCTGCCTTTCATCTATTAATCAATTTTTGTACAATTAACTAATTAGGTTTGTTTTAATTGAAACAAAAGGTAAAACAATGATATTAAATTTGTGTTGTATACAACATTTGCAACACCTTTCCAACATACGCCTTAATTTCAATAGTCGCATGATTAACTACAACATTACTGGCATGAAATGGATGGGTGGAGAAAGCTACGATTAGGAGAGTTCCATCTGAGTGTTTGGGAGGTTGCGAGTTCGAGTTTCAGTCTGGTCGCGCACTTTTCATCCCAGTTTCATTGTAGATGGATGCTTGTTAATGGTGAAAAACATCGCTGTCTAGTCAGACCAATGAAAGAACAATGAAAATATATCCCATTATACATACCTGTAACAAGTAGTTAAAGATTGACTTGATATTAGAAGGGGGAACGTAGATGTTACGGCTAATCGCTTAATTTGAATAATAAGATATAGCATTTTATTCATACCATTCTACGCGAGACGTTCATGATAATCGTCTGTACTCTTACAGCATATTTACTTGAAAGACCTGTACTCAAGACATACATATGATAAAGGAAATGGCAGATACTGTGTAATCAGTTGTAAATGGTTGTTGTTGTAGCAGGGTTTAACGCCATTTTTAACACACGGTAGGCTATACATGGCTGCCAGTATTAATGGCGGAGGAAGAACCCGGGGAAACCCAGGAAAGAACCACCGACCCACGATAAGCTACTGGCAAGCTTTCTTAGATACTTACATTGGCCGAATCTGAAACTCGAACCCACACAGACAGAGGTGAGATGGCAGTGATCCGTAACGGTTAGCGCGTGAAATTGTGAATGTAAATAATTTAGACATGGTTGCCAATTGTGCACACCACATTACAGGCAAAATCGTTTCACAACTAACTACGACATTTTTACTATAAATTATACGTTAAGGTGTATGTACCTATGTTCGTCATTTCAACGTATATTTTGGCCATATGATTTCATTTGAGCACGACTAGTAACTATGGGTTGTAGTTAACTCTGATTGGTAGGAGTACTTACATGATATTATTGTAATTTTAGATAGATAATACTTGTTCATTAACAGCCGTTGGAAGAGGCAATTTAATTTTTTAAGTTACCGAAACTTTACCAGATATTGATAGGGTGCAAAACTTTCATATTTAATTTTGATTTTATACTTAAACATGCTGGAAAAGAAGTTATTCATCAGTGACTACTGCGATTTAAATATATCACCACCATAGTGTGAATAAATCTGTACATGCGCTTTCATGTATGGCGTTAGTCCAGACTCGTTTAAAATGCCTTAAACGTGGTTATTTCTGCGTGAGGCTTTGGAAGCTAATAAAAACAACAAGAAGAAAAACATGCAAAAAATGCCCATTTCCAAAATAAAAAATAACAAACCGATGTTCTTATGGCATTTCGAAAATAAATATAGTAATTTCATTAATGTAAAATTGGCATTCTCTGATATGCTAATATGAAGTCATATGACCAACATATGTTATGCAGTCTTACAAAATATGGGTACGTTGACTTTAACCACACTCGCAACTAATGCAATTCTGATTGTTCGCCATCGCAAATTCAAGCGCATCTTTAATAACGTCATTCGTTAGTTGACCGTTATTCAAGAGCTGTAATTGACCATCAGTTGCATGTATTAGCTTTATTATATGCTCATCTTTTTCCCCATCAACTTTACATTGTCAGAATCGTTCAATATTCCCCGATACTGAACGCGCGCGACAATACACATATAGCATTCACGTGAATAAAGGAACTACTTTCTATTGTAAACACACAATGACGCAGACGCCAGCACTTTTGAGTTGTAAACAAATCATATACACTCGGGTAAGAGGCTCTTTACGTTGTGGTTGTTTAAATTTGTTTCTGAATGAACTAAAACATGTTTCGTGGACTGCAAAATACCCAGCTAGTTTGGCACATTCCGCGTTGATACAATGTTACGGATTTAGGCTTGCTACATTATATAAAAGACGGAAGATTAGGTCCTTACAAATAACATACAAGTGACAAGGCATATACTGTCTTCTTTATCTGGTGATAAGAATGGCAAAATAGAATATACTTACAGTTTTACATCCTGAATATCCTCAGAATGTTTCTTAATTCTGCAAATCCGAATTACATGAGCCATGTCATAGGTTTTCAATCTGGATTATACATTTCGAAATTGTGCTGTAATTTCGATGATAAGTGCAATTTCATCCTCCTTACTGCACTCAAAACGAAATAAGCATTAAGTTCCATAGCGTCTTTTTGATAATTGTAATTGAAAGACTTCATATTTTTCCACTTTATGATTTCAAACATTCAATGACAGAAACAGAAACACATCTGCAGACGTAAACACCCTTCTTCCGCGCCACTTCAATCCGATGTATTTCATGTATAATTTGCACAGATGAATCCAGTTCAAAATCACAAACTTTCATCGAATCGAAACAAAATACCAAAATATATTCATTCCAGATCAAATGGAAAAGTTGTTGAAATGTGCGTTCATTCACAATATGACTGCAAATTTCAATTTTAACTAGACACGCCATTTTCTTTCGAAAGTTATGTGGAGCGCGCGACTAAGTTCAGATTTATTTGGGCGGAGTTATGTGCGCATTAATAATGATGTCATTGTGTAATGACAAATCTGCGCTTGTGTATTTAGTTTGGAATACGGCATTCATTCATTTATGTTGTTTCTTGTAGTGTATTTTGTTTATATCATTAAACCTTAGGTAGAATAAAAAATGAGCATATAATAAAAAGGTTACTGCATTTGTGTGGGAAAATATGAACTCGTTTTGTCGGAAGGATATACTACACTCACAAGTTCGTGCAGTATTCCATCCCAAAACTCGTTCATATTTTCCCATACAAATGCAGTAACCTATAAATATAATGTGCATTATATATTCTTGCTCTAATAACATCGGTAAAGTCTTTTCTCTACATGAATGTTGGCAAGATTAGACTAAGTAAAAAAAATAATCTATCTCTTCCACAGTTTCACATATTTACCACAGAGCCAAATGTTATAGAATCTATCCTTAAACGAGTATCTGGGAATTGGAACTGGCACGTTCTTTTCATCTGTGAACGTGTTTCTGTAGATTCTGGGCTAATACAAAGGTAATAAATATTGCCGTGAATATCTTTCCGTTACGTACCGTTGGCTTCTGATAGCAGGGTTGAGGTTAGGTAAGTTTTACTCTGTTAGATTTCATATTTAGTAAGATTTAATCGAAGGAGTTATGCAGTAAGAGGAGATAAATCGACATGCAACAAGACAACTGGGTCATAACGCTATATTCCTGAGAGATGGAAGGATGATCAGGTGGACTGAAAACTGAAAAAAACGGAAGACATTAAATAGCCATGATATCATTTTTGTAAACGAGGATCCGGTAAAATGCCAGGAGATAAGGACATTTTGGTACGTTAGTTTCGGTGAGGAACTTTAAGGTGAACATTTGGACGAGATGCAGTTTTACCAAACTGTTAACTATTGTAGTTAAGAACAACATGGGTTAGTGAATTAAAATAAGTGTTCTCGCACGAATAAGATTTTCAGCCAAAGTATCTGAGTCTTTCCGAGTGCTTCAGCTGACGTTTAAACTTAGCAAACATTATGTCATCGTTATTCCCGCATGATCCTTAATGAAATCAAACCTGAAACGATCGTGCATGTACGAAACAATAAGCAAAATACTACTCAATCAGCACCTCAGTCGCTGTATTTGATTATAGCTAGCCACTCATATTCTTTTATATAAACCAAAATACCTACAGGTCACTAGTCCGTAGTTTATATCTTTTCTGTCTTGTACATTGCCATCAAGAAAATTGAGTTGGATTTTTTTCTTCAAATAAATAATGTCAACAGGCTACATTGCCTTTAATTCGATCGTTTCAGAGAGTTGACGTAAATATTACTGAGATTTAACATGAAAGCGCCAAGGTCTGTATCAAGACATAACGATTATTTGTGTTCCGTTTGAATCAGGTAAACGTGTGAACAAAGATTATTGCATTGTAAAATGCATATAGGAGGATCCTATTTCTGATAAAACGTGAGAGAACATTACAGAAAAAAATGATAATTAACACTGATGTGCACACTACATTTAATGATGGTTGCATTAAGATAAGAAACATGATCGTTTGTATCATGATGCTACAAACAACAGAAGAAGGAATCAGTTACGTACTATATATATATATATATATATATATATATATATATATATATATATATATATATATATATATATATATATATGTGTGTGTGTGTGTGTGTGTGTGTGTGTGTTTGAGTGTATTTGAAAATATTGACAATCCTGTAAATAGGGTATGGTCAATCTAGATGTGGGAACGTTAAAGATAATATATTAGTTATAAACTATTGTTTGAATGTCAATCTTGAAATATTCATCAAAACAGATCTGTAATTTAAGGATAACATAATATGATTAATAAAAAGAAACAGTGACTTGGCAAATGATGTAGTTTTCCCAGGAATTATCAAATATGACGTAAATGTGAAATCATTCATAAATTTAGAAGGCTTAAATAAATGCTACAGATCGTTCAAAATGAAAGTATACGTTGGAGACAGTATGTCTGTTGGACTGCCTATAGCCCTTAACGAGAATACATTAGGTGTAAACTATTGCTTTTATTTGTTTAACATAGTTTCAAATATTGTAACAAGAAGATATTTCAGAATCGAAGAAGCCCACAAAGAACAGTATTTAAGACAACATACATATTTTACTGAAAATCAATATGCGTACATAAATATCAATCATATATGGAAATAAATGTAAGGGTATAAACGGAAAAGAACATCTACTGATTTTAAAGAGTAATTAATAGTAGAATCAACCTACATATTACTTAAACTCATACTCACGAGTTACTTTAATTAGGTGATTGGTCAGTCACACGCAAACTTTAATACGCACTGATCCGAACAATATATCTGCAAATACATTTATATTCTGAGCAGCAGAGAGGGTGAACAGACCAATGGTCGAAAAACGTCCAAATGTCGAAAATAAGCCTTCCTACAAATGATCGAAAAAAAGAAAAGCGTCGACAGATTTTAAAAAAGCGTCGACACTTTACTGAGAAAATCTCTCCGGAATTTGTCTAATTAATATTACTCCATTGTCGTTGGTAACTTTTTCTAGTTTATTATGTACGTGTTTTACGCAATTGCGTCCTCGCGAGGTCCTCCTCACCCTCTCTGCTGCTATAATTAAATCATTATGTTATATTAAAATAATGGTACATCCGGAATCTCATACTGCAAGGATAGCTCGAGAACGATTAGAAGCAATCAAAAAATTTCTTCCTGTCAGAGACTCATTTAGAAAAAACTTGCAAGCGCAGCAACAATCAGAAGTTGAGTACGAAGAAGACACTAAAAATCTATTTAAACACGTCACTGCAGCTACTAAGAAAGCTGCAGCGGCTGTTGAAAAAACTATATGGGGAGATATTAAGGAGGAAGATAAGAAGAGGAAAAAGGGTATTTTTCCAGTATTAGAACAAACTGCAGCGCAGACTAAAAAAATAGCAAGAAGAACTAAACAAACAAAAAATATTTTACGAGATCTTCCAACTGATATAGCTGCAGCTCAACCTCCACCCGTTGGTGAAGAAGTACTTGAAGATATTGGAAAACTTCGTACTGAAGTCGCCGACGTGAGAAAAGAACTTGCAGCTGAACCCGAACCAGTAGAAGAAAACGTAGAATTAATTGCAAGATTTAGAAAAGGGTTTGTCGAAGATATTAGAAATACTAAAAGAGAAAAATTACCCGAAACAATATTATTTGGTATATTTAATAAATCTGATATTTTAAAACCCCGTCATGAAAAAGTAAGTGATGATAATATTATTAAATGGATATATCGCGTATATAGAAACAAAAAACAAGCTAGAGGTCCAGAATACAAAAGTCTTGATGAAGAAGTAAAAAGACTTTATAGAGAGAAAATAAAACAACTAGAACAAGAACAACTCTCCCAGCAGGAACCTTCATATCAACTTCCTCCACCTCTGTAACAGATAGAACAAAAACAACTCTCCCAGCAGAAACCTTCATATCAACTTCCTCCACCTCTGCAACAGATAGAACAACAACAATCTTCTTCACCGCGGGAAGAGTTGAAGTCGGAACTTAAAGGGTCTGAAGTGCTACTTAAAAAAGCAAAAGAAAAAAATCACCCTTAAGACTATTTAAGAAAACAACAGAAGAAGGAACAACGGGGAGTGGTCTGGGAAATAATTTTGTTTGTCCCGATAATATCCTCAATGATGTGTCACGGTTAGAAGTTCTCATCGGGGGAAAATGTGCCGGAGATAACACACCAGAAATAACCAATGAAGCAGCTGGTATTTGTCGGCGATAATTTCAAGGTGGTATCATGGATATCGGCGTTTACCGAGAACTTATCGATGAACTTGTTGATGATTATAGTGACTAGTTGTTAGATAAATGGCAAATAAAATAAGATGATAGTACACAATGATCATCGTAAATCCGTACAGGTCAGAGCGGTAAACTCACGATTACCAATCTACAGAGCTATTTACGGAGATGGACTTGGTGATGTTGTAGGGGGATTATTTACAAGGATAGCTCCAAAAGTAGCACCTGTTGCAAAACAATTATCGATAAAAGCTATTGATATTGTTCGTGAAAATACTCCTGGTGCAATTGTCAATGTTGCTGGTAAGGCGTTCTCGGCGATCAAAGATAGACTAGCACGATTAATAAGACGAAGATGACAACCAGTAAAATTACCAAGTACTGAAATTATGCCCGCAGACGTAAGTAAAACAATAAATCAAGCTGCAAATCAAAAACTGGCAGCGTTAGCAGATCAAGGACTCGGTGAACCATGGAATAATATTTCAAGTTTGATATCAGGAAGTGGAATTCCCAAACGCGGTAATCAACGTGTTAAACGAAAATAATTATAATAAAATGTTCAAGCGCGTATCCGCCGAAGCATTTGATATTGAGGCACCTGTCCTTAAAGATGAATCGGTACGTGATTATCAGTTTTATTCTTATGACGCACGAGAACCAGATCAACGTGGAGGAAGAATTGAACTACAAGTTCATGACACAAGTAAATACTTTTTACCCGCTGCGGCTTTTATTGAGGTAGAAGGTACAATTGTAAAAACAAACAATAATGATTACCCAAATGAATTTAAAGTTGGTTTTGTCAGCAACGGGATCATGGCATTATTTAATAGCGCCACATATATGATCGATGGAAAAAATATTGAATCAATTCAGAAAGATGTCTACGTTGCTACAACAATAATAGGATTGGCAAGATATTCTGATGATTATACAAAATCAGCAGGTCCCACAATGATGTTTGTAAAAGATAATTCTGGTCACCCTGAAAGTGATCAGTATACTATAAGACGACCAAGAAATGCTGACAATACCGCTGATGCTGCTGTGCGGCCGGTTGTTCATGACGCTAACCCAGATTTCAACTTGGGATTTGCAACGCGTAAAAATATGTTGCTAGGAACCAGTAGAAGTTTTTCATGTACAATTCCACTATCGCATATTTTTGGATTTTGTAGAAATGTTAGAAAGGTTATTTTTGGAGCTAGACACACGGTTGGTCTTGTAAGAAAGGTTGATGATAGCGATGCTCTGTGGAGACCTGCTGATGATGCTGGTAAAGTAGTATTATCGAAACTTTCACTGTGGATGCTGGTAATGACTCCAACGATCGCAGAAGAACAAAAATTGATTTCTTTCATGAACACTGGTGGTAAATCCTTGTTGTCATGGTTAACGACAAACACAGATAGTATGCAAACTAACGTTAACGGTCAGTTTACAGGGCATATAGCATCACAACAAGGTGTTTCTGCACCACGGCATATTTTTATTGCGTTTCAGAACTACGATCGATTAAGTAATCAAGAACGTACTCATATGATATTTGATAAACTAGGTATCACAGATATTTCTTTACGGATAAACGGACAACAAGAACCAACAGAGAATATACAACTAAATTATGAACAAAATCATATAGGAAGTGTATATCATCGTTTGATGTCATTCATGGGACGTGATCAAAATGTAGATACTGGGTTGCAAATATCACAACATGATTTCAGAACTTTGTATCCGATTTATTGTTTTTCACTGGAACATCTTGATCTATCAAAACAATCTGTCGTTGATATACATCTTAAAGCAACGTTAAATACAGGTGGTGCTAATTATAGAGCAATCGCGGTTATACTCAGCGATAAAGCCATGTTACTTGAAGGTGGTAGTGGTCGAATGAGAGCCGTTGATGCACCAGTGGAAAATCTTTAATCATTATTTGCAGCGTGGCAAGTATTTATCACAAAATGCCATATCATCACTTTAGTGTCAGTCTGACTCCTGGTCAGATTAAAAACCTTCAATCAAATTCAGCAAAAAACTGCGGAATGAAAATATCACTAAAGCGAGATCAGATCACGCGTGGTCAAAATAAACTATCATTATCAGAACGTCAACTTAAACATTTCAACGACGCTAAACAATCAAAAACAGGCGTCAAACTTAATCTCTCTGCGAATGCGATTAAGGACTCAATTGAAACCGGTGGTAATTTTCCACTTCTCGCGGCTAATCCAGCCTTAATAGCTGCTGCCGCTCCAGCCGTAGCAAAAGCAGCCGCATTATGTGCTGTTGGAACAGCTGCTTGTTGGAACAGCTGCTGGAATGGCTCTAAAGAAAGCAACAGGAAAGGGATACAAAAAAAGGGACGCGGCCTAAGATTACCGGGATCTCGTCGGGGAAGAGGTCTGAGGCTTCCAGGATCACTTCGTTAGATGCTGCAGCATCAAATTTTGATTTACTTGATGCTGCTAAACGATTAAAAAATACTTCAGAGGTGTTTGTATGAGAGATCAATTACCGAAACAACCGAATGAATTCGAAACAGGTATTATTAATCTTGACTCGAATTCAGGACCCGGTACTCACTGGGTATCATACGCGGTTGATCCACGTGGAATCGTTTATTTTGATTCATAGCTCCACCGCGTGAGTTTATCAAGTATGTCGCGCCACTTCACGCGCAAGTTTGATATTCAACGCTACCCACACAAACAATGACAGATCCGCCAATATGCGGCCGTGAAGTAATTAATGTACTTAACGCTATATCAAAATCATCCAAACCACCACATAAAGTCGTGCACGATTATACAAGCAACCGATTCGTTTTAAACAGATCTTAGATCTTACATAATGGTTAATATTTACGGAAGAAGATCTTCTTCACGCGTTAAGAAAAAGTCCGGCGACGTTGATCTGTCGAAGTACGCAACTAAAGATGAACTCGGTGATATTATCAACCTGGCTGGAGTTGACCCAGATGAGGTTGTTATTTTTCAGGATCGATATGGGAAACTAAAAACCAGCAATAACAAATGGAATGATATAATTCGACGAGTACTCGGCGCGGTCACGGATAATATCCCTGTGTTTACTGACAGCGGCAGAATCAGGGATTCAACTATATCGTTTACAACCATCAAAGATCAAATTACAACAAGTGTTGCTAATCGCGTGAAAAATACCGGTGACACAATGACGGAGGAACTCAGCATGAACGGGAATAAGATAGTAGTTTTAAAAGACCCAACATCCGACGAAGACGCAGCAACAAAAAAATACGTCGACGTCAACTACAACACCGTAGATGGTAAACTATCCACGTTGCGGGCCGATTATGACGTTCACGTAAACGCGTTCACAAATCTTCGCAGAAATTTCAGAAAAAATTAATCTAACCGCAGAGGAATTTTTTGGTAATCCGTTGGTCGTTGACGTAAAACTTGTTGTCATCAAGATGAACATCGACACGATCAAACAAACACAGCAAGACATCGTAGCGGGGATTCCTGAGATCGTTAATGAAACCAGTTTGATTAAAATTTCAGCCGGAATAACTCCGGGGCATATCACCAACATCGTATACACTGTATCATCGGGATTCGCAACCTGATCTCAGCAAAATAAAACTGTCAAATATATCGCAACAGTCACTGGCGTGTAAAATTTGTCTGTGTTCAGTGCTGAAAAATTTGAAATATTTACAACGTATCCATGGCGTCATTCAACTGATAAGTTTTCCGGGGTTGTGTCTGTTATATTAAATAGCGGAAACGAAGAAGTATTTATTCTGGAAGCAGCTGATAAGAAATTAACCGCAGTATCTTACTGGTGGTCTCTGGAATTTGTAGCTGAAACACCTCAATTGGTTACTGCATAAAATATAATGAGTACCTCAATCGACGTTGCATCGCAACATTATAGGTACAATCAAGCGCGTGAATGGCAGGCAGCGTTGAAAGATCGAGTCGAACAATACACGGTAAAAGTAAAGAAATATCGACGACGACTAGTTATCGTCGACGTAATCGTTTATTCAGTATCCGCTGTTGTTGCTGGAACCGGTGTGATATTAGCAACAATAACAATGATGGTACCAGATGCTGTAACTATTTGTATTTTAGCTACAACAACGATTGCTGGTGTGTTCAATATCATTGCAAAAAAATATGTACTTGCACGAATGAAAAGTTTTCCGATTGCATGATAAGATTACATACAGCGACGGTCGCATACCCGAAGTTATCTTCGTTGTTATCAGCGAGTCTCAGTGATGGAATTATATCTGATTTCGAGTTTTCAGAGATGATTAAAATATATAACAGTGCTGTTAAAGGTACGAGTATTAATAATGACGGAATTACTCCAGTAAATCGTGACGAACACAACCCCGCACAAGACCACGATGATCTCGGTAAGCTCGAATAATCCTGAATTTATCATCAATTTTCCAACTGCAATTCGCGCAAATGAAATTGCACTAGCGCAATTACGAGTATACCATAGTCGGCCAAATATCAGATCGAAATCATTTAATGGTACACCAGCAAATAATTCGCTTGTATTTGCTAACAAGAATAAACCCGATGGAACACCTGACTGGGTTGTTGTTGGAATACCAACTGGAAGTTATGAGATCGAACAAATCAATGAAGAATTTGCGCGTAGAATAAAATCAATAACTGGAAAAGAATCAAAAATATCGATTAATATTCATGAACCGACGCTATCTTCTGCGGTTGAGATACATTCACCTGATTATGCCGTTGATATTTATCAGTCCACGATAAGATCCGTACTAGGTTGGCCTGAAATTCCGCCAAAATATCATGGACCACAAGAACCAAAATTAAATGATTTTATCACGGACGAAGCCAAGTTTATAATAACTCCAGAACACAGGGAAAAACTTTCCAATGATTATTTTTTGACTGAATATGGCATATCATTAGGATTTTTTATAAACTATTTAATTTCGCAACACCGCCGACTCATCTGGTTGTCCAAGAAGAAATATTTTAATTTTCTTTCAGGAATAATTACTCCTGAACTTACACGCGCATTTGATAAATTAAAGAGTTTATTTGCAGGGATTACGCTGTATTATTCTGATGACATAAAACAACAAATTATCGAAAGAATTCAGCATATGAATCAAATTGTGGACGATATCGAACATATTAATCGAGAAATTCGTGACTCGGTAATTAATGAAGAGTATTATAAACTTTATGGAAGAAGAGAATCATCGTATAATGTATTTCTTGATTATTTTAAAATAACCGAGCAACAATTACCGACATTTGTAATACCAGCACTTGCAACCGAACAAATAAAGGAAAATCCCAATGATCTTATCAAGAAAAACTTTCCTGAAATACTCGATGCATGGAGAAAAATAGCCCCACCAGCAACTGTTCTTAGATACAATAATTCTCCAGACGGCGGCGGTAGACATATATCTCCGGGAATCGTTAATATAACCTCAACGATCGTGGTTAATCTAGTTTGTGATGTGATCTACGGTAGCTATACAATAGATCTCGGAAAATCAAATCAGGCTCAACAAGGATACATTTTATACACGTTCACACCACAAGTTCCTTCTGGGGATTTGATCGTGCAAGAACCAGTTAATCCTGTTTATCTACGTACACATAATCAGTATTTGTCACGAATAAATTTTAAACTCACAGACCACATAGGACGATTAATTGACCTGCGTGGGGAGGAATTGATTGTCAATCTGTATGTAAGATCGTAGATCTTTATCTTAAGATTTCTGCCGTAAGACTTTATCGTAGATTTTTCTGAAATATTTTATTTTATCAGAAATATTTTATTTATTCAGAAATATTGTATTTATTCTTAAATATTTTATTTCATCAGAAATATTTTATTTTTATCAGAAATATTGTATTTTATCAGAAATTGATATGGTGGTTGATACTCAAAATCGTGTAAATCGATCAGTTTGTTAATTCTGATGGGTATTTAGGTACTCAAAATCATGCAAATCAATCAATTTTGTAATCCTGATATGTAATTAGGTGCTCAAAATTAACAAAATCAATGAGTTTTGCAAAAAATACTAGAAAAAATCTTATTATTCTGAAATATTTTTATTTTATCAGAAATATTTTTATTTTTATCAGAAATATTGTATTTTATCAGAAATTGATATGGTGATTGATACTCAAAATCGTGTAAATCAATCTGTTTGCTAATTCTGATGGGTATTTAGGTACTAAAATCATGCAAATCGATCAGTTTGTTAATTTTGACTAGTAAGTGGGTACTCAAAATCGTGCAAATCAATCAATTTTGTAATCCCGATATGTAATTAGGTACTCAAAATTAACAAAATCAATCAGTTTTGCAAAAAATACTACAAAATATATCCTATTATTCTGAAATATTTTTTTTATTTTATCAGAAATATTTTTTATTTTATCAGAAATATCTTAAATTGATATGGTGATTGGTACTCAAAATCATGCAAATCAATCAGTTTGTTAATTTTGACTAGTAAACGGGTACTCAAAATCGTGCAAATTAATTAATTTTGTAATCATGATATGTAGTTAGGTACTCAAAATTAACAAAATCGATCAGTTTTGCAAAAAAATACTACAAAAAATATTTTATTATCATTCTGAAATCTTTTTTTTATCAGAAATATCTTAAATTGATATGGTGGTTGGTACTTAAAATGATACAAATCAATCAGTTTGTTAATCTTGATAAGGTGGTTGGTACTTAAAATGATACAAATCAATCAGATTTTCTGAAAAATAAAATATTTCTGATAAAATAAAAAATTTTGAGAATAATAATAAAATATTTTTGATAAAATAAAAATATTTCATAATAATAATAAAATATTTCAGAATAAATAAAATATTTCTGATAAAATAAAATATTTCAGAATAAATAAAAATATTTCAGAATAATAATAAAATATTTCTGATAAAATAAAATATTTCAGAATAATAATAAACTTTTTCTGCTAAAATAAAATATTTCTGCTAAAATAAGATATTTCAGAATAATAATAAAATATTACACTTGTTCGGTCGTTTCACCAATGAAGTTACTCGCTGTCATAATTTTTTTAAATTGTCTTATAGGAGTACTATTCGTTTTCTTTGCCTCGTATTCGTGGGATAACTCCGATCTAATTTTTTCTACTGCGGCAGAGATAGGAACGAAGTCCTTGACCTGATAATCTTTTGCTGCAGCTAGTGACCGGAACATCGCCGCCTGAATTCGTTTTATGAACTTGTATTCAGACGACAGTGTAAAACCACCATCATTTTTACCTTCTTGTAAGATTTCAAAATCAGAAATATTCGTTTTAGGATTCAGTTCATCAGATATATTAATACTGTCTTCTTATAATTTTTAATAGCAACAATTACATCATTTATATTTTCATAGTTCATTATTTAGTTTATATATATTTAAAAGAAAAAAAATATCCTCATGTGAACCCCTAGTCGAGTGTTCTAGCGAGTTCAGGAGGATGTTTCAAGGACAGCACAACATATAGTATTTACATATTTACAAGGACAGTAAAACCAGGACAACCGCATTCTACCAAGCCCCTAACCCGTCAAACAACGGTCTAGAGGCCCAAGAGGTTGCCTCGAAGACAGCACAACATATAATATTTACAAGGACAGTACAATCATAAATATTAATTAAAAGACAGCACAACATATACAATGAATGACATGAAATATATACAATGAAGGACATGGAATATATACAATGAATGAATATACAATGAATGAATGACAATACAACACGTAGTATTTATAATATATACAATGAATAAATGACAATACAACACGTAGTATTTATAATATTTACAACGAATGAATGACAATACAACACGTATTATTTGTAATATTTACAATGAATGAATGACTTCACAAACATACAATGAATGAATATACAATGAATGACATGAAATATTTACAATGAATGACACGAAATATATACAATGAATGAAAGACGCCACAACATATACGGGGGTCCTTCTCTACGTTCAACAGATTTTGACACCCAACCCCCAATAATCAGCCCGTGAATGATACAAAACACGTATATACCACCAGTGATGTGGTAAGTGTGTGTCTTTTTTCTGTTGAGTTTTGAGGCTTCAGGCGGAGCACCCCAATTAATTATAAAAACGCAAATATGCGTAACCGCCGACCATTTGTCAGCCATGGGGATTCGATCGGCAGACCTCGAGTATTACGGTCCGATACATTATCAACTGAGCTATCGAATCATCTAACAATATACGTTTCAGAAATTATTATATAGCTACGGTTTTTGAATATATTGTAAAGTTATACATATTTCTACATTAAAACAGCGGTTTCTGAATAGATTGTAAATATTTATGCATTATAACAGCGGTTTCTGAATATATTGTAAATATCTGCACTAGCAGCGTGTTCTGCCGAGATTTCTCGTAACAGATTATAAATATATAAACAGCCTGTTCTGACTTGATAAAATATATATACTTACTACCACTGCATTATCAAAACGTTTTTACCTACAGATCGGTTTGTATATTTATGTATTGTAACAGCGGTTTCTAAACAGATTGTAAATATATAAACTGCCTCGATTTCTCGTAACAGATCTAAAAATAACCCCGCTATATTGTACGATGTAAAATACGTTTAGTTTTTTATTTTGTAAGCTAAAAACCATAAATATCTTTCTTTAGTATTATTATTGATATTAATTACGACGTAGATGGTTAATTGACTAATTACGACCATAAAAATCAGAAATCTACAGATAAATATATATTTAGAGAATAATCTGCCTTTCGCATGAGTCAAAAAATAGGTAGTATAAAAGTGAGGCTTTCTGACAAAAAAGGTTAAATAATTAAAAAATAGTTAATAAATACAATTTAGGTAATTACTTGATAGTGATGTTAGTTTATCTCATTAACAATATTGAAACATGATTCTTTGTTTATATTTCTTGGAAAGAGTGGATTTGGTTATATTGCGACAGAATATATTGAAAACCTTTCAATATCAAAATATTCGCCAGCTGCATACATCGATTGAAATATAATTTCTTCACCGGTTTCTGTATTTATAGATAAGACTGCTTTGGCATTCTTATTATTACAACCGGTGTTTCCAAGTCTACAATTCTGACTTTGCGTGACAACCCTCAGATTAGATAAATTATTATCTTGAGCATTCCCGTCAATATGATCGATCACAAGACCGTCTTTGATCAACCCCTTGTACATTCATACACAAATCGATGACAGAGATAATTTTTCTTCCCAGCACCAAACAAGAGATAACCAGTATTAGTAACAAAACCAACTGGTTGTTGTTGTTGTTGTGGGGTTTAACGCCATTTTTCAGCACGATAGGCTATACATGGCGGCCAGTATTAATGGTGGAGGAAGAACCCGGAAAACCCCGGAAAGAACCACCGACCCACGATAAGCTACTGGCAAGCTTTCTCACATGCCCACATTGGCTGAATCTTAGACTCGAACCGCCGCAGACAGAGGTGAGATGGCAGTGATCCGTAACGAAGAACGCTTTAGACCAACTCGTACTTTCCTCTGATAATTTCTGATCACACCATCAATATTTGATTCGTAGTTTATTATCTTATAATGTGGGACAAATTCATTTTGCTCCATTATACAATAATATCATTATTTAAATCATAATTTGTCTGAAAACATAGTTAGATAATCCTCCACGGATTTTATAGAGTTATCATTGACTCTGTCAGGGTCATTATTTTTTTATCATAATATCTTTTAAGCTCTCTGTATCGTTTACCACCACAACACGCACACAACTGTGTTTTCCCTCATACTCCAGCACCACATCACAGACATGGTATTGGTCCTAAGCTTCCACGGTGAACGTTTTGCATGTATTGTCCGCAGAATTCCTTCCTGCAGGGTTTATTACAACGAGTTTATGATCCGATCATCAACCATTTGTACTTGTTCTGTTGAGACATTGTATATATAATATTTTTTATTTAAATACTTGTCTGAAATATAACATTGATGAGTTTGAGAGATTATCCCGAATAAAGCCTTGGAAAACAAGTAAATTCAACCTCGACAGGATATCTTCTGACGTGCCGATGCGAGATTTGGTTGATCGGAAAAATAAAAGTTTGATCAATAAAATTCACGACGCCAAGAAAGAATTTCACGCAGATGGTGCATCTCATGTCTGGTCAACGTTTAAGATTATTCGCAATGACAAAGTCAAGGCCAAAGGTGTCGATGGTATCATCGATGCTACGCTGAATGACAAAAGAGCAGCAGCTATTATTAAACAGCTCGATAATAGAAGTTATCGTTTCAGATTAAAATTTGTCATACTTGCAGAAACAGATAACTGGATTATCCGTGACAAATATGATCCCGTCCACGGTAATAAAAAGACTGTCATACTAAGTAGAAATTCCAAACCAGGTCTATTGACCGGTATTGAGAAACCGTATTATGAGTGAGCGTATCCTGTAACAGCAGTTATTTATGGAATCTATGTGATAAATGAAAAACCTAGCGTTGATAAACTGGCGCCGATGAAAATTTCAAAAATAAACTGTGTAGCTGAACGAGTAATAGAACATTTTACAAACGCGGCCAGTGGAAACGGTTTAACAGATAAAAGACGTAAAATAATAAATGAGTGGGGCGAAACAGTTAAAGATACCGGGGCGTCTATCAAAGATGTCACTGAGTTAGGAAAAAAATTAAAATTCCCAATAACCGTAGCGACGATAACAGGAGAGATTTTGGATGAATCAATATATCAATCAAAAGGAGCTTCGATCGAAATTATTGATCATAACGCACAACAAAATAAGTAAAAACGATCCTGTGTCAGTGTGGTTATTTAAGAGCTCAGATGATGAAAAAAATGATCAATTTGTGCGACCCACCGGTCAAATATATCGTAAAGAATCCCTTCATGAAGAAATGAAAAATCTTGCTAAAAAATATTCATGAGTTGCTCAGCAACTGTTTTAATGTTCCATCTGTTGCAGCTCATTTTGCTAGAGAAAAAAATTCGTGGAAACCAACCCGAAATGAATTTCTTTCGGATATACAATCAAGTTGTGTCGAGTATGGCCACGGCGGATTGTAGAATACCAAATATAATTACAACGATACGATATCTGTTGATATGGTTGCGTCTTATCCAGGAAGTTTTCTCGGATACGGAGATTGTTCTAAGTATTTTGCAAGGTTCGGTCATCCAGCACATGAAATGACGCGAGTATCGATAAATGGACCATAGCCGGATTTGGATCTAACTGGATTTGCTTGCATTGAATCATTCGAGTTGGCTATGGACCTTCATACGATATGTTATGTTTGGTTTGGTAGACATTTCTCAGAAAAACGCTGGGCACCAATAGTTTTATTACGATATATGCTTGATTGTGCGATATTGGTATCGTTGGTGGTTAGTGAGGCAATTATATCATATAAGAAACAAACCGAGGTTTGGTTACCACCGAGAGAAAATATCAGTCTCGATGAGGTCATTAAAGAATTTAGAGAAAAATGTCCTGATTCTTTCAATGATGATATCATCAAAGAAGCTCATAGAATCCTCGAGATTAAACTCAATAAAACAACAACGGATCTTGGAAGAAAAATAATAGGAAAATTTACTCAGGGTGGAGCATATGATCATAAACAACGTCATGCACGATTAATACTGGATGATACCGAATACGATTTTATAGTTGCTGATGCAGCAGCGAAAATATATTTGTAAACCGCGAAGATGTTTATTGATCAAATGAAACACGATTAGGTGCGATTGTAAGCTATATGGATATCGCCTCAGTATACGCATTTAAGATCATCGATGTTGGCCTACGTGAGGATAAACTTGCTATCTATGATAAATAAATTTACTGATACCGCAGTTAGGGTTGCAACGGATTCGTTCTACATCGATAAGAAATATTCAACGTTGTTGGATGATTTTACGGACGATAATGCAACGTGGGGTTCATGGAGAATAAAGAAAGAAAATATACTTGATTATTCAGAATCAGCAGATGTTACGATCAAAGATGATTATTATAAAAATCAACGATCAGATATATCATCAACAACTTCGTTGTTACCATCGGTAGATGATCCAATAGCTAGATCTAAAACGATATACATAAACGGAGCGGGAGGCTCTGGTAAAACCACTCGAGCGATCGAACTATTTCAGAATTCAGATATGATCGTGCTGACACCAACACATAGACTCGCGCGAGAAATGAAACAACGAGGAGTACAATCATGTACTTATCACAGCTTCTTCCGATGGAAGGGTGATACATGGACATCTTTAACGATGGGTGAGAAATACATTCCAAGAATCATCATTTGGGATGAAATATGCACGGTGCCGTTAGAAACATTAAAAACATTTCTAGACTGGTTGTTAAGAAGAAATACTGCTGTAATAATGTGCAGCGATCATAGTCAACCACCACCGTTTGTTGGACCATCTCCACATTAATGGCTAAAGAACTTTGTCGATTATTACGAAGAAATGAATGATGATCATAGAGCACTTGATGCAACGTTGAAACAGTTTAAAAAATTAATCAGACTGCAACCGAATAAAATTCAGTGTAAAGTAATGCGTGGAATAATTTCAGAAACACCCATGAACGACTTTCTACAAACATGGCGACCAACCGATTTAATAGTTGCAAGTAGAAAGATAGTTCGTGATACACTTCAACGGGAATTGTTTCAGATGCATAAAGAAAAATATCCAACATTGCCAGTTCCGTTATGTTATCGACCAGCAGATACGCGACGACAAAATATTGACGTTGATATACCAGGACAGACCGAGTCAAGGAAACAGAATCTTGTGCTGAATGATATTGTCGCAGTTGATGTTGATGTTGTTGAAGATGCTCTACGTGCTGATAAATCCCCGTGGACGCTTGGATACGCAATGACGATTCATTCATCTCAGGGATTAACTATTACTGATACAGTTGTTTGGATCGTCGATGATCACATCGAATGGTCGAACTTAGTTTATCTTGCAGTGTCTCGAGTTAGAAAAATACCTCAACTGAGACGAATCGTCATGGACTCGTCAGTGATTAGTGATGATATTGACAATGATATAATAAGAACACAATTAGCTGGTTATAAGCAATCTGATAAAAAAAAATAATCGAGAATTTGATCTCCACGTTGAATTTATCAGCACGTTGAAACAACAACAGAATAATCATTGTGCAAGTTGTAATTGTATAATGTTATGGCGGTATCTAAAAAATGATCCAAGACAATCTACCGTAGACAGAAAAAATAACAGTCGCGGTCATACACGAGAAAATATCATGTTGACCTGTCTTGAATGTAACCGACGTAGAGGTGCTGGTGCTAGTTAAGTGATCGCGGTGGTAATTATGTAACCTCGGGAATTACTTGTAATTTGTTCACGTACAAATCCACGTTGAGGAGCAGTTGAATCCAGTCTGTAGATTGCGGGTCTACCTGAGGATCTTGTTACGGTGGATATCTTATGTGTGGTAACACTCCAAATAGGATCAGTCGCTCTTTATTTACCACCTTCAAGTTCACCGGGCTCGTATAAATACCTGACAGTGTTATTACTTAATACTGGCTGTGCTGAAAGATCACGTTGTTGTGTAGGTATATATTTTTTGTAACTGCGCTAATAGGTTTCATGTAGGTCGTTCGAGTCATCTCATTATTTAACGCTGCTATCACACTTGGTAATCTTGCAACCCATTCACGAGATCTCGTATCCTGAATAAATTCCTTCGCGTATTGATATCCAAATAACCGCTCAGCGAGTGTTCGATTAAATCGTTCAACAATTGCCTGATCACGATGAATTGCAGTATGTCCTCGTCGTATTTTGGTACTATGTTGTTTCATCAGCGATGATACTGGATCAAGAAATTCCTTGCCAGGATCAACTTGTAGCAGCTGTGGCCATCGCAGACCACCTCGTTGATAAATTCGTTTAAAAGCATCGGCTACTTCAGATGCTGTTTTCGTTGATAGCGGTTCTGCATCTTTACATCTACTTGCAACATCAACAACAGTTAGCGCGTATTTGTACGTTTTTCTACGTACAGTATCATGTGGCAAAAACAGAATATCAGCTTGATGAACTTCATTAGGAACACTAACATCGAAATGTGCAAAGTGAATTTGCTTAGGTAGTGGTAGGTAAATTTGCCATATTGCCTGTTTGGATAATCACGCTTTAGCAGTAGAATGTTTAACCGCTACTGCATCAGCAAGTTTACTAATTGCTGCTTTACCTTTCCAGTATCCAATTGGGGAATAATAAATCGATTCCATTTTATACATTACCAGCCCCTAGCGCTAATTTTCCTTTCATCGCGGATCTTACTAATCAATTAGCTAACTTTTTTTTTGATATTTTTATTTTTTTATAGAATTTAGCGCATGAATTAATTTCACATCTGCAATATGCCTATGTTGTAGATCATTGCTTTTATACGCAACATCATGAGCATGACATGCTTTATCAATAGCCTTTATTGGTTCCTCGCCTGGTTTTGGTTGATCCTGATTATCAAGCCTGATATCGAGTCGAGTACCAGGACCGCAATAATTATATCCTGGTAACTGTTTTTTTCTCCTGGGTATTTGGCGCACGGAGTTCCCGGTAATTTTCCTAATTTTGCTGCAATATCAGCTCCGCGTTGCTTTTTTTTTTTTACTTGACCTTGGCTTTGACTTTGGTTTTTCACCTGACTGCGTGGAGATAAATTTGAATTTCTTTGTACCACACCGCGTACACTTACCCGTAACCACTGATCTATTATTTTTTGTGGTAATAGTTGTTAGTGTATCCGTTGGGGTACGCGTCCTGCACTTCACACAATATAAATCCATAGATATTTTATACAGCATGGATATAATTGATTTCTCAGCGACAAGAAAACGAGAACCTGTCAAGCACCATCCTGCGTTACCAAATTCCATCAGAATGATAATAATAGGACCATCTGGAAGTGGAAAGACACAGTTGTTACTTAATCTTTTAATGAGATGGTTAAAGTGGGATAAATTGTATTTGGTAGCCCAGTCAGTTGATGATCAACGATGTTATGATGTGCTCAAGGAATTTAATGAAAACGCGCGATTACTGGATGACGATGTTATCAAGTTTATAACCGATATTGATGAAGCACCATCAGTAGATTCCATAAACGGATTTATTAATAATTTGGTTGTATACGATGCTGTGATGCTGGATAAACAAACAAACCCAGCTAGAATATTTTCTCGAGGTAGACATAAAAGCACTGATGTCATTTTTTGTTGCTCAACGATACACACAAATAACTGTAATATTTTAGTTGTGTTTAATAGAGTTGACACGCACACGATGAGAAATATTCATCAAACTTGGTGCAGCGGTGACATGAATATAATTAAATTTAAAAACTTCTTTTCACGAGAGCAAGCTACTCCGGATGGATTTATAACAATAACACTACATGATCTAAGAACAAGATATCGTGTAGGCCTTGACAAAATATTTGGATAAATTAATATCAGCAGAGAGGGTGAGGAGGACCTCGAGAAGACGTAATTGCGTAAAACACGTACATAATAAACTAGAAAAAATCACCAACGACAATTGAGTAATATTAATTAGACAAATTCCGGAGAGATTTTCTCAGTAAAGTGTCGACGCCTTTTTAAAATCTGTCGACGCTTTTCTTTTTTTCGATCATTTGTAGGAAGGCTTATTTTCGACATTTGGACGTTTTTCGACCATAGGTCTGTTCACCCTCTCTGCTGCTTTTTGATACTGAATGTTGTCTCTTTAAAATGATTCTCATATAGGTAAGAACAAATTTCTGTAAAGAGGGAAAATCTGCAAAAGCGCTATTTGATAAGGTACACAAGTTTTACAGCAGGTAAACATGGATTGAATAATTTGTACCTCAGTTAAATCCATCAGGAGGAGACCTGCGTATCAAAACCCTAAAGAGTAGAATCTTGAAGTACTGCAGCTCTCAAAATTAAATTTGAAAAAAGAGTTCGACCTTTTGCCAAGGCTAAATCATGGATACAGTGACTCTTGTCATTGGCCAGTAGTCACGACATTGGAAGACGCGAGAAGTGAATAACAAAGATAACAATACGGATGAATATATTCGATTACCTGACATTAGTATCATTTGGAACTTCGTTATCCAAATTAGGTGAAACTGACAAACTTTTAAATACAAACTACATTTTTAGAGCACACAAGTACTTTTAGATGATCGAGTCTCTTGCAACGTGAAGAACTACAAGACAGATGACGTTAGATGCATGATGTACAGAAAAACGATATCCTTGTTGGACTAGGAAGATTACGTATGAACATTTGAACAGATTTTGAAACCATACAAATGATTGGTATGAAGTTGTATTCTTGGAATAGACGCGATAAAATGAACCGTTTAACAGTAATAAATCAGTTGAAAACATTATGACATTATGACATTGAAATAAATAATAAGCTAAATGTACACATCTCCTTCCAATTAAAATACATACAGAAACTAGAGAGAAAAAAACTTCAATAAAGAGTAAATGACTTTGCGTTAAGGAAACAGTAATTCCCAAAACACACAGGGAAAATAATAAAATGACACACATGAAAAGCGTTATAAGGCAATTGTGATGTGCACAATGTTTAAGTATGATGATAAACAAAACAACGTTCGATTTGTAATACAAATTAACACTAATATATGACTTTGTTTCCAACGACATGATAAAATGCCGACGAACATGTAATGTAAAAGGAATAAACACGTTTGCATGAGATACTGAACAAAATACAAGTGTAATTAATATCACAAACATGTTGATATATAGACGAGGACCGTTAAGCTGTCGTCAAATTTCATTAAAATATACTACATTAATTATCCTAGCAACACTATCTACGAAAATATGCCTTGGACAAAATGATTAGGATGTACAATTAATACAATCTGTTAGACTTTCTGCACAAGGAATAACTTCAAAAAGAACTAAAATTAGTTCGAAAGGGAAGAATTTGTACATTGCATGGATAAAGTTGTATCTAATTCATATTAAACGGTGCGTAAATATGTAGGTTTTGAAGATTCAATTACTGCTGTATTTCATTTGATATCAGGTAGTAGTGGAAATTAAACTATTACAAACTTACAATCACCTGTACTACATGTTCAAGAGAAGAAAACAAAAACCCAAGGAAAAAGAGAAAGTTGAACTAGAAGAAAAAGCAACAATGAAGCAGAGCTATAAAGATTATTTTCCATAGGCTACTATAGCCTACTAACATCTAACTCAATTGCTTATGTTGTTCTATATGCTATTTTGTCAATCTCCGTTTTCATGACAGATGTATCTCATCTGTTTAGCCGGTTCCTCCAAGCAGCAGAGGGGGCGAACAGACCGACTTTGGAAGCGTCCAAAAACCGAAATAAGCCATCCTAAAAAAAAGATTAATAACCTTAAAAGTCAAAATAACTAACTACAGAGGCTCTCTCAAAGGGTTAGTTCATGTTATTTCTCTGCGATGGCAAATATATTGCAAAAAACGAACCAACTTGAGGTCATATCCCCTCTGCTGCTATTAATTTTTCCAAATATTTTATCAAGTCCGATTCGATATCTTGTTCTAGGGTGTGCAAATTTATTGTTATAAACCCGTGCGGAGTAGCTTGCGCTCGTGAAAAGAAGTTTCTGAATTTAATTATATCCATGTCACCGCTGCACCAAGTTTGATGAATATTTCGCAACGTATGTGTAGCAACTCCATTAAACACAACTAAAATATTGCAGTTATCTCCTCTGATCACTTTTGGCATTTGTGTGTATCGTTGAGTAACATAAATGACATCGGTGTTTTTATGTCTACCTCGAGAAAAAAATCCTAGCTGGATTTGATTGCTTGTCCAGCATCACATCATCGTATACAACTAAATTATTAATAAATCCGTCTATGGAATCAACTGATGGTGCTTCATCAATATCGGTTATAAACTCGATAACATCGTTATTTTTATCTATTTGCGCGTTTTCATTAAAATCCTAAAGCACATTATAACATCGTTGATCATCAACTGACGGGGCTACCAAATACAATTTATCCCACTTTAACCATCTCATTATAAGATTAAGTAACAACTGTGTCTTTCCACTTCTAGATGGTCCTATTATTATCATTTATATCCATGCTGTATAAAATATCTATGGATTTATATTGTGTGAAGTGCAGGACGCGTACCCCGACGAATACACTAACAACTATTACCTCAAAAAATAATAGATCAGCGGTTACGGGTAAGTGTACGCGGTGTGGTACAAAGAAATTTAAATTTATTCCCGGTGATAATTCAGGGACAAAGTCAGCGTTAAAAAAAAGCAACACGGGGGTGATATTGCAGCAAAATTAACAATATTCACGGGAACTCCGTGGGCTAAATACCCAGGAGAAAAACACCTACCAGGATGTCATTATTGCGGTCCTGGTACTCGACTCGATATTAAACTTGATAATCAGGATCAGCCAAAACCAGGCGAGGAACCAATAAACGCTATTGATAAAGCATGTCATGCTCATGATGTTGCATATAAAAGCAATGATCTACAACATAGGCATATTGCAGATGTGAAATTAATTCATGCGCTAAATTCAATAAAAAATAAAAATATCAAAGAAAAATTAGCTAATTGGTTAGTAAGATCCGCGATGAAAGGTGCATTAGCGCTGGGGCTGGTAATATATAAAATGAAGTCGATTTATTATTCACCAATTGGATACTGGAAGGGTAAAGCAGCAATTAGTAAACTTGCTGATGCAGCAGCGGTTAAACATTCTACTGCTAAAGCGTGGTGATCCAAACAGGCAATATGGCAAATTTACCAACCGCCACCGAAACAAATTCGATTTGCACATATCAGTGTCAGTGTTCCTAATGAAGTTCATCAAGCTGATATTCTGTTTTTACCACATGATACTGTACGTAGAAAAACGTATAAATACGCGCTAACTGTTGTTGATGATGCAAGTAGATATAAAGATGCAGAACCGTTAACGACTAAAACGGCAACTGAGGTAACCGATGCGTTTAAACGAATTTATCAACGAGGTGGTCTGCGATGGCCACAGCTGCTACAAGTTGATCCTGGCAAGGAATTTCTTGGTCCAGTATCATCGTTAATGAAGCAACATAATACCAAAATACGACGAGGACATACTGCAATTCATCGTGATCAGGCAATTGTTGAACGATTTAATCGAACACTTGCTGAGTGGTTATTTGGATATCAATACGCGAAGGAATTGATTCAGGATAAAAGATCTCGTGAATGGGTTGCAAGATTACCAAATGTGATAACTGCATTAAATAAAGAGATCACTCGAACGACCAACATGAAACCTATTAATGCAATTGCAAGCGTGCACATACCAATACAACGACGTGATTTTTCAGCGCAACCATTATTAGGTAATATCACTGTCAGGTATTTATATGAGCCCGGTGAACTTGAAGGTGGTAAAACAAGAGCGACAGATCCTATTTGGAGTACTACGACGCACAAGATATCCACCGTGACAAGATCCTCAGGTAGACCCGCAATCTACAGACTGGATTCAACTGCTCCTCAACGTGGATTTGTACGTGAACAATTACAAGTAATTCCCGAGGATACACAATTACCACCAAAATCACTTAACCAGCACCTCTACGTCGGTTACATTCAAGACAGGTCAACATGATATTTTCTCGTGTATGACCAAGAGGACTGTTATTTTTTCTATCTACGGTAAATTGTCTTGGATCATTTTTTAGATACCGCCATAACATTATACAATTACAACTTGCACAATGATTATTCTGTTGTTGTTTCAGCGCATTAATAAAATCAGCATCAAGATCAAAATCGCGTTTTTTTTTATCACACTGTTTATAACCAGATAATTTTTTTCTTATTATATCGCTTTGACATTCGTCAATATCATCACTAATCACTGACGAGTCCATGACGATTCGTCTCAGTTGAGATATTTTTCTAACTCGAGATACTGCAAGATAAACTAGGTTCTACCATTCGATACGATCATCAACAATCCAAACAACTGTATGAGTAATTGTTAATCCCTGAGATGAATGAATCGTCATTGCGTATGCAAGCGTCCACGGGGATTTATCAGCACGTAGAGCATCTTCAGCAACATCAATATCAACTGCAACAATATCATTCAACACAAGATTTTGTTTCCTTGACTCGGTCTATCCTGGTATATCAACGTCGATATTTTGCCATCGCGTATCTGCTGGTCGATAACATAACGGAACTGGCAACGTTGGAAACTTTTCTCGTTGTAACTGAAAGAACTCCCGTTGAAGTGTATCACGAACTATCTTTCCACTTGCAACTATCAAATCGTTTGGTCTCCACGCGCGCAAAAAGTCTTTCATGGGTTTTTCTGAAATTATCTCGCGCATTACTTCACACTGAATTTTATTCGGTTGCAGTCCGATTAATTTTTTAAATTCCTTCAACGTTGCATCAAGTGCTCTATGATCATCAGATACTTCTTCGAAGTGGTCAACGAAATTTTTCAACCAATGATGTGGAGATGGTCCAACTAAGGGTGGTGTGTGACCATGATCGCCGTACATTATCACAGCAGTATTTCTTGTTAATATCCAATCAAGAAATATTTTTAATGTTTCTAGCGGTACAGTGCATATTTCATCCCATATTATAATCCTTGGAATGTATTTCTCGCCTATCCTTAAAGATGTCCATGCATCACCCTTCCATCGAAAAAAGCTGTGATAAGTACATGATTGTACTCCTCGTTTCATTTCTCGCGCGAGTCTATGTGTAGGTGTTAGCACAATCATATCTAAATTCTGAAATAGTTCGATCGCTCGAGTGGTTTTACCAGAACCGCCAGGTCCGTTTAGATAAACTGTTTTGTGTCTAGCTATTGCATGGTATACCGATGGTGCAGAAGATATCTGATTATTTCTGCCTGATTTTATCAGGTAAATATCTTTAACCGCAACATCAGCGGATTCGGAATACTCAAGCATATATTCCTTTTTTATTCTCCACGAACCCCACGATGTACAAGTGTCTATGTTTAATTTTTCTAACAGTATTGAATATTTTTTACTTATATAAAACGAATCAGTAGCAACTCTGACAGCGAGTGTAGAAACCTTATTTATCATCGATAATAGGTTTATTGTAACGCGAGCATCGATGATCTTAAATGAGTAAACTGAGGTGAATCACCGTCCATGTAGCTCACAATTGTACCTAGTTTATTTCCGTTTGACAAGAAAGCTGTTTCTCGACTTATAAACGTGTTCTTGTTCGTTGTATCAGCGATTATAAAATCTAACTCAGCATCATCCATAATCAGTCTTGTACAATATCGTCTGTGATCATATGCTCCTCCTTGGGTAAACTTGCCGACTATTTTTCTACCAAGATCTTTTGTAATCTTGTTCTCGTAATCGGTTTCATCCGAATACTCCTTTTGTTGTGGTAACCAAACTTCGGTTTGTTTTCGATATGATATAATTGCTTCGCTGATCGTCAGCGATATTAATATCGCACAATCAAGCATATACAGTAATAACACTATTGGTGTCCACATTTTTTCTGAAAAATGTTTTCCAAACCAAACATAACAAATTGGATGAAGTCCTTTAGACATTTCGAATGACTCGATACGAGCAAATCAAGTCAGGTCAAAATCCGGTAATGGTCCATTTATCGATACTAGCGTCATTTCGTGCGTCGGATGACCGAATCGCTCAAAATACACAGAACAATCTCCGTATCCAAGAAAACTTCCGGGATAACACGCGACCATATCAACTGAAATAACATCTCTGTGATCCTATTTAGTATTCCGCAATCCGCCGTGTCCATATTCGACATAACTCAGTATTATGTCATCAAGAAAATCAAACCGAGTTGGTTTCCACGAATTTTTCTTTGTAGCAAAATGAGTCGCAACTGACGGAACAGAAAAACATTTGCTCAATAGTTCGTCAGTGTCATCAGTATATTGCAGTGCAAGATTTTTCATTTTCTCGTGAAGAAGATCTGTTCGATAAATAACGCCATTTGGCCTCACAAACTGATCAAATTTATTTTTTTCTTCCACGCAAGACTGAAATAACCATACTGACACAGGATCGTTTTTACTTATTTCGTTAATAAAATCAAACATGTCAACACGTTAAACTTTAACAGTTCGACCTCGTGGAAATATTGTTACTGCGTTAGTCCACGCGTGTGCGTTATGATCAATAATTTCGATCGAAGCTCCTTTTGATCTATATTTTGATTCATACAAAATCTCTCCTGTTATCGTTGCTACGGTTATTGGAAATTATAATCTTTTTCCTAACTCAGCGACATCTTTGATAGACGCACCGGTATCTTTAACCATTTCTCCCCACGTGTTTATTATTTTACGTCTTTTATCCGTTAGACCGTTTCCACGAGTCGAAACGGTAAAATGTTCTGTTACTCGCTCGGCTACACAATTTATTTTTGAAAATTTCATCGGCGCCAGTTTAACAACGCTAGGTTTTTCATTTATCACATAGATTCCATAAATAACCGCTGTCACAGGATATGCTCGTTCATAATACGGTTTGTCAATACCTGTCAATAGACCTGGTTTGGAATCTTTACTTAGTACGACAGTTTTTTTATTACCGTGAACAGGATCATATTTGTCACGGATAATCCAATCATCTGTTTCTGTCAACACGACAAACTTTATTCTGAAAAGATATTTGCGATTATCAAGATAGTTAATGATAATTGCTGCTCGTTTGTCGTTCATCATAGCGTCGATGATATCTTTGTTGCATATAATCTTGACATGAGATGCACCATCTGTGTAAAATTCTTTCTTGGCGTCGTGAATTTTATTAATCAAACTTTTGTTTTTCGGATCAACCAGATCTTGAATCGGTAGGTTAGGAGATATTCTGTCGAGATTAAATTTATCTCCGCTCAGGGGCTTTATTCAGGATAATCTATCGAATTCGTTCATATTATATTTCAAGCAAATATTTAAATTAAAATATTATGTATACATTATCTCAATGCAAATGGCTCATGGTGGGTTCATTGATTCGTTGTAATAAATCCTGTAAAAAGGAAGTATGCGGACAACACATGCAAAACGTTCGCCTTGGAAACTTAGGACCAATACCATGTCTGCGATGTGGTGCTGGAGTGCGAGGAAAAACACAGTTGTGTGCGTGTTGTGGTGGTAAACGATACAGAGAGCTTAAAAGATATTATGACAAAAAAAATAAAGTCAATAACAACGCTATAAAATCCGTGGAGGACTATCTAACTAAGTTTTCAGACAAATTATGATTTAAACAAATAATATTATTGTATAATGGAGCAAAATAAATTTATTCCACATCCTACTATAACAAACTACGAATCAAATATTGATGGTATGATAAGAGACGGTCGATTGAAAAAACCAGTTGGTTTTTTCATTAATATTGGCTATCTGATGATTACTGCAGGGAAGAAAACTTATTTCTGTTATCGTTTCATATACGAGTGTCACAAGGGGTTGATCAAAGACGGTCTTGTGATCGATCACGTTAACGGCGTGAAAATTTACAATAGTTTATCCAATCTTCGAGCTGTTAAACAAAGCGAGATCTCTGCACGGGGGTGGGGGGGGCTACTGGTACATATGACAGAACAATTGTAAGGAGGGCGGTAAAATCCACAAACATAGAGACTGGTGAAGAAATTATATTTCAATCAGTGTATTCTGCTGCGAAATACTTTGATATTAACTTGCGTGTGGTAAAATACGTCGCAGAAAATATGACCAAATCCACGCTTTCCAGTAAATATAAACAGAAAATCACCTTCCAATATTGTTTATGAGATAAACTATCATCATTATCAAGTGATTACGTCGAATTATATTTATTAAACCATTTTTTAATTATTTATCCTTTTTTTGTCAGAAAGCCTCATTGTTATACTACTGATTTTTCGGTTATGCGAAAGGGAGATTACTTCTGTAATATATAGTTTTCTTCGTAGATTTCTGATTTTTATGGTCGCAATTGGTTCATTAATTATCTACATCGTAATTAATTACCAAAGAAAGATATTTATGGTTCCTAACTTACAAAATAGAAAAATGAATAAACGTATTTCACATCGTACAATATAGCGAGTTATTTTTAGATCTGTTATGAGAAATCGAGGCAAAACACGCTGTATTTAATGCAGATATTTACAATCTGTTCAGAAATGCACAAGTATTTAAACCGTTCTGTAGGTGGTAAAACGTTTGATGGTGCCGTGGTGATATGTAAATAGACAGAACACGCTGTTAGTGCAAGATATTTACAATCTGCTATGAGAAATCTATTCAGAAACCGCTGTTTTTAATGCACAAGTATTTACAATCTATTCAGAAACCGCTGTTTTAATACAGACATTTACAATCCATTCAGAAACCGCTGTTTTAATAGAGAAATTTACAATCTATTCAGAACCGCTGTTTTAATGCAGAAATATTTAAACCGATCTTGTAGCTATATAATAACCTTTGAAACATATATGGTTAGATGAATTCGATAGCTCAATTGATAACGCATCTGGCCGTGATGCTCGAGGCCGCAGGAACGAATCCCATGACTGACAACCGTCGGTGGTTACGCATATTAGCGATTTTTTGAATTAATTGTGGCACCACCAGCCCCCCTCCGCTCACCAGAACCTCTCCAACCACACGTCACTGGTGGTTGATACATGTTTTGTATCACCCACGGGCTGATTATTGGGGGGTGTTCTGTTGGGCGTACAAAATGGCCTCATATATATTTCATTTCATTTCATTTCATTCATTCATTCATTCATTTCATCTCATTTCATTCATTCATTTCATTTCGTTCATTCATTTATTGCATATATTTCATTTCATACTTACTGAACCTACTAAAACACTCGAATAGAGGTTCATTCATTGCACATATGTTTGTGCCGTCCTCCCTCTTGGGCCTCTAGACCGTTGTTTGACGGGTTAGGGGCTCTCATAGGGGATAGTATTTCGTGTGCCCGTTGAACTTGGTAGAATGCGGTGGCAAGCTACGAGTTCTGGGTTGTGTTGTCCGTAATTAAGATTGCATTCAATTGCATACTTACAGAACCTGCTAAAACACTCGAATAGAGGTTCAATCATTCATTGTATTTGTTGTGCTGTGCCCCTTCCTGAACTTGCTAGAAGACTCGAATAGATGTTCATAGGGGAAATATTTTTTTTTAATTTTAAATATATATATTCTAAATAATGAACTACGAAAATATTAATGATGCAATTGTTGCTATTAAAAAATTGGAAAAAGATGGAATTAATATATCCGATGAACTAAATCCTGAAAAAATAGTTTCTGATTTTGAAATTTAGCAAGAACGTAAAAACCAAGGAATACACACACTATCACCTGAATACAAGTTCATGAAACGGATTCAGGCGGCGATGTTCCGGTCGCTAGCTACTGTAGAATATAATCAGGTGAAGGAATTCATTCCTCTCTCTGCCGCAGTAGAAAAAATTAGATTGGAGTTATCCCACGAGTACGAGGCAAAAAAAAACCAATTAGTACTTGCATAAGACGATTAAGACAAATTATGTTAGATCGTGAAACGATCCAAAGTAACCTAGTTGGTGAAGTAGTACAAAATAATTCTGGTGAAAATGAAAATGAAAATTTCGGTAATTGGGGCCCCTGTCAACGCTGACCACGTGTAGATCTTTGATCAGAAATATTATTCTGAAATTATATTTTTTCTGAAATTATATTTATTCTGAAATTATATTTATTCTGCAAATTATGTTTATTCTGAAATTATATTTTTTCTGAAATTATGTTTATTCTGAAATTATATTTATTCTGAAATTATATTTATTCTCAAATATTATATATTTATTCTGAAATATTATATATTTATTCTGAAATATTATATATTTATTCTGAAATTATATTTATTCTGAAATATTATATATTTATTCTTAAATTATATTTATTCTCAAATAGTATATATTTATTCTGAAATATTATATATTTATTCTGAAATTATATTTATTCTGAAATATTATATATTTATTCTTAAATTATATTTATTCTCAAATAGTATATATTTATTCTGAAATATTATATATTTATTCTGAAGTTATATTTATTCTGAAATTATAACTATTCTAAAATATTATATATTTATTCTCAAATATTATATATTTATTCTGAAATATTTTATTTATTCTGAAATATTATATATTTATTCTGAAATTGATGGGTTAGTTGGTACTCAGAATCATGCAAACCAATCAATTTCGTAATTTTGATGGGCTAGTTGGGAATCAGAGCTATGTAAAATAATCAAATTTTCAGAAAAAAATAAAATATTTCAACATTTGTTAATTTTAGTCGATTTGTCAAGGAAAATTGATTAATTTTCCAATATCATTCGGGTCAAACCTCAAGCGGTTCTCTAATTGATTTATCGATAAATCTTTAAAAATCAGTAAAATTATCTCAAAAATGAGATTTGTCATGCGATTTTAGTTAATTTGTCTGGTAATTTTCGAAAAAAATGAGGCTTTTTAACGATTTATCGATAAATCAATTAGAGAACCGCTTGAGGTTTGACCTGACGAAAAACTGTAATTTGACAAATCGACTAAAAATAACAAATTTGACTAAAAGTGTTGGAATATTAAGATCAAAGATCTATGATAAAATAAAATAAAATAAAATAAAATAAAAATATTTCTGATGAAATAAAATAAAAAATTTCTGATGAAATAAAATAAAATAAAATATTTCTGATAAAATAAAATAAAATAAAATATTTCTGATATAATAAAATAAAATAAAATATTTCTGATAAAATAAAATAAAATAAAATATTTCTGATATAATAAAATAAAAGAAAATATTTCTGATAAAATAAAATATTTCTGATGAAAGATCTATGATCAAAAATCATTACGATAAAAGTCTTTAAGACTTTACATGTAGATTGACAATCAATTCCTCCTCAGGCAGGTCAATTAATCGTCCTATGTGTTCTGTGAGTTTGAAATTTATTCGTGACAAATACTGATTATGTGTGCGTAGATAAATACGATTGGTTGGTACTTGCACGATCAAATCCCCAGGGGGAACTTGTGGTGTGAACGTGTATAAAATGTATCCTTGTTGAGCCTGATTTGATTTTCCAAGATCTATTTGATAACTGCCTTCAATTACGTCACAAACTAGATTAACCGCGATTGTCAATGTTATATCAACGATTCCCGGAGATACATGTCTGCCGCCGCAGTGTGGATCATTATTATATCTGAGGATAGGCTCGGGTGGGGCTATTTTTCTCCATGCATCGAGTATTTTAGGAAAAAACTCATTGATGATGTCATTGACAGATTTTCTCCGAGCGTCCGGGTTATAATTGGGAAATTTGAACGTCGGTATATCAGATTCCTTGATTTTATATTTATCAATTAAAAACTTTTTTGAAGCAGGAGATAATTTTAAAATTAGATCTATAATTTTGTTGTGACTGCGTTCCATAGCTTCTGCGATATAATTCAGAATTTCTATTTGTTTGATAATTTCCCTTGTGTCTCTTGGGATGTTATATCGAAAAGATGCTCAATGAGGTGTTCACGTAGTTTATTTAGTTGATCTTTATCACCAAGATTGGAAAAGTCGATAGTTTTTTCAATTTCTTCTTCATTAATATGGCCACGGAGTTTACTTTCTGGTAAAGCTGAAAATATTCTACCACCATAACCAATTAAATGATCTAAACTAATGCCCCAAGTTCGAGCTCCACGCCACCACCACCATATATCTGTCATTGTAAATTCGTGACGAGAGCTAATTGTTGACATAAAATCAGCTCGTTTTGGTTCAGGTGGTCCTTCATGCACTGGGGGAACATCCGGCCAACCTAGTACGGATCTTATCGTGGACTGATAAATATCAACGACGTAATCAGGCGAGTTTATTTCAACCGCAGAAGATAGCGTCGGCTCATGAACATTAATCGATATTTTTGCTTCTTTTCCAGTTATTGATTTTATTCTACGAGCAAATTCATCATTGATTTGTTCGATCTCATAACTACCAGTTGGTATTCCAACAACAACCCAGTCAGGTGTTCCATCGGGTTTGTTTTTATTAGCAAATACAAGTGAATTATTTGCTGGTGTAAAATTAAATGATCTCGATCTGATGTTTGGCCAACTATGGTATACTCGTAATTGTGCTAGTGCAATTTCATTTGCGCGAATTGCAGTTGGAAAATTGATGTTAAATTCAGGATTAATCGAGCTTACCGAGGTCATCCTGGTCTTGTGCGTTGTTGTGTTCGTCACGATCTGCTGAAGTAATTCCGTCATTATTAATACTCCTACCTTTAATACCAACGCAGTTGTATATTTTAATCATCTCTGAAAACTCAAAATCGGATATAATTCCATCACTGAGACTCGCTGATAACAACGAGGATAACTTCGAGTATGCGACAGTTGCTATGTGTAATTTTATCATGTAATCGGATAATTTTTCATTCGTGCAAGTACATATTTTTTTTGCAATATTTTTTTTGCAATGATATTAAGCACACCTGCAATCGTTGTTGCTGCTGAAATACAAATAGTCACAGCTACTGGTGGCATCATTGTTACCGCGGATAATGTTATTCCAGCTCCAGCAACAACAGCGGATACCGAATAAACAACAAAGTCAATGATAACTAATCGTCGTTGATACTTTTTTATTTTTACTGTATATTGTTCGACTCGATCTTTCAACGCTGCCTGCCATTCAGCCTGTACACGCCAGTGACTGTTGCGGTGTATTTGATAGTTTTATTTTGCTGCGACCATGTTGCGAATCTCGATGATACTGTGTATACGATGTTGGTAATATGCCCCGGAGTAACCCCGCCGGGAATTTTAATCAAACTGGTTTTATTAACGATCTCAGGAATCCCCGCTACGATATTTTGCTGTGTTGTTTGATCGTGTCGATGTTCGTCTTGATATCAACGAGTTTTACGTCAACGGCGTGCGGAGTACCAAAACATTCCTCTGCGGTTTCATTACTTTTTCTAAAGTTTCTACGGAGATTTGTGAACGCGTTTACGTGAACGTCATACTCGGCCCGCAACGTGGATAATTTACCATCTACGGTGTTGTAGTTGACGTCAGCGTATTTTTTTGTTGCTGCGTCTTCGTCGGATGTTGGATCTCTTAAAACTACTATCTTATTCCCGTTCATGCTGAGTTCTTCCGTCATTGTGTCACCGGTATTTTTCACGCGATTAGCAACACTTGCTGTAATTTGATCTCTGATGGTTGTAAACGATATACTTGAATCCCTAGTTCTGCCGCTGTCAGTAAACACTGGTATATTATCCGAGATCGCACCGAGTACTCGTCGAATTATATCATTCCATTTGATATTGCTCGTTTTTAGTTTTCCGTATCGGTCCTGAAAAATAACAACCTCATCTCGACAGATCAATGTCATCGAACTTTTTCTTAACGCGTGAAGAAGATCTTCCGTAAATATCGACCTTTATAATCTAAGATCTGTTTTAAACGCTTTACGCGCAACATAGCGGTTGCTTGCATAATCATTCACGACCTTATGTGGTGGTTTGGATGATTTTGATATAGCGTTAAGTACATTAATTACCTCACGGCCGCATATTGGCGGATCTGTCATCGTTTGTGTGGGTAGCGTTGAATACCAAACTTGCGCGTGAAGTGGTGTAACATACTTGATAAATTCACTGGGTGGAGCTAACCCGTATGAATCAAACGATTCCACGTGGATCAACCGCGTATGATACCCAATGAGTACCAGGTCCTGAATTCGAGTCAAGATTAATAATACCTGTTTCGAGTTTGTTCGTTTGTTTCGGTAACTGATCTCGCATAAAAACACCTCTGAAGTTTTTTTTATTTTTAATCGCTTAGCAGCATCAAGTAAATCAAAATTTGATGCTGGAGCATCTAACGAAGTCATCCTGGAAGCCTCAGACCTCTTCCCCAAAGAGATCCCGGTAATCTTAGGCCGCGTCCCTTTCTTATATCCATTTCCAGTTGCTTTCTTTAGAGCCATTCCAGCAGCTGTTCCAACAGGACCTAACGCGGCTGCTTTTGCTACGGCTGGAGCGGCAGCAGCTATTAACGCTGGAATAGCCGCGAGAAGTGGAAAAATACCACGGGTTTTAATTGAGTCTTTAACCGCACCCGCAGAGAGATTAAGTTTAACGCCTGTTTTTGATTATTTAGCGCCGTTGAAATGTTTAAGCTGACGTTCTGATAATGATAGTTTATTTTGACCACGCGTGATCTGATCTCGCTTTAGTGATATTTTCATTCCGCAGTTTTTTGCTGAATTTGATTGAAGGTTTTTAATCTGAGCAGGAGTCAGACTGACACTAACGTGATGATATGGCATTTTATGATAAATACTTGCTACGCTCCAAATAATGATTAAAGATTTCCACTGGTGCATCAACGACCCTCATTCGACCACTACCACCTTCAAGTAGCATGGCTTTATCGCTGAGTATAACCGCAATTGCTCTGTAATCAACACAGCCTGTATTTAATGTTGCTTTAAGATGTATATCAACGACAGATTGTTTTGATAGATCAAGATGCTCCAGTGAAAAATAATAAATCGGATACAAAGTTCTGGAAACATATTGTGATGACCTCAAACGATGATATACACGTCGTCTATGATTTTGTTCATAATTTAGTTGTATATTCTTTGTTGGTTCTTGTTGTCCGTTTATCCGTAAAGAAATATTTGTGATACCTAGTTTATCAAATATCATATGAGTACGTTCTTGATTACCTAAACGATCATGGTTCTGAAACGCAATAAAAGTATGCCGTGGTGCAGAAACACCTTGTTGTGATGCTATATGCCATGTAAACTGACCGTTAACATCAGTTTGCATACTATCCCTGCTTGTTGTTAACCATGACAAGAATTATTTACCATCTGCGTCCATGAAAGAAATCAATTTTTGTTCTTCTGCTATCGTTGGAGTCATTACTGGCATCCACAGTGAAAGTTTCGATAATACTACTTTACCAGCGTCACCAGCGGGTCTCCACAGAGCATCGTTATCATCACCCTTTCTTACAAGAACAACCGTGTGTCTCGCTCCAAAAATAACCTTTATAACATTCCTACAAAATCCAAAAATATGCGATAGTGGAATTGTACATGAAAAACTTCTATTGGCTCCTAGCAACATATTTTTACGCGCTGCAAATCCCAAATTGAAATCTGGATTAGAACCATGAACAATCGGCGCCACATCAGCATCAGCGTTCCGGCAAAATTTCTTGGTCTTCTTATATTATACAGGTCATCATTGGGGTGACCAGAATTATCTTTTACAAACATCATTGTGGGACCTGCTGATTTTGTATAATCATCAGAATATCTTGCCAAACCTATTATTGTTGTAGCAACGTCGACATCATTCTGAATCGATTCAATATTTTTTCCATCAATCATATACGTGGTGCTATCAAATAATGCCATGATCCCGTTGTTGACAAAACCAACTTTTACTGCATCTGCGTAATTAGCATCGTTTGTTCTTACAATTGTACCTTCTAACTCAATAAAAGCCGCAACGGGTAGAAAATATCTACTTGTGTCATGAACTTGTAGTTCATTTCTTCCTCCACGTTGATCTGTTCGTGCGTCATAAGAATAAAACTGATAATCACGTACCGATTCATCTTTAAGGACAGGTGCTTCCATGTCAAATGCTGTGTCGGATACGCGCTTGAACATTTTATTGTAATTATTTTCGTCTAACACGTAGATTACCGCGTTCGGAAAATTCCACTTCGGGAAGTTCCACTTTCTGATATTAAACTTGAAATATTATTTGCCGATTCACCGAGTCCCCGATCTGCTAACGCTGCTAGTTTTTTATTTGCAGCTTGATTTATTATTTTACTTACGTCTGCGGGCATAATTTCAGTACTTGGTAATTTTACTGGTTGTTGTTTTCGTCTTATTAATCGTGCTAGTCTACCTTTGATCGCCGAGAACGCCTTAACAGCAACATTGACAATTGCACCAGGAGCTTTTTCACGAAGAATATCAATAGCTTTCATCGATAATTGTTTTGCAATAGGCGCTGCTTTTGGGGCTAACCTTGTAAATAATCCCTGAATAACATCACCAAGTCCATTTCCGTAAATTGCTCCATAGATTGGTAATCGTGAGTTTACCACTCTGACCGATACGGATTTACGATGATTACTGTGTACGATCATCTTATTTTATTTACCATTTATCTAATCGCGGTGACTAATCATCAACGAGCTCATCAATAAGTTCTCGGTAAACGCCAATATCCATGATACCACCTTGAAATAATCGGCGACAAATATCAGCTGCTTCATTGGTTATTTCTGGTGAATTATTTCCGGCACGTTTCCCCCCATGAGAACTTCTAACCGTGACACGTCATTGAGAATATTATCAGGACAACAAAATTATTTTCTCCTGATGCAGTCAGAAAACCACTTCCTACAGCGTTCGGATGATCATCGCCAGGATTTCTTTCTTTACCCAGTGAACATAATTTCTCCTGCTGTTTCAATTCTTCTTCTGCCTTTTGTTTCAATTTTTCTTTTGTTTTCTGCTTCATTTCTTTCGTCATCTGTTTTATTTTCTCTCTAGATGGTTTCAACATCATCTCTTTCTGCGGTGAAGAAGATTGTTGTTGTTCTATTTGTTGCAGAGGTGGAGGAAGTGGATATGAAGGTTCCTGCTGGGAGAGTTGTTCTTGTTCTAGTTGTTTTATTCCCTCTTTATAAAGTCTTTTTACTTCTTCATCAATATTTTTATATTCTGGACCTTTAGCTTGTTTTTTTGTTTCTATATACGCGATATATCCATTTAATAAGATTATCCATCACTTACTTTTTCATGTTCGGGTTTTAAAATATTAGATTTATTAAATATACCAGATAACATTGCTTCGGGTAATTTTTCTCTTTCAGTATTTCTAATATCTTCAACAAAACCTTTCCTAAATCTTGCAATCAATTCTACGTTTTTTTCTACTGGTTTGGGTTCAGATGCAAGTTTTTTTCTCACGTCGGCGATTTCAGTACGAAGTTTTTCAATATTTTCAAGTATTTCTTCATCGACAGGTGGAGGTTGAGCTGCAGTTATGTCAGTTGGAAGGTCTCGTAAATTTTTTTTTGTTTTCTTGGTTCTCGCTGCTATTTTTTTAGTCTGCGCTGCAGTTTGTTCTAATACTGGAAAAATACCTTTTTTCCTCTTCTCATCTTCCTCCTCAATATCTCTCCATATAGTTTTTTCAACAGCCGCTGAATCTTTCTTAGTAGCTGTAGTGACGGGTTTAAATAGTTTTTTAGTGTCCTCTTCGTACTCAACTTGTGCTTCCTGCTGCGCTTGTAGTTTTTTTTCTGAATGAATCTCTAACAGGAAGAAATTTTTTGATTGCTTCTAATCGTTCTCGAGCTATCCTTGCAGTATGAGATTCCGGATATACCATTTTATTATAACATAATGATTTAATTATAGCAACATGACCTCAAGTTGGTTCATTTTTTGTAATATACTCGGAAGGTTCAAATTGAATGAAATAGTGGCTTATTGGTACAAATATATAACTTTATAGACAAGAGATGTCTCCCAAAAATAAAAAAGGTTACAAACGATGCAAGTGTTGTTTTTTCTGTTCATTTTTATTTGTATTATCTGCAAAATTATAGGGACAGCAGTTGATCTACTTTTCGTGTTAAGTTGCTACTGTACTGGGTATTCATCCACCAATATCTTCAAATATATCATTTAGAAATTAGCAAGTTCAATAGCTGATTGATCAATATTACGGATATTGAATGTAGGGTCATTGGTATCGTGTAATTGTCTGCTCGAAGAACTATATATTTATACTGCTTCCGCCGAATCTCACTCGTCCCAATTTTTCCCTTTATTATACATTCGCTATATGAGGGGCATATGTTATTATGATTTTATGTCCGTCTTTCAGTCCCTCTGTCAGTCCGTGCAGTTTTTATATTATCTTAAGTTCTGTTTGTTTGATGGAGATGAAACATGACAATGAAAACTATTCATTTGGATTTTAGTCTCTCAAATGTTCAAATCAACACGGCTATAACATCGTTCGTTTCCATTTCTCAGACTATCCTGTAACTTTATATGAATGTTCTTCTTGTGGCTACTAAATATAGCTTTCCCGTATATAGATGGGATATAAATATATCCCCATTTGAATTGATATTGGACGGACGTTGCTCTTAAAATCAGTGTTTTTTGGATGTAACTGACCCGTAGTATGAAACACAATGTTCTTAATAACACGTTACCCTAGAACTCGATGAGATGATTTTAAACTGTATCATTGTCTTGCAACTGACTAGTGCTTACACCATTACCATATGTCCTTTAAAAACTGGAGCAAACCCAAAGCCGAAACTGATTGCACAACATGAAAAACATGAAAGCAAAAGGTTTGAATCTGCAAAGAGTGCGCACTAGTAATTGGATATATGCCCGTCACGACGGCAAATCCTTAATAAGGTACATCGTCTCAAACTTTGCAATCTAACTAACTGTATCATTCGCATGTTTTACACTGTGAATTCTAAATATGGGTAAGCAAGTAATTGAAAGTATAACGTTGAGAGATGCTAAAATCACTAACATGAAGATACAAACATGTTTTAGAATCTTCTACTGCTTTTTGTCTTGAAAAATAGAACAACATTGCCATTAATCTCAAAGTGTCTTTCAAAGATGGTGGTGACATTTTCACTGATTTTTATGTAACAATGTGCTCTACGTTTTAATATATACTTTTAGGCGTAGACTTCCGTGTCAGATCAAACATAGTTTGTTATACTGTGTACTATTAATAATCATTTGAATACAGATTAGAAGGCTTCCAAGCAGAATAAATCTCTTTACACACCACACCACCCCCGCCCCATGTGCTTGAAATAAGGATATATTTCCAGTTGCACTTATAACATTATTCTTCCACCGGGATTTAAAGTGAGAAAGCTTAAATACTTTTTCTTTGTGACCTTATATTGCAAGGTTCACACTGTGACGATTTGCTATCAATATATTCAAGACCTTCTTAACATTATTCATGGTGAAAACAAAGGATGTGTCACCTATGTTGATAATGCTTTCATTTGCATTTACACAAGATTCCTCGAATTTTTCAACTCGCAGCGCCTGGTTTGTTCTTTATGAAACAATTGCAAGGTGATAAATTACACACGTATCTAATATTTGAAGTGATATTTGAGAACGATGAATGGCATGTTTGTTTCTAACTTAATCACGATTACTTGAAATAGTTTAAAAAATGTCGAACAATTTTTCATCCATTTGCATAGCCTATGCCCTTTGTATTGAGGCGACATTGTTATAGCTGAGTTTAATATATTTGTATCAGTAATGTGTAGGTAGAAAAATTCTGCGTTTCATGTTCGATTGGGGCACACATGTGTCTTCTTTCTCCCTGACAATTGTATCCAATACCAAAACATGCATTTATAGTCCGCTCAATATGTATAACAACCTAAAGTCACGTTTAAAACGTCTCTACTGACATGTAAATTCTACCAAATATAATTCTGCGGGTGCAAATGTCTCGCAGTATCTTATTTACACTACATGAGTATCGGGAAACGTCTATAATTGTGTGCCAATACTTTAAAATATTTGAATATCTTACATAATACAATAATACCTGATGACTATTTAAAGGCTGATCAGACATATTTATAGCTCCCCTGAATATTTTTAAAACATAAAAATAATTTTGCAAAGTTCTTAATTGATTGTGATGGAATTTTCATTAAATTGACGTTTTCTTTATTTGCAGCCTTTTCAACAGTAAATATCGACTGAAATAAGTCACAAAGATTCTCTTTAGAATATTTACTTCCACATACTTGATGTATAGAGATTTGTTCATATTGTATTTTTTTCCATATTTATTTATGGTCCTAATAAAGCACGTTTATTACCTTTCATGAGAACTTTTGGATTCAATATTTTGAAAGGATAATTAGAATGTTACCAGTCGTTATATTTACTTTGTTCTTCACGTGTGATAGTTTCATATATTACACTCATGTCTCCATAAAGTTGAAATGATATTTGAAGACGATAAATGGACCCTTTTTTAAAGACGAATAATTTATTACTTTGCAAAGGATTGTGTTTATTCAATGTTGTTTATTTTTATGTAGGGCTGGTGACAGGATGTCTGATCAAACGAGTCAGAATCTACAAAAAATGTGAAACAAAATGTATGCAATTTTATTTTAACGAAAACATTTCTAAAAATTATACCGATTATTAGTTTTATTTCTGGAAACATTACCTTTCACCATGTAAGTTTTACTTGCTTGTTGTTTTATTGTTGGTATTGTTGGTGATGATGTTTAAGCATCTTATTTGAAAAATAAAATGTGCATTACATTCATAGATTTATTGAATGTAGAAAATACATGATTAGAGAAGTCCCTTTTTATGATTCTCGAAATGTAATTACTTGTGGTGGTTGCTTATATTTAAAGCCAATGTCAAGCCTTAATTACACTTATATCAAGATCATGAAAGTCACTGCAGCATTGAACTTATCAAATGGATTATAAATAAATGTTGCAATATCCTTTATTGAAGGTAAACATGCATTGCCCAATCTAACCACCGTTTTAAGATAAATGCAGGAAAGAGACGTAAATAACATTCCTTAATTTACAGAGTAATTGGACCACCAGTGATGTTAATGAACCAGACATACAAATAGTACATGTTTCACTAAATATGGGTTCGGTGTATTTATTACTTTGTTGCTGGCAAAGATGTACGCTTATTCATTGCCAGCATATTAACAGTAAATATGCATAATGAATCATGCCACAGTGCTCATCCTGCTTTTGATTTCATCATTATTTGGACATCTTCCGTAGCAAAATGGATTAATATCCATGACAGCAAGAACATTATACCGGATTTTTCGGATTAATATCCATGTCAGCAAGGACATTATACCGGATCTCCTTTAACATTTATATCATTTTGATGTTTGCTCTTTTACAAAACTGACACATAAACAAATAACTAAATAAATGCTCAACACAATTCAATTTTAATTTAATTTATTTGTTAATAGTTTTAGAAAATATCGCTTTCGTTTCCCTGGAGAGAAATATCAAAATTATTTCTGCTGTTCACGGGCTAGCATAACAAATTTATATCTCTAAATATTTCAAATGATATGTGAGGGTGGTAAATGGTCTATATTATCCTAACTACAGTTGATGGGAATATTATTCTAAATAAGGTAGAACAATGTTTCTTTCATTGCCACAGTCTATCCTCGTTATATTGCCTCAAAATGTAACTACAATATATATATATATATATATATATATATATATATATATATATATATGTGTGTGTGTGTGTGTGTGTGTGTGTGTGTGTGTGTGTAAATTTCTATTCATTGAAAATCAGCGTTTCTAGGTACAATTGAACCATACATGCATGTTTTGTTTCCTGACTAATAAACGCTACCCCTCCCCCTTTATTTACACACAAAAAACAAATTCCTACTTCATCGATGTTTTTAGATCCGTATATATCCATTATGATATTTCAAAATAATTGAAACAATGTATATTCATAAAAGACTATCGATTGAAAAAGACCAGTCTTAAACACCTTGTCTCCTGATTATTGTTAAAGCTATGGACATCTTTAGATGGGATCTTCCTTGTCCACCAAGTGAAATATTTTCGAAATGTCCAGCGTAATGCTAATTCGCATTGTCTCCGTAATGGCACGCCGTCTCAATCTCCTTCATGCATTTTTGACCCGTGCATAACGTTTTCAATGGCCTGGGTAGATTCAATGAAACTTTGCACATTTGTGTATATCTACTATACAACGTGTGTCGCGTACCAAACGACTGCCCTCTTTATAAACAGAACCATTCCCAAGTTTTAGATGCTCGTGAGAGGCACATAACTTCTAAATTTAACTCTGCAAAGACGGGTATATTCTCTAGATGTTCAGCGCACCAATATCAATGCTTCGGATCTCAAGGTCAGAGACTAGGTGCAAAGATGAACTTAGGTATTGGTGAAATATTGCATAACTATGCATAATAAGTAGACAATGTGTTACTTACTACACACGGGGCCCCGAGTGGCCGAGTGGTCTAAAGCGCTCTCCGTTACGGATCACTGCCATCTCACCTCTGTCTGTCTGGGTTCGAGTCTAGGATTCGGCTAATGTGGGTATGTGAGAAAGCTTGCCAGTAGCTTCTCGTGGGTCGGTGGTTCTTTCCGGGGTTTTCCCGGGTTCTTCCGCCACCATTAATACTGGCCGCCATGTATAGCCTATCGTGTGCTGAAAAATGGCGTTAAACCCTACAACAACAACTACTTATTACACACAGAGCCTCGACCTAAAATCAAGGTCACAGATAGATTGTCAGGGTCATCGGTGTTATTTTTGTGCCCGCTCTTTAAAGCTTTAGTGGGTTGTGGGATCTTAATGAACCTTTGCACACAGATGTACCTTCAATGTATATTGGTTGGGACTTTTATGTCCATTAGAAACGTTTCTAGTTTCTATTACAAATTTGTTTATTAATTTGCACAAATTGGAAAGTTATTAGTATAAAAGAAAATGATTTTTCCGTTTTTTTTCTCCGTAACTGTAAAAGTTTAAAATATCGCTTGTTGTTTTCTTACAGTAACGCAATATTTTGTGTCCTCATTTTATCATGTTATTTGTTTGAAAAAATGCCGATTTAGTATAAGATAATTTGCTTAAAAGTGACACATAAAGTAAATGTATAATTCTTTTTTAAATACAGCTAACGTTTCTTCTGAGTGTGCATTTGTAACATTTTCTGTTTTAGTACCCCATTTTAGAAGAACACATTATGATAATAAAATTGTTTTGGTTAACATTTATGGCTTGAAATTGTGTATGCAAGGAATCCTATCTGGGGACCATTTTTTAAATTATGTCCGGAACTTTTTAAAGCATTATTACAGCTCAAAGTAGCCAATAATCGGATATACTCAGACTAATTAAAGTTTGATCAAATGAACATTCTTTCAAATATGATGGGACTAATGGTCTTCATATTAATTTAAATAATTTGAAATAGTGAACCCATTTTTAAATACAAGAATACAATTTTTGTTTCTGTCTTCAAATATATTTGGACTAATGCTAATGAACCTTCAGACCAATGAATCTCTTTTTGACAAATACCTTTGAACTAAACAAACATTTGATTTGTTAACGTTCACCCTTTTCCTATAAAGTAACGAACCTTCGAAACCATAAACCCGCTGACCATTGACCCAATAATCTTCGTGCGTGCGAACTATCGGAGCTATGGAACTCTGAGTTAAAATGTATGGACAATTCTACAAAAGCATTTAGGATCAATGAAACTTCCAACAAATAAACTTTGGAACATTGATCGGTTAAGGAAAAAATATTGCTTCGTTTATGTTAGATAAAAGATTCTTCATTCATTTACAATCAGCACTTATCAATCAAAATAATTTTAAAAAGTCTCTCTCTCTCTCTCTCTCTCTGAAAGGTAGCATGTAAAAAAGAAGATATTTTGTCTTTTCCAGCAGAGTTTAGACTATGTTGCAAACGCTAAGGAATACTAATTTCATTTCTTCTTTAGATAATAGGAACTACTAGCAAATTTTGACATCGGGGTAAAAAGGAAAAAGCTGTAAAATCAATTAAGCAAATCGACATTAATGCTGGAATTAAATCATATACGTATTGTCTAACATGAAATTCATTTTAGGTACTGAACTATGTATACATACATACATACATACATACATACATACATACATGCATGCTGACAAACAGACAGACAGACATGCATACATCCATACATACATGCATGCATGTACGCACGTACGCACGCACGCACGCGCGAGCACACACACATACATACATACATACATGTCAGATGCAAGACCCTAAACATACTGACAGAATCACATCTGTTTTTTTATTGTTATTCAACAAAAAAGCCAAAAGACTGCACTAAACAACCATTCAATGCTTTGTTAGGCGTTAATGATACATTACCTTCAATGTATGCAACCTTCAATGGTTATGATATCTCCAGGAACTACCATAGAAAATATGCCAATAATATTCTTGGCGTTTACAATAGTATATATACAACTATCTGGCTCATTTACTACAGACATATACACTTTAAAATGTTAAAGGAAGATTCCAGTAAGGTGCATTACACACGCTGGGATCCTCTACAAATATTTCCATGGTTTTGTCCAAAATATCGAACACAGCCGTGCACGCCGTTAAAGAGTGATCCGGGTCATGGGGACGCCTGAATATTGGATACTTGCTGTTTTGTTTATCACCAAGCACGGCTTTGACATCCCTGATAGTCCTAGGTGGCGCTATCTCTTCTGCACGTTTAGCTCGTGCATATGAAGATGGTAAATAAGGGATTTGCTCAGTTCCCTCTAGATGCTTATAATGGTTGAAATGATAGTAATGGCAAGGTTTGTCAGGATCTTTTTGCTCAGCGATAGTGGTCAATTTTAATGGACTCTCCGATTTTCCAGGTCCTACTTCTAATGACCACATCTCTTTGTGATTCAATGATGCTATATTTACATTAAATCCAGCAGAAGACCCGTAGCCTACATTACGAGCAATTCGGACAGACTCATCTACATTTGATGCTGACAAAAGCGCTCTCGTTTTTAAACCTACGGGTGTCGAGCCCAAGCTTACTCTTCTTGGTTCAATCTCATTTACTGCAAAAACAAAACCGTGCTTGTTAAACCCAAATGTATATCCTGGCAACATCCCAGGGTAAGACAATGCGGTGAATTGTTCTTCCTTGCAAGTGACAGTTCCTCTGTTAGCATCTGGGTCAATAATATGTGCATTGATGATGTAGCTAAAAGTACCGGTCATCGGGTCGCAGTCTTCGTTGTGTGCCAGAATCTTAACATCAGGCGTGTTGAGACAGACAGACGTACACCCATTCATATGCCTCTCAAGGTCGTTTGTCACTTCCATGAAATTCATAGAATATGGTTCGTTTGATAAGTTCAACAAGAAAAGGTGTTCAAATGGCATTTCACTTCCGTCGGACATTCCTCGAATTTCTGTAACGTACTGTGGAAAGCTGGTCTCTGCTGCCTTGAGATATTCCGAATAGATGTCCCTTCCTTTCTGGGTATAATAAATGGGGAGGATATGTGTTTGAATGACGGAGCAAGAGTTGAAATATTTTTTTATCCATTCTCGGAATACTGACCCAATGTGGTGACCCACTTCATAATGTGTCCCTCTGGCAAACAGTATAGGAAGAGCTGGTGTGTTTTCCACTTGTGCCATGATGAAACGTTTATCAACCAAATGTTAAAGAATTATTTCCTATTGAGTGTCTGAAATGATAAGAATGTAAACAATAATTAGATCGAACCCACCAAGCTTTAAGTAGTCTCCACTATAAATTGTAAACATTTATTTTCATGAAAAACAAAAATAATTAAAAAACTGACTGTACCAACTTTCACACAGGAAAAAAGAGATAAAACGTCTACTCTCAACCATGCTATCTTCTACAATACTTTACTATAATCTTTAACTTTCACCGCCTCAGACCTCACAGGTTTTAATCTGGACAAATTGCATGTCTGCTAACACGATATAGTCCTAAATTATGCATAAAGCTGTAAAAAGATAATTTGTTTCACGTTTTTAGTCACAAAATGTGGTAGGTTAGTCAAACATTATAGAAGGGTTATGAATTTAGATAAAGCTAAGAATTTAAATATTGTAAGTTCTCCATGCACTGCATCTATAATGAGCTGCCTATTTTATTCTTTATCTTAGGATAACTTAAATCAAAATGTCTTACACTATCTCTGTAACAATTATAACTAAAAGTCCAAATTATTCTTGTTCACATCCCCAGTTTGAATCTTGATGCAATATTATGTTTGACTTCGGTAATGACCAATGAAAACATCCCTAGACTTTTCTACATTAATTTGTTTTTTTTTTAAATCTTGACATTCTATAAATTACATCTAATGTATCCCGAAAACATATTTCACTACTATCACCAAAAAAAACCCCACAACATTTTATGAGCATACTGGCGTAATTTAATTCAAGTATTGTTCATGTGTGTGTGTGTGTGTGTGTGTGTGTGTGTGTGTGTGTGTGATTTGGATATTTAACGTAGCTTTAAAAAAATTTCAGCCATATCGCTACAATCTCTGCAGTGTGGCAGTTCATAGTGATGTCTAGCACTGAGGCACCATGCCGCAGACATGTAGCATGATGCCCCACCCAGTCACATTATCCTGACACCAGACCGACCAGCACTAACTTGTTAATGATGAGCGCTAAGGGAGGAAGCCGTTAGTACCATTTGTGTAAGTCGTTGGTATGACTCGGCCGGGGATCAAACCCACAACCTCCGGCATCCAAGGCGGACGCTCTAACCACCAGGTCACCGGAGCGGTCGTATTGTTCATAGGAATTGTTTTAATTGTTGTGTTTTTTTTTCAAATATATATCCGAACAATATGAACACGAAAAAATAAATATGCATGGTGAAATCGGATCTCCGCGTCTAGGACATACTTTTACATTACAAAACCCTGACATATATCCATTTCACAATGTAAATAGTGTTATTCGTTTTAGTCCTGAATCTCTAAATTTCAAGTTTATAAACAAGCTACCTACAAATATCGAGGAAACTGTATTAAATGACTTTTCGACATATATAGACAAAATTTGACAAGGGACATACTGCTTTGTTGTTTCAAATTAATCCCAAATTAGTGTCCTGTCTTCTCCGATAAAGCTTCCAGATCCTGTTCCTAAAGGACATGAACAAAGGCAATACTGGTCTTTGTCCACGTTTTCACTATTTAAAATCAGTTTCTTTAACAAATTACATAAACCGGATATCAGTATCATTATTATTATTATTAGTAGTAGTAGTTGTAGTAGTAGTAGTATATATCAATATTGTTTTGCATGCTCTGTACAACAAAATAATAAATTATGCGTAATTGGCCTATTCCAATTTTTATGTTCCACGCAAGATTACTCTATTCGGTTAAATTTAATCCAGCCAATAGATCAAATCAATATTGACTGTAAATAATCTCCGGACTTATTGTCTTTCAAACTATACAAACAATATGTCGATAAGTCAATTGCCCATCTCGCTAAGATGAAAGAGACGCATATCTAAAGACTTCTTTTGGTTTATGTGATGAATAACCGTACATGGCTACTTTTTATGACCTATTTGCAAAGTTTTAAATATTAGATGATCCCTGGCCCTTATGCCAAGGGGTGGTAACCTGTATATCTTCTCAAAAATGGACTTTATTTTTCAGATATAGCTTCAATTCACGGGCAAATAATAAATATATCAAACAATACCTGTCAAGCCGGAAGAAGAGACATGATGGAAAACAAGACGACTTCCAAATCTGCTGCGATAACATCATCCCGGAACTGTATTGCTTCAATCCTCGATCATAATGATAAAATCTACCTCGTTTTCGAATTTGACAGATTGACACGAACTTTGAGTTACAACTTTAACTTGACTGGAGTGCGTGTACAAGCGAGATAAGAAATGTTTGTACATCGATTTCATGATATTCTGTTATCTAAAAAAATGTCTTGGTGATGAACCAAAAGACTGAGTTTTCACTGTTGATACACACCAGTGACTGCTTAAGGTAGAGAGTAAACAATGTTTGGTTATGAAACATTTTGTTGCTGTTTTTTTTAAAGCAGGTGACCGGTGCATACGGAGCATTTGAATTTGATTTTTTGATTTAATGGGATCAAAATTAAAATGGCCATTGTGAACAGATGTGGGCTGAGTAAATGTGAGCGTAATGGCAGGCTTGACTATCTATCTATCTATCTATCTATATATATCTATATCTATCTATCTATATCTATATATATATATATATATATATATATATATATATATATATATATATATATATATATATATATATATATATATATAGATAGATAGATAGATAGATAGAGAGAGAGAGAGAGAGAGAGAGAATTGTAAATATACACCAGACAGAACGGAATATACTAGCACTGGATTCCTATAGATGGGTACTTGATGATAGTGAGCAGAATTATTATTTTAATACAATTACAGGTTAGATAATTTTTAATTCATACTCTACCTCAGGTCCGCGGGTAAACGGCGCCCATGGACTTGCCTGCACACACAAACCCATATTCCCTCACGACTTAGCACACATCACCAAAAAATGATGCTACTCAATCGGTGTTATATGCACACGTGTGTAGCAGACACACTCGCATTGCTGCAAAAAACCTTAACACCGTTCAACATCGCAGCATATACGGTTTCATTAGTGTATTCTGAGTCGAAATATTTTCAATGCTATTTTTAACGGCATTCAAGGCCAAATCGAAATGTCGACTAATTCATTATTTTTATTTGCGTCGATTATAGATAAAATCAGACGTTTTGTTTTTACCTGTTTATATTGGTAATTTTGCTCAATTCTGCTGCTCTACAACACTCTGTATTACAGTCACCGTGTCAATATCAAGCACTTTTCTTCGAAAGCTCAAATGTGCTTCACGGCAATGCAAGTTTACACTGAATAATACAGTGTAAATTAAACTTTTAACATTATATTTTATAAGTAAACTTTTTCAATGGGTGTTCTGCTTTTCAAAGTTAGAACAATATTCAGAATTTGCTATATATTTTTTTTACTGCGATGTACATTTTTCGTTCAGACACGTGAAAAAAATGAATCCATCATTATGTTTTTGAGTACTATAGACCGGTTTTATCAGCGGGATTAATAGTTTGAGTCAGATGCAAACTTTTGACCCTCGAGTGAAATGTATCTATAATACAACATCGATGCATATGATATAGCTCTATTTAAAAACTACTCCAATAAATTAACAATAAACTATTCTAATATTTGTAGACTGAATAACTAATGTTTCAATTAATTCATCTATTTTCACAATTTCATCTTTTCTCTTAAGGTTTTTATAACAGTATTCATACGTTTGAATGTTTTGTATGTCATCGTACATTAATTAATGGTATTAACGTTCTCGCGTGATTATAGCCTCTCGTGTAGATATTAGTCATAAATGGTTGCAGCCTGTTTAAGAGCCGTGACGTCATAATTGAGAGCATACGATGTAGTGCACTGTTTACATAGAGTTTGGACTGTTTTATAGCAGTTATGGTGACAGTGATAAGTTCTATATTTTGTGGCAAATCAGCTGGTTTAAAATTATTAGTATTATATGCTGAATAGAGATGAGAATACACATTAACAATTAATGTAGGTTATATTGGGTGTTTGTGTTAAGTGCATATTTTTTATGTATATTTATTTGTATTATTTGATGGATTCTAATGATTATATGTTATGTGCATTTGTATTTTGTACTTGACTGTGTCTAAAATAAAGTTCACTGTGAACCTAACTAGGAATATTTGTTTTGTAAATAACATAATCCATAGACAAAAAGTTTCTCGATGAGAGTTGATTAAATATTCAGATCTTTATTAACTTAAATATTTTTATATTCTTAATTCTGGTCATAGAAACATATATAAAGTTTTCATTAAGTGATTTAATATTTTCAGAAAATGGCAATTGCAGTCACAGGTCAAGTAGAAGGATTTATATTCTTTATGTTGTTATTTTATGGAATTATAAAGTGCTTAATAATTTTCTCGGACTGGAACATTAATTTGGAATTATAGTTAATGCAGACAAGGACACTTTTGGATTGCATTATTGTGCTTTTTCAAAAGACTATTAGCACATGGCCATAATCCAAGCACATTAGAATATCCAAGACTACATGGTGTTTTGTATATTTGATTTAATTTATATTTGATTTAATTTATTTGTCTGTAAGTTTTAAAATCTTTTTTGTAAGTTCATTACATGTGAATATAATTTAATTGTGTTTACTAGGAATTGGATATTTTCCAGAAAATTAAATTTGACCTGACACTTTTCATAAACACCAAATAATAGAAAAACTGTTTCTAGTTTGACCTACTTCCGACCTTGATTCAGAAATCATTGAGACAAGTAAAAAACTTTCTATTTCTATTTTATTCTCAGAGTAAAATAATTGTTTTTTTATCAAGGTCATACTGTGAGTATGCGACTTTAAATTGTAAACAGCCTCTATTTCGCAATTCTGGCTTTCCCGAAATTGCGCAGTAGTTAGATATAATAGTGATGTTTTGAGAGATATTTCTCAGTTTGGGCTTTTACCTTGGACACTGGAAACGTGTCTGTTTTTGACCAATTTAGAGTTAAATTTTAATTTTTATTCAATCTATTTTGATTCCTGGAAATATTTGAGTGATCATACAGGATTCTTGGACAAAGACATTTCTCTAAATTTTATTTGGAAATTCAAGCACCGGAATATTGTTTGTGTGTCAGCAAAGAGCTGTAGGCACATCTCTGTTATAAAGGATATAACATACGTCATCGCCTTCCATTTTGGATTTTTCGTCGGGACTAGAACTTGAATTGTTTAGAATATTTCATTACTAGGACTTCTAAAATTTAATTCGTGGATTATTCTTGGATTATTTTGAATTTGATTTTTGAAACCGTAGGTTCTTATTATTTTCATTTTTACATTATTTTCTCCAGGGAAATAAATTATTTGTTAAATTTTTGCAAAGCTTGATGTTTTCACTCTTTCTTTTGTTACTGTTTATTAGAGCTTAAAAACGTGACATAAGAAGGCACATCAACACATTCAGTACTGAAATTTAATTGGAATAAAACTGGAATTCGTTTGGAACTTCATCCATTTGGACTTGATATAGAAATTATAGGACTATTTGGGATTTAATTCACAATACTGTAAGTTCATTTCAAATTTTCACTCTGTGTTCTAAGAAAATACATTTTATTTGCTGAATTTGACACAACTTGTCAGTTCTTGCTCTTTTATGTACGTAGTTTAAGACCATATGGTTTTGATGATTCATTTTGATGTATGTGAAGAATTTTCGGCCTATGCTTTTTCTCTTACAACTTTGAGTGGTAGTGACAAATAGATTTTAAGAATATTGTGAGGGTTACTGACCTATGTTATTCCATTAATAAAAATGTGTTTATGGCCTGTGGGATCCTAGTGAAACTTTTGAGTGTTTGTGACCTGTGAATTATTTACTAAACGTTTCAGTGTTAGTGACTTAGTAACAGTAATGACTTATACACTAAAAGTTTGAAATGTGCTTAAAAATGAAAATACCACTTTAGTCAAGTTAATTTTTTTTAATGAACGCCAATGATTATGTTTTAAAAATTAGAGCGAAAATGCGATTTTTTAAGGTGTAAAATGAGATTTGTTTAGAAAAAGTCTTTAGAACAGTTTTTCTACTTTATTTGTCAAGAACGACTAAATTAAAATGACAAGACTTGGTCAGAAAAAAAATACATAAATACATATACTGCCCCAGGAAGAGGTCAGAGGTCAGCAGCGAAGTTAAATGCTCTGAAAATATCAGTCCCAGATATCACTAGTTCGATTGTAATGTCATATGGATACAGCATAAATGACAACAATTTACATCTGTCACTAAAGTGGCCTATTGCTGAACTGAACAGCGTTATGGCCGCTGCACGGGATTCTAACATTTGAGTTAAGCCTCGATTTGAGTTGAAAATTAATGAATAACAAAGATAATGCTAGATCGGAATTCGCAGGTATTAAAGCATCTATACCATGGTAAACTCCATAGAAGAAGGCAACAATGGACAATTTGGCACGATTCTTGCAGAAACCACCATGATGCCAGTGGCATTGAGAGAGAAATGAATGTGCCATCTGGGGAACAGATTGTATTATCTCGTATCAAGAGTTTGGGAATGAACTATTTCTTGTTTTCGTATAACTTGAAAGAAATGGCATAGCTATAATGTTTTATGAAGTTCTTAAATTTGGTAAGTATAACAGTATGTAATTGTAATGAATGAAATGACTCTACTATTTACGCTTGCATAGGGGTTTTAAAAAAAAAATGTCATCTGTGCTTTTTTTTATTGAACCGCCTTGAGGGAAACTTGACTCTTCTCTCCCAGTTGGCCAAAAAAGGATCTTCCCCAATTATCTGTTCCTGTCAGAGGGATGAATATATGGAGGGACGGATGGACAGACAGATATATAGATAGATAGATAGATAGATAGATAGATAGATAGATAGATAGATAGTTAGATAGATAGATTTATAGTCGTTAGCGTGCTACTCATCTTTGATCTTTATCCGTAAAGTTAAATATACTACAGTACTTAAACACATAGTAGTGCCATACCAACATTTTATCTGGAAAGGAGTTTCAACACGGAATGTACCTACCACTAAAAAGGTTTGCCGATTCAAAAGCGTTCACATTTAGTGAGTCACCCATCTGCACGTAATAATGTCCATATACCCTATTATGTAATTTAAAATCGTCGTATGTATTCATGCATTAAATGCAGCTTGCTACAGCATTCAAATACACGCATAATGTGTTAAATTCATTTTCTCAAGCCTCTGATGTTAAGAAAATATATCGATGCAAGCACTCATTCAACCATATGTGAGATGGCGGAGAGCTAACCGTAGAATGTAGCATTGGGATTTAAATGACCCATTACTTTTACTACACATTATAGGGATAAATATGTTTAAAGTCCGAATTTATTTTCATTTCTTTTTCCAAACTGCATGGTGTATTAATATAAGTTAGATGCTTTCTAAGTTTTGTGAGAGAGGATTTAGAACGATATCAATGGTACACTGTCCAAGACAATAAGAAAGCAGTATAAAGTGAGAAGATTTCTTGCTAAACTTGACCATAAACAGTCAATCATCAAGATGCTTAAAAGGAATTTATCCTCCGACTTTAGACATACTACACGATATAGTAATCATCGTTTTTTTTTTTCATTCTCTCTCAACATCCCATGTGTGTGTGTGCGTGTGATTTTGACTTTTAACGTACGTAGCTTTAACATCTCATTCATATCGCTACGATGTCTGCAGTGGGTCATTTTAAAGATGTCAAGCACTGAGGCATCATACAGGGGACATGTAACATCATATCCCACCCAGCCACGTTATCCTGACAACCAGTCCTAACACTAGCCTCTTAAGCTGAGCGCCTAGCGAGGTAGCTGAATTGTCATTTTTATAAGTCTTTAGTATGACTCGGTCGGGGTTCAAACCCGTTACCTCTCACATCTGAGACGGATGCTCTAACCAGTAGGCCACCGGAGCGGTCCTCAAAATTCCATGTATAGAATTAAAATTATATTTTCGTTATATTTATCGCTTTTAACATGATAAACTAATTATGACAATAAAGAAGTCATTACCCATACTACGCTGTCCAAAAGTCATTATTTGAATGTAGATTGGATCTAGCGAAAGACATAATTGCTCCTGCTTTAATTACACACACACACACACACACACACACACACACACACATATATATATATATATATATATATATATATATATATATATATATATATATATATATATATATATATATATATGTAGGTGTGTGCGTGTGCGTTTGTGTCTGTCTGTCTGTCTGTTTTAACTATATAGCTGTTTAACCCTTTAGACTATACAAACCAAGTAGAATTAGCCTAGTATACTTTGACAAATCATAACACGATTTAGTCAAATGTATGCAGTATGCGGTTTTATGTTCATAATCAAAGTATTCTTTAATTGTGTTTTGTTATGGTCATTTGTAATATCATCAAATGCGATTATTTATTGCTATCTAAATTGTCTACTACAATATTTTTTGGGGGATAATATGTCTAATAATGATTTTAAGTAGATCTATGTATGTAGTTGTATAGTCTGATCATCACTTTAACACTTAATAGTGATAATACCTTGTTCAGTACTATATGATCTAAACTTATCAGGTCACCAGAAATTGTGCGTATCATCAATTTGTTTTAGTTATTCAGCTTAAACTGTATTCACTTCTTTGTAACATGGGTATTTCTTTAACCAGCATGCTACCTAAGGTATGTAACACTGCGTTGATATCATCACCTCTTGACTCAATATCATGAGACCCAAAGAAGCTTCTATGCATAATGAGTAAGTCTGGAATTCCTATCGATAAGGCTTCTTCATTCTAAATCCACTTAACCCTTTGCTGTACCGTCTCCTGTTTGTGAGGAGTTGTATATTTACTACAGGTTATCATTCATTGTACACGTGTATCTCACCTGTAGAGTTTTCTGTTTATAGAAGAATGAGAGCAATACTCACACAAATATCAGCTGCTAGAAATATGTATTCATATTTAACAGATGCATCAGTTGCCGTCGTTTCTCAAGTTGTACAATCATTAAGGTGTTTAGATGTATTGCTATATTTCAAAGCATGGATGCCATGAACCTGTTTGTAAAGGCATGCCTATCAAAGCCTCCTATTGTTCAAATATTAAGTCTCTTTCGTGCAAGTAGTCGAGTGTCTTGTCTCTGTTTTTATTGAACTTTATATTGGTCCTCTTTAATTTTTTATAATGACATTTCATGCTGTTCTTGTTCATTTTTCATATCCATCTGGATGAAGCAGATTGTTGATTTCTTCGTATGCTGGATCCTGTTCTATTGCTAATCCATGAAATACTTCTGATGATTCCATTTGTTAAGATTAAAAATATCATAAGGTTTGTGCCTCTATGATCTTCTCTTATATTTGATAGTAACAGATTTTGGTACTTCACCAGTTTTAATTTACGACATGGTTCTCAGGGCTTGTATTGTTTGTAATGCAGGTGAATTATTAACACATGATGTGTATTCCTGTTTATCAACACTATACTATTAGGTTCATGTTCCACACGAGTACCAGATGAACTTGCGGTATCATCCATTTATGCACAAGCCTGATTATTTATACAAACGAAATATTGCTGTGAAACATCTATTATGTTAACTTCGTACTCGGCCAAATGTTAAACCAAGTTTGAGATTTAAAAATGTCCAACAACAATTAATATATCTGAATTGAACTGCACGTGTTTTCTCTTTTGCAATGCGAATTAAATTACCGAAATTCATTATTATTACGACAGCCCTGACTTAAAACGATATACAAATGTTAAAGCAGTATATTTACGGAGAATAAGTATCATCAATATCAACACGAAATTCGAACAGACAGAACGAAACCTAGGTGTCACTCTATCACACCAACATGTCATGAACATATGCATGGCTGCATAACTGAAGCTGAGATGCATCAACTCCAGTCGTAATTTTCTTTTGGTTGATGCCACTAAACGCTTGTGTGTTCCTTAGTGCTTTCGAGACCAAACTATAGCAATTCACTTACAGCGGTTTTTTCCTCAGTATCTGCTTCGCGGCTGCTCGGATTATCCTTAGAACCTCCCTCCTAATATGTAACCTTCACTGGCTACCCGTTCGATCTTGGATCAAAACACAAAATCTGTTCGGGTGGCCGAGTGGTCTAAAGCGCTCTCCGTCACGGATCACTGCCATCTCACCTCTGTCTGCGTGGGTTCGAGTCTCAGGCTCGGCCTATTTGGATATGTGAGAAAGCTTGCCGGTAGCTTTTCGTGGGTCGGTGGTTCTTTCCGGGGTTTTCCCGGGTTCTTCCTCCACAATTAATACTGGCCGCCATGTATAGCCTATCTTGTGCTGAAAAATGGCTTTAAACCCTATAACAACAACAACAACAACATATGTTCACTATGCTACATTTCGTCGACTGGTTCAGTGCAATATACTTATATGATTTCACTCATGTATATACTCCATAAAGAAAATTAAACTCTCTTCCGACTCTCGTATTTTCATTGTTCCCACTGTTTAAACGAGGTCATCCGACAAAGTTGTTTTGCTTAACAGGACCCAGCTACGTAGAATGAATCGCCCATTCATTTAAGACACAATGGTACAGTGATGCCATTCAAGGTTGCTCTTAAAGTTCGCATATTTCTACTACAAAAACAGACTCAAAGACGTAATAATGTTTACTTCCTTATCCTCAGCAAGTTTCGCACTTTCATGTTGTTTGTTTTATAAAAATCAAAACACACAGGAACGGAGATAATCAACGAAACGGACTTGAAATACGTGCAAGATGCTTGTACTTGATATTAATTTCCCTTTTGGACTGTATAATGATAAATTTAATCGATATTCAGGCAATTAAAAGACACAGAGAAATCAAAAAGTGAAATCTTAAATTAAATTTTGTTTTAAAAAAGAGGTAAGGGTTTTGTTTGATTGAACAGATATTCCTTTGTAAAATAATCAATAAGATGTCCAGAATTATGACTATTACCGTTCTCCCTTAAGAAATAATATTGAGTACAAACATCTTGCAAATATGAAAACTTTCGAGTCGTGTCGGTCATTATTTCCGTTCCGATGTTTCCAACAAATCATTGCAAAACTGCTATGCACCGTCATTTTGAACTAACTGTACAGGAAGTCAGGACGTTTGATACAAAACAATCAAAACTCAAAACCTAGAAAGGACGAATGATATATTTCCCAGAGATAAGTTAGGGGTAAAAATGCGGAAGCAACTCCAAAGAACCACATTGAACTTGCAAGCAAAGACGGGTTGATTTGCATGTGACTAATTCGGATCATGGTTGAAAACATGATGGGTTTGATGGGATAACTTTAGTAAAGATAGTTATGCGAGAGAGAGAGAGAGAGAGAGAGAGAGAGAGAGAGAGAGAGATTGTAATCAGATGTCTTAGTGTAAGTGCAGTTGGCTCATAGACTGTAATCTATGCAACAAAAGTTAATTTAAAAAATAAAAAAGAAAGCAACATTGTACCATGCCTAAATGATTGTGGCTCACTATTAGATATTCCAAATATATCGTTGTAATCGGTGTAAATAGCAACGAAGTAAGACTATACAATCATTTATTAAACCAAGTGAGTGAGAACCATATAGCACAAGTAAGGATGCATATCACTTTGTATAATTTATAATATGTTGTTTTAAGTACTATTAGGTAATTTGCTATATAACGGTTCTTTACTTCTTCAGCTTTTTCAAATGTTACGCAGTAATTATCATTTTCGTATTTTTGTATCTTAATCTTTTGTATCTAGCTTACAAGATGAGTTCATTTGCTTTCCCGTTCTAGAAGGAGAATAAATACTGCCAGAAAAGACGAATGTCTTGATGTTAGTAGTTACCATGTGCAAGTTTATTGCTAACCTTGCTTTGACTTATACCTCTTTCCATGCGACTGTTGCTTTTCGAATGTCCTCATAAAGGCCAAACATTTATAAGCAATGACTACATTTGTTACATGTTACCCATTCCTTCCTTGCAAGCCCAAACTGTTCAAACTAAGTAATCCAGAACATGTTGGCGTCATATCGGCATGTTTTACAAAAGGATGCATTCCATAGGATGACATTCTGGAAAACAAGAAATACCAGATATGGGATAGCCTCTTCACCCCTGGGGACAGGTTTAGTTCATTAATACCTCAGGCACTATGTTGTGCGTAAAAGCATGATTTTAAGTTATCATTTTATCAATACTTTGAACGTGTATTTAACTGCATGGAAGTTAAGCCAACTCTCATTGAATTGATTTATATTACATGGAAACTGCAGTAGAAGGACAGAATAAGAACAGATGTTCGTAATTTGTTGAGTTATTTCCCTTAGACTATACATGTTATATCAAGAAACGAACACTCACATGTATGTGTTTATTTATGGAAATAATGAGACGATTTAGCATGATATGTTATATTCTCTCTAAATATTGATGCAAATTCAAGTCAAACTGATATAGTAATTTCTCTTTCTAAAGTGCAAAAAAGTTAAACAATTAAATCTGGTTTTATTTATTTTGTTATCCCTTGGTCATCATAATTATTATTATCCCTATATAATCATAATTATAGTTATCCCTATAGCATCACAATTATTGTTATTCCTATATAATCATGCTTATTGTTATCCCTATATTATCATAATTATTGTTATTCTAATATCATTCTAATTGTTGTTATCCATACAGCATCACAATCGATCCGTATCCCAATATCATCGTCATTATTTACACTATTATTGTAGATCGAAATGCAATATGCTGTACCCGAAGCGTTGGTGTTTGCAAATAATATAGGAGTACATATACATTACGATAGCCACTGGACTGATGCTACAGCTATCACATATTTGTGCAAGGTAAAGCAATTAAACGTTCACTTCTTCGCTTCCACTTCTTTGCTATTTTTGACTCAAGAAAGAAAATAATGAACACCAACCAATATTCCAAAGATTTCTTTTTCAGAGTAATCCTTTAAAGATGATGGCTGCTTTACAGCTGTTGGTTCATCTACATTAATCAATGTTATCTCGTATCCCAAAAATGCTTGATGGTCAATGTAGATATGATAAATCACGTTATGCTGTGTGCAACCGTTTGCTGGAGGAAGGTGGTATAATTTGGGCCAAAATACAACATGTAGATTATTTTGGGCCGGAATAAAACACTATGAACGAGTTCGGACCCGAATAACAGTACATTGGAAAACTGTTAACACAAATATAACGAACGATGGAAGAGTCTGAGCTCGGATGTATCATGATGGAAAAAGTTTAAGGCCAATTCTACATCAGGCGTTTCACAAAACTGTGTAATGACATTATTCTGACATGACCAGTTTTCACTATATAAATTGTACAAAATACTAAAATACTAATATAAAAGAGACTTTAGAAAAAGAATCATTAGTTAAGCAGAACGTCGTTGTCAAGGGGGAAAATCCTGTTGGTCTACGAAAAGCACATTAGTTTGGGCCAGAGAACAATTAATTAGATTCATTGGGAGAGGCGCTTGTTAAATAGCTGTACTTCAGTGATTCCAAATGTCTGGTCGGTAGTGGTAGACATTTTTAAATTAAGCATTCGTTTACTGAACCGAGAGACAGACTATTAGAAGCACGGCTAACTTCGATTTCATAGTGAAACTGTCAAACTTAGAAAATTTCCAGAAACCGTTATTCGAAGACCTAGGTCAAGTTGATCCCAATTTAGGCGCCTTGAGGAAAAGCCTGTACATATATTTCATCCTGATTGGTTACGCTAAATAGGGGCGTTTTTCCCCACACTAAATTTCCTAGCTGCAAATATTCCCCCAATCGAAAAATCTAATTAGTGTAAGCTTTGCTGCAAGAGTAAAGGTACAGGGGACTTCGAGAATCAATTTGGAAGAAATTCTCTAGTAAAACAATTGTCCAAGGGACCGGATGTCTGGAAGGTCAACGGACTCAATTTTGGCGGTATAAACGAACAACGCTCGAAAGTGTACAAGAGGTATTTGCGTCTATTCATGAGATTCGTTGATACCACTTTAATATTTTGCTTGCATTATTTGATAATATGTGCGTGAATTAATTCGTAAATCAATTCTCTTGATATAAGTATAACTGTGTTAGATATATATATATATATATATATATATATATATATATATATATATATATATATATATATATATATATATATGAATTCGTACAATAATCTTCTTTATATCAGGTTGTCGAATTGTTGGAATTAGTCGTCTTGTTTTTATAGGAATTAGGTTCAAAGAATTTCATGTATTACTTTAATTAATATGAGTTACGAGAAGCCATGTGAATTCACCGATCTTAGGTAATTTCATGTATGTTAAAGACTTGAGTGTATGTATTCACTGAACATAACGTAAATCCCGGTAGTGAAGTTTCATTCATTCATTTGTGTAATTGAGACGAGAGCGGAACTTCTAAGTATCGTGTGTTAATGCGAAGTGATGAATTAGCCATTAGGAATTACATTAATCTTTTGAAATTATGTTTGTTTTGCCCTGCTTGGGCCGACTAATAGCTTTGGAACCTATTTCAATACCGATAGTAAGATCCGATAACGATAAAAGAGTAATGTTATATCCCCAGTAGGATAACCGACAGGAAATTTAGGTTGTTCTCTGCTTATTTTCAGTGGGGGAAAATAGCTCTTCCGACGTATTCTCAGAGGTTTTCTCAGATGCACCTACGTACTGACGTATCCAATCATATGTGTATCTACATGCTTACATATCAACCTACCCACACAAAGTTCGAGGGTTTTAAGGAGGCGAGACAGTAGGGAGGTTGGGAGAGAAAAAGGCAAAAGGACAGAGAACAGCTACAGTGAAATTGAAGTAAACCAGATATAAGCAGGTTATGCAATTGTACAAGGGAATGACTTCGACTGTTCATTCGAATACATGAGGAACTAAATCTATTAGTTAAACAGATCAGCTATTTTTTAAATATATATTTGTGTTTTGTTGTTGCTGTTTTTGTTGTAGGGTTTAACGCCATTTTTCAGCACACGATAGGCTATACATTGCGGCCAGTATTAATGGTGGAGGAAGAACCCGGGAAATCCCCAGAAAGGACCACCGACCCACGAGAAGCTACTGGCAAGCTTTCTCACATACCCACATTGGCCGAATCCGAGACTCGAACCCACGCAGACAGAGGAGAGATGGCAGTGATCCGTAACGGAAAGCGCTTTAGACCACTCGGCCACTCGGGGCCCCTATTTGTGTTTTGAAATTTGGTGAAAGATATATTCCTAAAAGAAGTGTATCTTCTTAATGTATTGTGTTATCACCATTGTTCATGTAATTAATTAAATGTTGATATTCTATGTACGGGAGCTCGAGTCGTTCCGTTCTATATATCTGCTTAGAGCTCTATTCTACCTATAAGGTTACTCGATCCGGACAATAACACCGAGGATGATCATCTCCTAGATAACGAGAAAAGAATAAAGCGGACACCTTGAAAGAAGGTACAATCCGCCAATCAACCCTCACCCTTTACAAACAGTGGGGGCGTTTTCAGTCGTTGAAATGCTGTTGATCGCACGTGAAGTGAGTATAAGCAAAACAACCTTGAACGAAAAAAGTGGAAGATTGTGGAGAGCTACAGCGTCACGTTTACTGAAGGCAGAGGAAACTGTACTAAACTGAATATCAAAGAACTACGTCGTCTGCCTAATGTAGCATTGATGTCCATTGACGTCCATGAAGGCCTCTCGTATTATATTTTCTACCTTCACCATTTTGTTCCGTTTCATCGTGCTGTAATCGAGTACTGTGTTTGATAGTGGATATGTCTCAAAACAGTGGATAAAAGATGGTCAACCTGTAGCAATATGATTTCACAAGGTAATAAGCATCTAAACTAATGCTGATGCCGTTTTATGCAAAATTAGTTCTCCAATTGCAAGTTCCTTAGAATTTATATTCAATGATTTAAATACATCTGAATGCCAGTGGTTAGATCTTGACGGTTAAACAAGGGATACATTTTTGAGTCGAGATGGGTACACGTTGATCAATATAGTAAACTGCATTTGCTATACCCATTCATATTTTCTTACTATATCCAACAATTGACCAGGCGCCTCACATACGAATTCAATAGACACACTTTGAAATGCTTAGTCATCCACCATTTGCTTCAGTTTAATTTGGCTATTTCGAGTAGTAAAGCAAATTAAACTTGTAAAGACAGTGCAAATTAATACCTAAAGCCTTGGTTACACTATATAACACATATATATTTGTTGAAAGGTTTGAATTTATTCTGGTCCTCAAACCTTGTGAACGTTTGGAGAAATGTATGATACAAATCGTTCATTCAAAATAGCACCAATAAATAAGTTAATGCATCGATGCCTATGTAGGCTTACTCTATTTTGGAGTTTTATACTCATATACGTTGCTTGGTCTATGACAACAAACTGACAGATCAGAACGTAAAAATGTTTAGTGCCAAAGCAACGAGAGTACATTGCCTTGGTCTGGGACAAGAATGAAAACTTTACATAACTTTGAGTTTCACATATTGCTTTGGTAAGGAAAAATGTGTTTCAATGCAGGAATGGTAGGAAAATACATTACTATATGGAATATCCTCTTAAATTAGGTAACTGTGCGACAAATGGTATATAAGCATGTTTAAAATGGTGGAATTGCTTTCTGTTGTATTCTTTTCGTTCAATAGACTGTTTCTTAAAGGAAACGGTCTGGCTAAGAAAAGTGATATTTGTACCCTGATATATATATATATATATATATATATATATATATATATATATATATATATATATATATATATATATATATTGAGAGAGAGAGAGAGAGAGAGAAACTGATAAAATATAGATGCATAGATGGATGGACAGATATGAAGGAAAGATATAAAGATATATAAGGTAATATATAAGAGGGAGAGATATTACTAATGACATAAACTTAACGGCATATTAAACTATACCTAGATGCATATGCACATGTAGATACCACAAGATATATAGCGGGATGGGATATTTATTATGATGGCTATATATCACCAAATGTATAGACAGATATATGGGAAGGAGATAAATGTTTATAATGTTAATAGAGCAAAAGCACATTAGCTTTGAATGCCCATACTAGTTAGCATTTTTTGCGCAGAACAAAGACTTCCTTCAAATTGAATATTCTGGAATGTGGCACTCAAATAGGAGCTGCAGGTTTTACTGCGAGTTATTGGCTCACATGCCCTACTACAAAATAAGAACTTTATATATATATATATATATATATATATATATATATATATATATATATATATATATATATATATATATATATATATATATATATATAACCTGTCTCTCAAAGTTAGTGCAATTAGATGAGCCTGACAGCTACCGTATCTACCCATATTCTGAGATATTTTCTTGGAAGATTATGAAACGGACTAGTCTATATTAAGCATCTGTAAATGGACTTGCTACGGTAAGCAAGTTCTTCGTAATAAATAGCGTGATTGTGTTATACGCTGTCTCTTGGATACCTATTAGGAATTTGGAAGCCTTTTTTACATTTCGAGTAGAAATTTTATATAAACAGGTTTGAGATAACATCACTTGGATATTAAATGGCAAAGTTGATTATTTATAATGCATTGAAATAATATAGTGCTTCCAAGGTAAAAATGGAAACGAAAAAAGTACAATCATGCCATCGGATACTCTGATGGAAAAGCATTGAATTGTACATATGTATACTCACCCCCTTTCAAATGAAAAATTCAGCATTGGTGTATGGGATATCAGGAACAAATTGGTCGTTATATCGTTGTCGTTTAATTCGTTGTCATGTGTTTTGTTCCTAGTTATGAATTTTAAGATGACTGTAAACAATTAATGCAAGCTCATTTATACACTGAAAATGCAGGCAATGTGATATCAATATCTGAATTTGTAGATGACTGTAAACAATTAATGCAAGTACTCATAAAATAATACACTGAAAATGCAGGTAGTTTGATATCAATATATGCATATAGAGCGTGTTAATCTGCAAAATGTGCATCCATGTGATTAGGGACAATATGGATAATAATATCCTACGGAAATATAAGCGGATATAGAAAATATGCTTATATTGAATATCAACCTAAATGGAAAATGGTACATAATGATTATAAAAAGTACGCGTATTTTGGAGAATATGTTTATTTAGGTATGACAATTGCATAAATAGCAATATTAAGGACACGATACATACATACATATTATAATTAAGGGTACGAGATAACTAGATGTATTAAGGGTATAAAATGTGTGTAAATAGTAGTATTAATGGCATGAAACATGCAGAAATAGCAGCATTTATGGTACAAAAAGTGTATCAATATCAGTATAAAGGGTACGAGAAGAACATACCTAGCAGCATTAGCGGTAGGAAAACTTTTAATGATAACGAATTTCTAGAGGATGATGAATGTGTTGAAACTAATGAACCACGAAAAAGCTGCAGATACGGCATGCGAAGTTCAGTTCATCACACAATTAGAACAATAAAACAAAAGTACATCCAAACACGTGGCCAATAAATAACAAAACTGCAAGCATCAAAAGGAGATAAGGCGAATAAAATGGAGATTATGTTTTAATTCATATTATACATGAAATGAACAAAATCGAAGATATTGAAATGATTCCAAAACTGAGAAACAAATACAGCATAAGATACTACACACTTGAAGACGAGAGTTTTTGAACCAAATAAGAGGCAATGAAAATTGCATTTATGTTAATGCTATCATAGAGGCATTTAAACTTTTCTCCCTACAGAAATATATGGAATTCGCGCCACCTATGCAGCCTATACAATTTTTATAAGATAAACTTTTATCGTAATGATACCTTCTGTTATCTTCACAGTTTGACGAAACCTTCTGTTTTAAAGCATTTCCCCAGTACTAACCAAAATTAATTGATAAGGAATGAGCTTTTACTCAGCATAGATAAGTGAAATCTTGCAAGCCTCTCACAGTACACAGACATATAAATGTTTAAAAGTATATAAATAAATTATATACTTGCAAATGAATGTGAAAAAGATATAAATAAAGTCTGTACAGAGTCACAAAAGAAAATTCAATTTAAATTTACTAGATTTACCTTTTAAAAATTTAATAATCAGTTTTAGGTTCAAGCTTAGGTAGGTAATCTGGTTTTTTGATCTCAGAAATATATTCAGGAGTACCCTCGCTAAAACTTAGCTTCTTAAAACGGTCTTCAGATGAAAAACATATGAACAAGTACAACACCTTATCATTGACATGCAACTCAGTTGGATGTAATATACCATTTCACAGAAAGGTCAATGCACACACATACGAACACAGACAAACGGACACAGACAGACAGACACATACACACACATATATATATAACACGGCTGAACAAAATTGCAAGCGATGCTGTCTAGAATATGTTGCAAACACTGAAACTATATTCGTCGCTTAGAACCACTCACTTGTGAATGCTATGAAATCATAAAATAAATGACGAATGAAATAGATACCAAATGCAGTGAAACATGAAACGATGAAATCAATTGAATGGGTCAGTTTGGATTTTAAACCGTTGTTGTGTGAACCCTAGCTGTCATTTCACAGATTATAGTCTACAAATGTCACGTTTATCTTCAAACATGAAACTTATTGTATTAATGTCCAATACTTACACGTGGTGTTGAGAGATTTAATTCACCTATTAATAGCAACGCTGAAGTGTAACAATGTAAAAGTTTCACCAATTCATGAATGGAGATACCTCAATGGCAATAATAAAATAATTGCAGACTATAGAATGCATTCAAAAGCTTTTAATGAAATATATTTAAGGATTACAGACGTCAGTTATTAAACGAATAGCAATATACATGAATAAGTGTGATCAGTTGTATAGAGTCCATGTAATGTGGTAAACATAAGGTCTTAAATACCATGCAGTGGGGACATTAAGTTTAAAACGACAAGACAATAAATGGAATATGAAGTTGGATAAAGACATGGCATCAGACGTTACATAACGTCTTTCAACGATGAGAAAATAGACTCGACATGAAGTCGTATAAAGACTAGACAATTGGCTGAATATGGAGTCGTATAAATATCATGCAGCTGTTTGAAATATGAAGTCGTATAAGGGCATGACACTATTCTGAACATGACTTCTTATAAAGGCAAGGCAATAAGCTGAACATGAAGTCTTATACGGACAAGACAATAGGCTGATTATGAAGTCCTATAAAGACAAGGTGAATGTACAGTCATATACAGACAAAGCATGAAATCGTGTAACGACAAGGCAATACACTCGACACGAATTATTCTTCAAAGAGACAAGAAAATAGGCTCTACAATAAGTCGTACACCAACAAGGCACTAGGACGCTCATGACGTCGAACAACGACAAGGCACTAGGCTCGACACGAAGTCGTATACAGACAAGGCAGTATGCTGGGCATAAAGTCATGTAACGACAATGCAATATGAAGGACATGAAGTCTATTAAAGACAAGGCAATATGTTGAACATGAAGTCGCATAATGACCGTACCATAGGCTGGACATGAAGTCGTATAACGACTAGACACTGTCCTCGACATAAAGTCGTATAAACGACAAGACACTAGAGTCGACATGAAGTCATATAAAAACCAAGGCAATAGGTTGGACATGACGTTGTATAATAGTACTATGATTATATGTTTTAAGCTAATTAATATAAAGAAGTAAAGCAAATGATGTAAGTAAAGTCTATCAGAGTATTGTGAATTAAATCCTAAATAATCGAAATGCCCTATCAAAAGTACAGAATTATATAATGTTCCGAATGAGATGAAATAATATAGAATTGTTAAAGTCTACTACAGTACTGAAGTCCAGTCAATGAGCACATTAGCAATTCCAATAAATAATTTAAATAATTCCTATATAATTAGAACGGAACATAACTCTTTACATGAATCAGATTCCCAAAGACTGATATGATATATGAATGAATAATTGTTTACCAATCCCCATGTATATAAAACTTCACTTGATACAAGACGCAATAGAATGTTATAGAATTCCTTAGATATGAGTCATTTCCAATAAGAAAGATTCACTGAATTGTAAAGACGTTTGTCTCTAGAACATTATGAACTCAGAAAGTTATGTTAACATGTTATTTATAAATAACCAGTATCTTAAAGTGCAATCTACAATCACGGACAAAAATTAATAATGTTCATTGAGATGATGGTCAAGTTACTGTATAAAGTTGTATGATAATATGCATCATATAAGTAAGCTGTAAATTGAAGAAACATTACAGCCTTTTTGACTTTATAAGATGCTGATAAAAAGTTTTGAAGCAAATGATTTTATGGCAGTATTGTTCCGTCTGGAATGAAATCGTTATGATCAAATTACAACAAGACATAACATATTCAAATGTGAAATGGCTCTATGCCTATTGTGTTGAAAATATATGTCTATTACCGAATGATTTGTTTATAAAAATGGTTACAAAGGATGAATGTAGCAGTAATTTACAGAAAAAAGCAATCATTTAAAGTTTGATTAAGCCGCCCTATCGTTAACACGAATGCAGTAAAGGCTGGTACTTCAAATGGCTGGGAAAAAAGCAGTAGCATTACCATAAGACTCGGTAGCGGAAAAAGACAAGGCGATGAAATTATCGAGATAGAAACATACGATGACGATAGTCTAGCTGTCAGAATGAAGCAGCCTGTACATGTCATATTTAATAATGCAATCAGATACCCGGATGAACAGATCACGCCTGGCAAATACGTCGTGAGGACAAAAGTTATATTAAGTACGTCAAAAATAATTACTGACCAAGGCAGAACAAACTAGACTGCTACAAAGGATTACATTAGTTGGCTTAGTTTAAAATTTCCAGTAGTTTACGCACCTCTGGCCCTACAAGTAATTTATTTACACTTCTGATCACATGTGGAAATAAGAAACCCACCAATGACAAAACACCAAGAGTTCCAAGCACTGCATCTCCTGCTTTTTATCATGGCCAATTCATGCAAATAATTGTCATTATTTATTAACCCATTAATTTGCTTATTTATGATTTGTTTGTTCTCCTGGTAGAGCGCTGAATAAACATGCTCCTCTTCATATAGGAAGTTGTTGTTGTTGTTGTTGTGGGGTTTAACGCCATTTTTCAGCACATGATAGGCTATACATGGCGGTCAGTATTAATGGTGGAGGAAGAACCCGGGAAAACCCCGGGAAGAACCACCGACCCACGAGAAGCTACTGGCAAGCTTTCTCACATACCCACATTGGCCGAATCCTAGACTCGAACCCACGCAGACAGAGGTGAGATGGCAGTGATCTGTAACGGAGAGCGCTTGAGACCACTTGGCCACTCGGGGCCCCCATATAGGAAGTAAATATCTGAAACGTTAATTATATTGCAATTACAATGTCGACCTTTACATGCCTCCGACGAATCTCTGGTATCAGAGTTAAAATTGCCATTCCTGATTTAGAATTGTCATGTTGCCATTGATTGGGTATGGTAATTAATAGACCTACAGAAGGACAGATGGGCAGTGTGACAATGTACTATAAGCATGAATGAAAACTTGGAGATAATAAGGACTATATCTTGAACGTTTTTTTTAAAACTATTTGGCTCCAGTAAAATGGATGGGTGTTTAGTCTTACCAGTGTCAGTTCATCCATCTAACTTGTCTACATGGACATGGAAGGTACATTTAGTATTATCAATGTCGATCACAACTGTGGAAGGGGCATCTAGCATGGTCAATTTCGAGCCATCCAACTGGTTTACATGACTGTTGAAGGGGCACTTAGAATGTTCAATGCCGATCCATCCAACTGGCTCGCAGGGCTGTGGAAGGGGCATTTAGTATTATCGGTGTGGATTAATCCTGCCACTTGCAGGGCCGAGGAAGGAGAATTAATGTTACTAATGTATATTAGTCCATCTGGCCTCCAGGATGGTGTAATGGAAATTTAGTGTTACCTATGTATATCTGGTCAACAGACCAACAGGGCTGTGGAAGGGAAATAAATGGTTACCAATGTCCATCCATGGAACTGATCTCCGTGTCTACGGAAGGGGAATTTCGTGTTACCAATGGTGATACGACCAACGTACCACAACGAATATGGAAGACGCATTTAATATTAATTAAAATTCGATTTGTTTTCTTCTCAATATTCTCAACGAAATAAATGTTTATGAATCACTTTGGCAAATGCTGCCTTAGTCATACAGGAAAATGATCAATATCTTAGGAATATAATAATAAAGGGAACAGTGATTCTGATGACAAACAAGTTGAAACATAATGCACGTCCCAGTTAGCATATGCATGACCACTCAAATGCACCTTCAATCATATTAATTGGTTTGACGAAGTCCGTTCTTTAACTTAGATGTTAGATAAATACAGATATCTGCTATCAAGTGATGCATGAATGTGTACATCTGTATCCATTATATTTATCAATATAGATCCATGTTTTAAAATAAATCTGAGTTTTAGAAAACTGGCCCAGTCCAGTGTAAAACTAATATGGAGAAAAAAATAAACCAATTAATTCTTTCATGTAGTTTTTTTTAGACTGTTGAAAAAGGCAATGACCAGGAACATGCTTCTAACGCCATCAAAGCATCCTGCTTGCCATTCAGACAAACTGAAACATCTTCCGTTTGCAACATATGTAACATAAGCGAATAACTAGTTGATATAAATGGAGCTGCATATTATATAAGCTAGGTAAATGATGTTGTTTCCAATCGACCAAATAAACCGTTGGACTGAATATCAATTGACTTTGACGTATGTTATATAAATGCTATCATTTTAAGCAAACGTCTTACCCAAATAGAAACAGGAGATTCCAATGTCGGTGAAGCTCCAGATGTTAGATCTGCCGCTGATGATCTCACCATGTATAAAATTCAGCTGTCAAAACCATCGCACATGATCTCTTTGTGTATGAGTTAACTGTCAGATATGTCGCTCATGAACACATTTGGAAGATTCAACTGCCAGATCTGCCACCTTCCCATGTCACTGTGTATAAAAATGAACTGATCAAAATGCCGCGCATGATCATTTTACTGTGTACAAAAAATGATTAAACTGTTGCAGATTTATCTATCGGTTGCACAAAGATTTTCAAATTTGCTTTAACTCTTCATGGGCAAATTACATCAGCCAAACTTGTTTGGGTGAACATCGATTATGGTTGAACACCATGCCATCTTTTGCATCGTGTTAAGTAATCAAAAGCTTTAAATGACAAAATTATGAGGAATGCCATTTCAAGAAAGAGAATTATATTTCTTTAAACTCAGTGCTAAACACATGTAAAGAAAGATGTTCATCCAGTAACGTTATAGACATGACATAAAAAGTGATGCTTGTAAGGAACTGGCCATCTTCAAGAATTATGGGCACCCCAAACCACAGGGTGTTCGAAAACGTTGGTATAGTACGGTTGGTCAACCTGATATAGCGTAAACGATATAAGAGATGTCCCGGTCCAATAATCAGAGTAGGTTTTCGGTGGTTTATCGGAATATTGTTAAAGTGCTTCTAAGTGACTTTATATACGAATATCGATGCTTTCAAAATAATGTTCATAGTACAATACAAATTGATATTAATAACGCCAACTGAATGACAAGTATGCACATATAAATTATGATTTCCATGTGTGATCATCTGCCTCTCTCAATATTATGAATCAACTCATAACAGTGACATTTTCGGACCATTCTGTTGTTCCGGAATTACCAGGGGAACATTTATTGTCAGTGACACAATTCACATTAGAGTATAGGCGAAATATAACACTTGGGAGACCGTTATGATACTTTACCTGTTTTTGATCATATGTGTAAAGTAAAGTGGTTGAAGCGGATGGGGAGCACGGGCGAAGGGGATATAAAGATTGTTAGTTCTAGGAACTTAGACGAATATGCAGAGTAACACACCCAAATTATAGGAGAACAAAAAGGAAATATATGCCCAAACATTTACCTTCTTCAGTTCATGTAAATGACATAATTGATATCTGTAGTTCTTTAATTCGAAAATATCAGTGATCTTCATGGCATATTAATCAACCAAGAGAATACATAAAAATTGTGGTTACATATGTTAGTCAAATCCCAAGATGGACCTTCATCACCATTGACACGAATCATTATGAAATAAAGACAATTGAATCTGTGATATACCCACTAGTTTGTTTGACCTTGTGGTGAGCGTGACAGCAATATACATTTTACTTTAACATTTGCTTATATTTTCTAACCCATTTAATGGTTTTTAATAATACCAGAAATTAATAATTGTTAAGCTAGGTCAATTGATGCTGCTAGATACACATTTTCCATTGACTTCAGGTGTATGGACAAGTAAACGTTTTCGTTATGGGTTTGGTTAAGGTGTTTAGATTGCCTATGTTTCCCAAACCTTTGTAGGATTCTCCACACATTTGAGTTTAAATATTAAGAATCAAAGAAATTTCATCTTTTATCATGCTTGTGTAGCCCATTCATACTGGGGTCATATCCATAAATACGGTATATGATAATAATAATTATGAGGACTTTGTATAGTGCCTAATTTTTAGTAGCTCTAAGCGCTTTACAACATTAGACAACACCTATAAGAGAAGAAAACATATAATGATATGATTGCAAAAAAAAAGAAACACCATGAAATTAGAAAACATAAATAAAAATAAAAACATGCTGAGAATATTTAAGGTAGGAAACATTATTAGGTCTTTAAGTTTATTCTTGCAGCCGAAATAAGTGAGTTGTGAGAGCACTCTTGAATGGGATCACTGTGTCTTTGTGTCTAAGTTCAGTGGGCAATTCATTCCACGTTGCTGGGCCCTGGTATGCAAAAGAACGCTGTCCATGTGACTTTGTTTTCATAGTGGGAATAATGAGTATGCGATTGTCAGAAGAGAAGCGTAAGTATCTTGCTGGTGTGTACACATGGGTTAGGTCGGATAGGTATGTTGGACTAGAGTCCGACAATGAAACGTAGCACAGAGAACAAATTTTGCGTTTGAATTTGGATCGAATGGATAGCCAGTGTAGTGTACAGAGCAGCAGGGATGTGTACTCTGATCGTGGTACTCTAAGTATGATCAGAGCAGCTGTGTTTTGAACTTTTTGAAGTTTCTGGAGCAGATATTGAGATGAACCAGACAGAATTGAGTTACAATAGTCCAGTCTTGAAAGTACTAATGAACACACAAGTATTTTAGTGGCATCAGCTGAAAGATATTTGCGAATTGAGCTGATGCGTCTCAGCTCAAGATATGCAGCCTTGAATATGTTCATGACATGTTGGTGCAATGTGAAAGTACTGTCCAGAGTAACATCTAGGTTTCGTACTGATTGTGTGAATTTAATGTTGGTGTTGCTGATATTTAGTGTTTGAGGTAAAGGATGTGAATGAGAAAGTCTTTGTGTTGCGATCAGAATGGCCTTTATCATCATTCATCTGCAGCTTGTTACAGGTCATCCATGATTTCACATCAGAAATGCACCTCTCTACACCTTGGATGGTAGCATCGACTTCAGTTGGGTGGCTAGATTTGTATATTTGGGTGTCATCAGCGTACAATTGATGAGACACTGGATGATGATTTATGACACTTGAGAGCGTCTGAGTGTATAGAATGAAGAGACCAGGTGCAAGAACAGACCCCTGTGGAACACCACAACATAGATCAACTGGGCTGAAGTGTATTCCATTTGCAGATACAATTTGTGTCCCTTTGACCAAGTAGGACTTGAACCACAGTAAGGCTGTATCATAAATGCCAACTACATGCTGGAGACGGTGAAGTAATATATCATGGTCTTTTGTGTCAATTGCTGCAGACAAATCAAGGAGGGTGAGGACTGTAATCTTTCCGCTATCCAAGGCAGAGAGAATGTCATTAACTACTTGAATCAGTACTGTGGCAAAGGCGATATGCAGATTGTACATTGCTAAAAAGACTGTTTGGATTCAGATGGGATACAAGCTGGGATAGAACAACCTTTTCTAAGATTTTTGATATGAATGGGAGATTAGAAACTGGGCGGTAGTTCTTTAAATCGCTATGGTCTAGTGTTGGTTTCTTCATCAGAGGTTTTACAATGGCAGTTTTGAAAAATGATGGAAATTCCCCGGATGAGAGAGAGGTATTAATAACATCAGTTAGTGAAGGCAATACTGGATCTAAGCACTCAAGCAGCAGTGATGTTGGAATTGGATCAAGTTCACATGACTTTGGTGCACTCTTCGTCAGGATTGTACGTACCGATATCTAGGTTAAGGATTCGGGTAAAGCCTTTCGTTTGCTTTTATTTCATAAACAACTGAATGGAGTTTCCGCATAAGCAGAATTATTTATTACAATCCTAAGACAGTTAATGTCCACTTTGCAACATGATTAGAGGCCAAAATCATATCTAAATTAGTTCAGGGTTTTCGTTAACGTTTTTTATTTGTTTATACTTTCTAAGACTAACGATGAGTTCTGTTCAAACTTGTTTACGAAGCAAATGCAATTCATCCGTCGATGGGCTTGTTCACTCCAATCATTTTTCCATGTCTATCTCACATTATGAAAAAGTTTCGGTCAAGATTTGGATAAAGTGTATCATTTGTTTGCGTATCACAGAGTTCTTGATGAATTCTGTTCAATGTTAGGACTAATCACCAAAATTCACTTATTCATTTTGGAAAATACCCAGTCAACAATTTTTCATTAGTTCAAGGTTACCCGTCTTAAAATAATGTTTTGTTTTTTGTTTTTTTTTTGTTGTTTTTCACTCGCAAGCGATCGAAGTCATGGCCTTTATGTTGCATTGGAGTACATGTAAGTAACAAGCTGCTGCCTGGTCATTAGACATGAACGACAATCTGAAACTCAGCGTTACTGAAATTGACTCGTGTACATACTATTTAGAAAGGAACAGTGTTTTACAAATGGGATTGAAACACGAAAAGGACCTATTGAGTTACAATATAAAACAAAGGCTGGCAGGATTTTTCAAAACATGTTACTCCTAATTGATTTTAACATGAATGTATACTATAACATTATGCAACAGCTAGCATTTTCGTTAATGAAGTAACTTACCTGGCACTGTCGTGATTGCCTTTCTCCATAATTCAGAACAAGGATCTATCAATTCAACTTTATTTACGCAAATGAGGCTCAGAATGAAAGATAGAATGACAAAGTCATGGAAGAATAACATTACAGATTTGTTGAGACCAACAAAAAACAGAACTAGGTATATATATATATATATATATATATATACACAAACACACACACACACACACATTGTTACTTTTCGGTACTTACGCATCACGGTCAGGAACTAGGTCAGCATTGGATACAAAATTTATATTATTAGGTGTTTACGAAAAACAGTCAGGTCAAACTGAATTTGGAAAATAAATTTGTGGTAAATGTCAGATCCAGTAAATAAATTACGTTATAATATCATGTAATGGAATAAAAAAAATTAAAACTAACAAACAAACAATTAAATTAAGTCAAATATACATAACACTTCTCACTATAAAGAAATAGAGATTTATATAATAAAGCTTTCTTTTTACCATAGATTAATTATACATGAGGTTTAAAAAAACATAATAACTCTTATGATTTATGCAAAATATACATAAAATAATATATTTATATATAAGGAAAAGTGCATCGGCTATTTAATTTTCTTTTCCTTTGATGTGCCTAATGTCAATATTATATTCCTGTAGCACCAAACTCCACCTTATATAGTGTTTGATGGCTAAGGTAAGGAGTTTGTGACCGCTAAGCACAATAATCGAAAAATGAGCTGAACTAATGTAGACTTCAAAATGTTGTAATACCAATATCGATTGATTCATTACTGCTCCAACCACAACATCACTTGCATCAACATACAATTCTAATGATTGGCTGAAATGTGGAGCTAAAAGAAATGGCGCGCTTTTGAGTATGACATTTAACTCATCAAAGCCTCTTGACATTTTCAGTCCAATGAAAATTTGTTTTTCTTGCTCAATACAAATGTCAGGGTTCAGCAACTATAGAAAATGGGAACAAAATTTCCGATAGTATTCAGCATTACCGAAAAGACACATCAGTTGCTTATACTAACAGGCTCAGGGAATTTAGAGATAACTTCGACCTTAGCATCTATAGGTTTAACTTGTCCAAGTATGTTAAAGAACTTCCATTGTCGCTAAATGTTCTTTCCAGGTGTTGTTGTAGATGATGAATCATCGATGTAAGCATCAGAATTATCTAGACCAGATATAATCATATTCATTAGACGTTGAAAAGTACCTGGCGAACATTTCATCCAAAACGGCAACAATTTAATCTTTATATTGACAAAGTCCATCTGGAGTCACGAATGCCGAAATTCTGTTTGCTTTTTCCGTCAGTGGAATTTACCAAAATCTTTTCAGAAGGTAAAATTTGGTGACATACTTGGCATTTTCGATTTTATCAACACAGTTATCGATTCTTGGTAATGGAAATGAATCTGTTTTAGTCACACAGTTCACCTTCCTATAATCAGGGCAGTTTTATCTGGTTTTAGAACAAATATGCATGGTGAACTCCAGTCAATTTTACTGGGCTCTATAAAATCATTCTCCAGCAAATATTGAATTTCTTTTTTCAAGAATTCTTGTTTGATAGGGTTCATCCTGTACGGGTGTTTTTTCACATGTTTGGAACTTACAATTTCAACTTCATAGAAAATTGTGTTGGTTCTTGTAGGAACATCTGGAAATAAGTTCTCATGTTCAAATAATAACTGTTTAAGTTCATCTCTTTCTTGCTCTTTCAAATGTGACCGTTCCTGGTCCAAATTATTCATAATTTCTGATTTTTGAAGATTTTTCACTCCAACATCAGTAGAATCCGATGATATTCCTTCACTTAAATCCTCACTAAGTGGGGCAGGTAAAACTTAATTAATTGCATGTTTAACCTGGCTATCTCTCTCAATATGCTCCTTTAAATTTTTTATGTGGCAAAGTGTTTGTTGTTTTCGCCTCCCAGGAGTAATTATGATGTAATTTATATCATTTACTTTCTTTCAACTGTGTTGGGACCATTATACTTGGCTTGAAGAGGATTTTGTAGCATTGGCAGGAGAGCCAGGACTCTATCACCAGGCTGAAAACTCATTTTCTTTGAGTTTTTATCATACCTTAACTTCATTTTTGACTGAGCAGGGTGCAGATTGGCTTTTGCAACCTCACAAGCCTTTGACAATTTATAATGAAAATTGGAAATATAATCAAGAATATTAATGTCGGTATCTTCATAAAAAAGAAATTTATATTTCAACAACTTCAATGGTCCACGCACAGTGTGTCCAAAAACCAGTTCCAAGGGTCTGAATTCGGACTCTTGAACTGATTCCCTAACTGCAAACAATAGTAAATGAATGCTTTCAACCCAATCTTTACCCGTATCAAAACAATGTAATCGAATCATATTTTTTGCAAAGTCTGATCAATCTTCCGAGGGCCCCGCGGCTCTCAGGGTGATATACAGAATATTTTAATTGCTGGATGCCTAATTCGAACATAACTTGCGGGAATATTCCAGACAATAAAGTTGACCCTTGATCATATTGGACAGATTTTGGAAGGTCAAATAGAGTAAACAAACTTTATTAAAGCTTTTAGTATTGTTTTATATTTAATATTCCTCAAAGGAATTGCCTCTGAAAACCTTGTTGACGCACACATTATGGTCTTCAAGTACTGGTTACCTGACTTGGTCTTAGATAAAGGACCAACACATTCTACCATAATTCTGCTAAATGGTTCGTCAAATGCAGGAATATGTTGCAGATGAGCCTTAGGTATCTTCTGATTGAGTTTTTCTACCATGTGATAAGCATGAGAAGATCTACATTATTTACAAACATCACTTTCATTTTTTGGCCAATAGTAGTGAGTCAAGATCTTGAAGTCTTATTAATCCTTAAATGACCAGCCAAAGGATTTTCATAGGCCAGACTAAGTATTTCCAGTCTGTAATATTTTGGAGGTACAATTTGATAGCTAACTGACCGCTCGTCACCAGAAGGTACCTCGGGACCAGTCTGTAAGATTTTGGAGGTACAATTTGATAGCTTACTGACCGCTCGTCACCAGAAGGTACCTCGGGAGATCTCCATTTTCTCATAAAAATTCCATTTTAATGACATAACAGACGGGTACTTCAGTGGCTTCAGTTTCACTAATGGCCCTTTGAAACAAACAGGAAATCTTAGGATCCTTTTCCTGTTCGACGACAAGTGATTGTCGTTTGTCACCCTGATTAGAATAAAGCGAATGAGTAGTTAAAAGAGGGTCATTGCGATCGATACAGTTTGATTGATTCAAACACAAAGAGTGAAAGTGACCTCATCGAAAGCCTGACCAATACATGTGTCAGTTAAAGGAATGCTTTCCTTATCAAGAGCCTTCTTTTGCCATAGCTCTGGTAAATGTACAAGCTGTGTATAAAGCAGGAAATTCTTTTCCAATACCAACGACTTTCTGATCCAAACAAGGTTTGACAGTTACAAGTGGATTAACGACAACTTTATCATCAGCTAGGTCGTTGCCTAATAATAAATGGAGGCCCTCAACGGGTAAAGTATACACTGTTACGACTGTCACGGGTCCTGAAACTAAGTCTGATGACAAATATATAACAATGAAGAAAGCCGCATTCTACTCCCTGAATAAGAACACCCTCGTTAGAAGAAGACTTCTCATAATAAGGCAGAGCACTTGACAATAAAATACTCTGGAAGCCCTTGAGTCCTTTACAATTTTAATAGGGATGGGATTGGCCAAATCAGCAAAGAGTGATATAGAACCCTTCGACATGAATGGTTAATAATTCTCCATAATAAAATCAAGCTGTTGTTTATTAGACCCAGCAAACGTATTGCTTTCTATGCATGATTGTGACCTTGACCTCTTAGAAATAAGAGCATTTGGAATAGGTCTGTCCTGATTCTTATGCTTAGTTTTCAATTTGCATCAATAGGAAATAACGTGTTCTTTCTTCTTACAATAAATACACGTAGGAAGAGACAAAAATTATTTTTTTTATCAAGCTTATCTGAAGCTTGATTTTTAAACTCTGTGCCACATTAAGAATTAGAAGGGCTTGTGTTAGGGTGAAATACTTTTTTGGCAGAAGACTGCTGAGTGGAAGTCTTATTTACATAAGAAACTTTATGAGCTAAAGAATACTCGTCAGCGGCATGATCAGCATGTTCAAAGGTTTCTACCCTATGCTCATCAAGATAAGTCTTAATGTCAATATAAACACAGTTCTTGAACCCTTCAAATAATGCATTTTGTCCCAGACTTTCATAATCCTGATCAATGCTCTTGGCTATATACCATTTATCAAATACCTGTTCTTTTTCTCTTACAAATTCGACATGAGTTTGTCCAGCTTCTTCTTATAGTTTCTGACTTTTTGCCGATAAACCTCAGGGACTAACTTATAACCCATCAAAATATAGTCCTTATCTACATCATAGTCAGCACTCTGCTCTAGTGCCAGTGAAATGTGTAAATCACGAGCTTTACCAGTGAGGATACATTGAATTATATAGTCCAGTATTCTCTTCGCAACTTCAAACTTTCCGCAATTTTTTCAACATACCGAAACTATCTGTCTATTTCTGTTTCCCCAAAAAGGTGTACTAACTTTATATTTCTGACAACATCACGAGTAGAGGAGTGTTTTCCTTTTGCCGACGCTAATTCATTTAAACGAATTTGAAATTCCCTTTCTTCCTTATCTCTTTGCATCTATTGCTCTCTCCTCCTTCTCCAATTGTAACTGTATTTGATTCTCTCTCTCTCTCCAGTAACTTCGTTTCTTCTTTTTTAACTGCATTTGTCTCTCTCTCTCTCTCTCTCTCTCTCTCTCTTCCTTCCTTATCTAATTATATTTTCTTTCTGTAACTGCACCTGCATTTGTTTTTCTTCTTTCTGTAAAAACATTTGTTCTTTCTCTTTCTCCAATTGCAACTGCATTTGCTTTTCTTCTTTATCCTTCTGAAGTTCCGCCTTCCTTAACTCTAATTTTATCTTGCATTTTAATTTTAATTCCTTTACTTTTATGTCAGAGTCTGATACAGACTTACTGATCAAAACCAAGGCATTTGTATCCAAAACATTCTTTTCTACCAAATACTCCACCAAAATATTTTTTATTTCTTGCTTCGTTAAGGAAGCTTTTACCTCAGAAAGATCATATTTTATGGCAAGTTGAATCAGTTCATTTTTTTTCAAAGGATCTAACTGTTCCTGAGTGGGATTGGAAAGAAAGATTTCCACTTTTGATGACATTGTATAAAAGCTTGCTGTATTTGCTAAAGGTTTCTAAAATGTAAAAATAGACTTGGGATTTTAAAAAAATTAAAAAACATGGGGAATTCAAATTGCAAAATAAAAGTTTCTGAAATATTTTAGCCACAATTGATATATCCCAGAGGAGTCCCTATTTTCTTTGCTACGTTTCTGGTCTTACAAAATTCAACAAGAAAAGAGTGAACACGAAAAGCTTTGTAAAATTTAACAAATAACTTATTTCCAAAGACTAAAAGAAGGTGCAAATAAAAAAGAACTTACAGTTTTACGAATCAAATCCAAACATAATCCAAGAATAATCCAAGAATTAAAAAATAGAAGTCCTAATAATAAATAGGTCCTAATGAAATTGAGTTCGAATCCCGATGAAATCCAAAATGGAAGGCGATGACGTATGCTGTGGTCAGCGTCATCCTGATGTGTCAACAGTTATTTGTTGAATCAAAGAAAATATTATTCCAGTGTTTGAATTCTGTGTAAAATTCGATAACTGTCCTTGTCCATGAATCAATGTAGAGCACAAGTATTTCAAGGGGAAAATAATCTCTTAGAATGAAAATAATTTGAAGAAAAATTGTAAAAATGCAACTCAAACTGGTCACAACAAAACACCTTTAAGTGTCAATGGTTTAAAGCCTGACTGCCCAAATTCTCATAGGAAACAGTTGCACACTAATTTATGACGCAAAACAGATTCCTTATGAGGGTCACGTGATCATGTTTCTAGAACAAATTAGAAGTATTTTATATGCCCAACATCTTGTAGTCCCAGTATGGCCTTCACTAAAACCAATGATGTTTACTCTGGGAAAGAATTAAATAAAAGATGTGACTTCCACTCTTGCTGATTCTGCATCAAGGTCAAGAACTAAGTCAGCGTTAGATGCAAATTTTCTATTATTAGGTGTTTACGAAAAACACTCAGGACAAACTGAATTTCTTGAAAATGTCAAATCCAGCAAATAAAATTACATTACAATAGCATGAAATGGAATATAAAAAGGTAAAACTAACAAACAGACAATTAAACTAAATCAAATATAAATTAAATCAAATATACATAACAATAAACCAAACAATAATCCCCTTACGTCTAAGCACACATCCACGTTTGTATGGGGGTTTCACGGTTGCAACGGAGTTAATGATCGTAGCGCCTAAAATTACCTCCCTTAGATCCAATGCGCATGCCCACACAAAATTCGAGTTCCGGATAGTTCACCGTTTAGCGAAACATAGTCAACAAAGGAAGGTATCTTAGCTGTACTACACAGATCATTATAGTTAAACTAATGAATCAATTATATATGTCAAACATCTTCTGCTCATATTAGGAGAATAATTATAGACATTAAATCAGATAATTAGATTCAGTATCCATACTTACATTATATCAGATAATTAAATAATATTTACTTTCCATACTTAAATGATATCAAATAATTAAATTAAATACACTGCCCATACCTGATAATATAGATTCATTATCCATAATTTCAGATACATTTGTAGGAACATTTCACTTTGCTCTCCAATTTTAAACATTTATTGCACATTTTTGGCTATATAACTTTAACGAAAACAATCTCAACAATTTGCATTTTTCATATGTTGATATATCCTTTTTCTCAGTTACTTTCGCAAGGCTAATAGTTCGTTTATAACACGAGTTAAGAAAGTTATAACACAAGTTCGATAAGAAAATTATAACACGAATTCGATACGTCAGCTGATTTGTAATACTGAATATTTTAAACCAGAATTTTTTTAATTATAAAAATGGAATACAGTATTTTAATGTATTCAAAGGAACTTAACAAAGCAATAATTACATTATCTATCATAACAATTAATGAGTGTAATTAATGCAGACGGAATATTTATTCTTATTTGGGTGTAAATATCGTACAATATTCAGATTAATTAACATGCCCAATAATTGACTTTTGAAACATCAAGTATCGGACGGTACATGCAAATTTTCCGGGGTCTGTAGACAACATTTTTGATTGTTACCAGCAAATTCATCTAGAACAGCCTTCTTAAAATTAGTTTAATTCTGTTTAACTTTCCTTGCATCAAATATGTAAGTTTTAAAGATCCAATTATTTCACAGATTCCGTCATATTACTTTGGTTCGCCTTTTAAATCAACATTGATCCACGTGACCGGATGTAAAATTGCAAACAGTATGATTTAAAAAAGAGACTGCTTGTAAGAACATACTCTACAAGTCAATAATAAATGGATACTCACAACTATTCATATTTGTTGTCTTTATCTATCAGTCACTCTTTCTAACTTAGCATCATTCTATACTCGTTTTTAACCAGAAGTATGTTTATGTAATATACGTATGCGAACCCACAGTCATTCGAGGATATACATACCCATGCACCAGATGAAAGGAGACATACATGCATACAGACAGACAGGCAGATAGGTGAGAGCCACAAATGTCCTATACATGCATAGTGTGTATAATAACATCAATATTTCTCCATACTATATACTCTAAAATTTCCAACCGTTCAAGGAAATAAAATTAAAATAATCATCAAGGAGACTCGTACGTACGCCTGTCTGTTCAAGCGTGGTTGACATTTGTGAATTTTGAAAAAAAAAACAAGTTATTTCACGAAAAATATAATGAACAATTAATAGAAAAGCAACAGTCTAAAGCAATAATAAAAGAATCTTAAGAAGTTAGAGTTTTTCTCGTTGTCGTTCAACCTCTATAAACTGCTATGATTGAAGCTGTATAAAATAAACATATTTTCATTATTCTTCAAGCGAGATAAATTGCAAGAACTTATTGCGCAGCGATACACTTTCACACAATCAAATAATACAAACTAGAGCATAAGGTAGTAATTGAAAGATAATGAAGTTCTGAAATGGGCAGATAATATTTATTTTGAAAGCTGAGAGCAGCGCAAGTTAGAGAAAAATAAATAAATAAAAGATGTAAAAATAATTGATCAAATATTGATAGAATTTCTTTTTAAGATAGTGAGATATCAATCCTGCTTGTATAATGTGAGCGGTCTGTCACATTTTCTTGATCTACATCTGCCATCTTAACTGACTGAACTATCCGGAAGTGAGTTGCACCGATATGCCCTCTGGTGTTTTCAAGGGGAGATACCAACCGTGAAACCCCCTATAGTTGACATATAATATTATCTCTTTAACTAGCCAATCATTTGTAAGAATGACACTGTATCCATCCGTCAGTGTTTGAATCCTTGTATCCCTTCCTCATTATGGGCTGTAATTCTTATTGAAAAAATACCCTTCCCCCACGCCACAAACCCCACAACCAAAAAAAAAAGAAACAACAGAAAACAAACGTAAAACCGTTTCCTTGTCAACATCTTGGGATAATAGTACATGTATCAATGTATCAGAATTCATTCGCTGCTGCATGCATATGTTTACCTTACGCTATCAGATTTGCTTGTGTGGTCCACCTTTCATTATAATCTTATAGGTTATATGCGAGACTGAATCGTATTGATCTAAATTTAAAATTATATTCAAATTAGATTTAAGAGACTCACTTGACAAATAGAAAATGGATGGAGAAATCTTATAAACAACTATTCACTCAGAAATTTCTTTTAAACCGAATCTATGATGACATGCATGTGTTCACAGGTTTTGGGGAATTTGCAAAAGTATGTATGCTATTATTCAATAGAACAGATGACCCTGCCAATGTATGTAAGTTTAGTACATGTAACACATTAAAGTTTATAATAAGGTATACACTAGTACATATTGCAGGGAAGTAGAGAGTCGTGGAAGTGGAGGATATGTTTAGCAAGTTTCCGTTGCTGCTAGATGGATAAAAGTATACCCTAGAAACGCTTAAAACGCAAGAGTTTCTTAGGGTATCACCCTAACGCCTCACTAGGTATTCTATCCCATAGACCCGTTGTCCACTTTTTCGCGCTTTCTCTCAACAACATTTCTTAATAATCTCATGAAATGAGTGTCTGTTCTAAACGTTTGTGTTCGGTATCTATCCATCTATATATATATATATATATATATATATATATATATATATATATATATATATATATATATATATATATATATATATATATCGATCGATCTATCTATCTATCTATATTTTGCGAGCTTTTTCTATGTTCTCTCTTCCACATTTTTTTAAAGTCTATTGTATGGTTTAATGAGGGAGATCAGGAGTGGAACTTATTGCTAATTTTCTTCGCAATATTAATACCATTTGACCTTGAATTATACATTTCTTCGTGACTACGGCATTTTGAAACCCAGCATATGGGTGCAGTTGCATCATAGCAAACTTGTTCTTTCCAAGTACACTTCGCTTTAGAGTTGCTCTATCACACAGAGCTTCTCGATACCTCAGGATCTCAGCTGCGTGGCTTTTATTCTAGGCTCCCGTCTCGCTGCCGGTTTTACCAAGCTAATTTGGTAAAATGAAGGCCTATCAATTTTAAGAGGCTGCGAGTGTGGTGTCCATTTTATTTATGATTCTACTGCTTATGTGAAATGCAGATATTTACGTGACCCAACATTCCTCGGGAATATTTTATCTAAGAGAACCATATAAGCCAAAATCCAGAGGTAAGTTTGCAGCGTTTGATCTTCTACTTTGATTCTTTGAATTTGAAAAAAGACGAAATAGTGCAAGGAGATTATACTTCATGTTATAACTCTGTTTTTAAAGATAGATCTCATGAACTTTGAACTGGCAAATTAGTTACATACGCGCATTGTAAAATACAGATTACTTGCAAAATAATTATGCAACTGCACGCAAGCACTGTTAAATTTTATTTTTAAATTACAGATTTTGTGTTTGCATGCAGGTTTGATTACGTGTCACCTTTGTACTGTCAGAGAAGGTGAAATGATGTAAGTAAATGTATGCCTCGTAAGGATTTTGATACTATAAATGTCTAATTGGTAAGGATACTACTATTGTAAAAGTCTGATTCGTAATGATCTCGGTACTGTAAATACCTGATTCATTTCATTATTCAGTTCAATAGACATTGGGCCACTGCATCAAAGTCTCCTAGAAACTTGAAACAACTGGACTGATTTGCAACAAAAATTTCCTGAAGCGTTTGTATCATGCACTTTGTCTACAGGTTACAACTAATTATGAACATCAAAAGTCTTCTAGTGACATCCAAATTACCGAGTACTCGATGTTTTAAGTATTAATTTAATGGTTGTAAGATTCATGATGTTTCTAAATATTTCAGACAGAGTCAAAATATTGGAAACAAATAGAATTTTAAGGTTAAACAACATATTTCATTCGATACACCATATTATTTAAGTGGTACATTGTTCAAATTTCCTTGTCATTTTTCTCAAATTTAAGCTTTAAGGAACATTCTGCGGGATCATTGATCAAGATAAAGTGAATCTGCATACTAATGTCTCTCTCTCTCTCTCTCTCTCTCTCTCTGTATACATATATAGAGCGTAAATGAAGCATGCATGTATCTGTAAATATAATAATTGATCCAATTTTAAAAACCAGATGTATATTCTTTTTTCGCCAGAGATTTTGAATTGGAATATCGTTGGGGTTTTGTTTAACACTAGATCCATACACTTTAACCTTATGTATGATACGTTTGTTCCTTCCTATTGTTGCAAAGAATTAAATAAAATTATAAGCAAGAAATTAAACTACTGTCCTTTTTATAGTTCAGATTTTTATCTTGTCTGGTCTTGCCATGCTTTAATTAATTTGGAAATAGTTGATTCTTTTTTCCTTATGAAAGTATTTGAACTCAATTTGACCATACCGTCGAACGATAATAAATAATAAGGAAAGTAACATGAAACGTGAAAGCCAAAGTTTATACAATATTGACGTGAAATGTAATCATTAACTCTTTTAACGAGAATATTTGGTTGTTCACTGAATTGTGGAGGAATCGCTTACTTTGAAACCTAATGCGCAACCGATTTTATCTATCAGTGGTCGGGTCTATGACTGTCAGTTATACGTAGATATAACGACAGCATCTGTGCTCATATCACCAGTCCCTGCCTGGCTTTAATAAATCAGGTATGCAATATTAACCTAGTTATTCATCGTCGCAAATTACATGCAATAATCCACTACCTTCCTTTATCATCAGTAGCTGCCTGTGTTTAATATTTCCTTTTGTAATGATTAGGCATACACAAAATTACGTCATCAAGAACACAATTCAGCAATCATCTACACTTCAGTGAATGTGTTTCTTTTAGTGATCGATAAGTGGATTGTGTTCAGAAGAGAAACGTGTAATGGTTCTTTCAAACAGGGTGAAAGGTCATATTGGGTCACAGCGATGAGACAAATTTACTTTGCGCTTAGTAAGTTTATGCATCTTTATGCAAAACGATGAAATATCTGCACATGCGGACGTGGATGATAAGAAGCGTAGCTTATTATCACCCTTGGCTTGTAACGATGCCCCATTACGGTTCAACAGTTGATCACGTGTCTATAGAATTATTTCACCGTATTTATCCGTGTATATATTCTACAAAAGAGCGAACTTCATGGGCTAGGCTTGGACCCAGGTTTGCTTTATAATAATGAACCCTGGTGACTTTTCGCTTAACATCATTCATGAAATGAACAGTATTGGTTTGGGTTTTCCAGTGCATATGATATGGCCATCTGCGTCTGCGTCGTTTATGCTAGAATATTAGTCCGATATACATGTTACACTTCCTATTCCTTTTAGATATTTTGACATTTATGCTGGAGTGTGGTGTCGGAGTATTTTGCCTACAGAAAACGTTGGAATTCCGCGGCAACGTGAATTGCTGAGTGAAATGGATTTTCTAAGAGTCATGGAATTCCTAGCTTCACAAGGGCGTATTCAACAGTCAAATTAGTAATAGTGAAAATTCCACAATTTTTACAAGAGTTAAAAACGAATGATGTTTGAACAAAGAGAAAGGCACATGTTTAATAGTTATGAAAAACCATCACAAATATAGTTCTAGACCTGCTAATGAAATAAGGTTAGAATATGTGTATGCTGAAATCAGTCTATCTACCACTGGATATTTCCATAATCAATATGTCCGAATTGGATCGTTCTACTGAATTTGCTATCCAACATTTGGACCAATTATAAGCCGTTTTAATTCTTGCGGTTTTCAATTTGCCAGAAATAATTTGAAAAATGGTTGGAGTATACCCCAAATGGAACCTCTTTGTGATTAGGAAATTCTCAAATGCAATTTGAATGTGCTGGGAGAACACTGCTTACGTCGTTCAAAAGTAATCCTGTCAGGAAAAGGCTTGGTCCCTTATCGTATCATAAGTTCAGTAAACGAAACACATGCAGAATATAACCGAATGTGCCACTGCGAGGCTCTAAAAAGGTTTTATCTGTTGGTTTACAAGAGAATTGTTGTTGTTGTAGGGTTTAACGACATTTTACACCACATGATAGGATATACATGGCGGCCAGTATAAATGGTGGAGGATGAACCAGGGAAAAACCCGGGAAGAACCACTGACCCACGAGAAGCTACTGGCCAAGATTTCTCACATACCCACACTGGCCGAGCCCTAGACTCGAAATCACGTAGACAGAGGTAAGATGGCAATGATCCGTAACGGAGAGCGCGTTCGACCACTCGGCCACTCAGTGCCCCGGTTTACCTGAGAAATAAGTTGGCAACGTGGGACAGACATAACGGCTTTTACCAATACAAATCTGAGTCTGGTCGAATATAATATCTTCTATATGTGCAAATTGTAATTAGAGTCCTTTAACACAGAAAAATGTTATGGATCCCTTTTATGAAAGATTAAATTCGATTGTAACTGAATGTACACCAACTGCAAGACGTGAAAGAAAAATGGTTGTGTGTTTAGCAGGATAATGGTAACAGTGCCACCGTAAGAGAAAAGAAGAAATATTATATAGGGTATACGTAGTGCGGACATGTGAAAGATTCGGAACAATACAGTGTGCGTTAATGTAGCTAAAAGGCAACAACAACAACAACAACAAAACTAAAAAAGAAAACAAAATCGAAAACAAATGCAAAGACTGTATTTCAGATATTGCATTTCTGCTTCAAGGAAACCCAAAACGCAACTGGAACTTGTAAAATACCAAAAGCTTGAATGCCTAAACAGCAATTACAAGTACATATTCTATTTCTACAGACTTTTTAAACACTGCAATCATGTTCATTAATTTTTTTGAAGAGCGTATGACTTCAGTCATGTATATTATTCATATACTGGTATATTCCATATATTGTTCATTTAGAAAGCATAAACGTTCAATTTTCTAATCTGTACAAATGACGCTGGATTTGGCCATGTCACTGGTACCCGCTATAAAACGTGTCGAGCAATGTTCTGCGTCCGTATCCAGTCGATCCAGTCGTTTTAACATGTCTGTAAAGTCTGGGCGTGTATGCAGGGTGCAGAAGAAGAGGCAAACAGAAACAGTCGTGGGAAGACAACATTAAGGAGTGGACAGACATGGGATTTGTAAATTACCAAAGGGCAGCAGAGAAGTTTTTTAAAATGAACTTTAAAGAAAAACAAACATAACTTTGGATCAAGTGGCCTTAACAGAGACATTAAAAAAACCCTGATAATATTTGTCAGCCATGCACTCTAATCTTTCACACACTATGGCCTTGTAAACGCCCCGGGTAACCAAGTTATCTAAGGAGCTGGCCTTTACAGATCACTCAAACACGTTACCTCTTTCGGCGTGAGTTTATGTTTCATCTCGACCAACGTGGGTATATGGTTCATTTTAAAAAAACTTTACAAATATATTAGTCATATGTACTTTGTATCTATAGGTTCTGATATGTACATACATTTAGATACAACTGTGTAATGTGATCTCTCGCCAATCTGTTTTGAACCAAGAAATCGAAATGGTTAAAGGAAAGTTTTTGAAGTCCATACTATTCGTCTTGCTGATGAGGGTACATGATCATCATGGAAAATACTGTATGTGTCTATATGTCTTGTGATGTCCTTATATGTAATCATTCGGGACATCTTCGTCACTTTTGGAGATTCACTATGTCCTGTGGTGTCCTTATATGTAATCATTCGGGACATCTTCGTCACTTTTGGAGATTCACCATAGCAATACAAACAACGTCACCTTTCATTTAAATAAATCAGAAGCTGATATTGTTACAAGTGACGGCATGATGTGTTAGGATTTTATAATCCTCAACCGGTTTTGTGATCGATGCTTATTTTGTAATTGTTCGTATTGTAATATTTATTTCCAATAATGTTGAGCTTTATTAAAACAAATAAAAAACCTTTGAGGATGGACATCTGAGACAGTGATATATAGAAGGTTGGATTAAATCAAATGTTTAAATCAGCCAGACATAGGGCTTTGAACTATATGGTTAAAGTTTGTATATCGGTATTTGACAGAAGAAAATATTTTAGGCTTGACATAGAATTGGACTAAGGTACTCTTACGTCTGATCCTTACATCACCTATTTCGTTTGATACAATATGACATGTTTGATAAATACAATAGGACATGGTTGATACATGCAATAGGACATGTGTGATACTTACAACACGACATGTTTGATACAAGCAATAGGACATGCTTGATACATGCAATAGGACTTGCTTGATACATGCAGTATGAAAAGTTTGATAAATGCAATAGGACATGTTTGATACATGCAATAGGACATGTGTGATACTTACAACATGACATGTTTGATACTTGCAATATGACATGATTGATTCAAGCAATATGACATGTTTGATACATGCAATAGGATATGCTTGATACATGCAATATGAAAAGTTTGATACATGCAATAGGACATGTTTGATACATGCAATAGGATATGCTTGATACATGCAATTTGAAAAGTTTGATACATGCAATAGGACATGTTTGATACATGCAATATGAAAAGTTTGATACATGCAATAGGATATGCTTGATACATGCAATATGAAAAGTTTGATACATGCAATAGGACATGTTTGATACATGTAATAGAACATGTTTGATACATGCAATATGACATGTTTGATACATGCAATAGGACATGTTTGATACATGTAATAGGACATGCTTGATACATGCAATATGACATGTTTGATACATGCAATAGGACATGTTTGATACATGCAATAGGATATGCTTGATACATGCAATATGAAAAGTTTGATACATGCAATAGGACATGTTTGATACATGCAATAAGGCATGTTCTACACATGCAATAAGACATGATCAATGCATGCAGTATGACATGTTTGAAGCATTATTCTGAAATTAATTTCAAAGAAATGTGTATAATGTCCAAATATTCTAAGTTACGTGACGAACTACTGTGTCACTGTGTATATTAATATATAATTCAAGTACTGATTCATTTCAAAACAGGTCAAAAAGCTGTCTTCAGTTAACATTATATAGTTCAGATATGTTAATTTTTGGTATGTGTGTTCAGGAAACGTTCTAGGTTATGTCCTACTCGCAAACATTCTATTTTCGAGAAGAATATTGTGTTATTTGCAGCAGGATTTTTTTTTCTTTACCCGAAGAAAGGGAAATCAATCAGTAGGATACATCTGATGTATTTTTGCTAGAATAAATTACTATAGTCGGGTTGTTGATGAAACACTCTATGATTCAATGAAAACGTCGGTGCAAAACTTCACTGAACCTTACTTTTCTTCCTAAAATCAAGGCGAGGAAAATAAAATAAAGTAATATATATATATATATATATATATATATATATATATATATATATATATATATATATATATATATATATATATATATATATATATATATATATATATATATTAATACATACATACATATACACACATTTAACATACTTGGAGAAAGGTCAACAGGGACTAAAGAAAATAACGTTTGTATGCATGTATGGATGGGTGGGTGTAAACAACGTGATAGATTTCATGGACTATAAAGCACGTGCCTCGTACAAAGCAAAGTTTCGCGTTTAACTAACTGACATCGGTCCTTGGGCAAGGATCATTGCTCTACATGCCTTCGTACACTGTAACCTTCAAGTGTTGATGTCCTGTACAAATACCGAAATGGAGCAGTCAGAAAGACTCGAAATACAAGTGGAAAGCAGTGTAAACCGCCTAAATCCAACCTTAAGACGGGTCTGTTTTTGCATAATTTGCCAAATGGGTTGTTACGTGTTCATTATGATGACAAATAAATCAGTCATTTTGCATTAGTGCCGGGTTTAAGACCTGCACCACTAATTATGTGCTGAAAGATTTTGTACGCTTTCGAGTACAGAAGACATGGGAATACAGTATGGTTGTGTCTAAATACGTATGAAAAAACAATAACCGACCTCACTAAAATAATTTATAAATTTACAAACAGAACGGCTTTCTGTATATATTTATGTCTAACTGTAATTTCTAGCGCCATCCTAACCGCATAACTATGTATGTATGTATGTATGTATGTATGTATGTATGTACGTATGTGTGCAAGTATTTGCTTTTTCTCTCTTATTTCTCCTAATCCATAAGTATGTATGTATGTATGTATGTATGTATGTATGTATGTATGTATGTATGTATGTATGTATGCATGCATGGATTAATAGATGGATGGATGGATGGATGTATATGTATTGTTTCTCTCCATCTATAAGCAAACAATATATATATATATATATATATATATATATATATATATATATATATATATATATATATATATATATATTACCACCTTAAAGTTTAAAGAAATATGTTTTTGTTTCCATTTATTAATGGATATGTTCTTTTTATAACATAACTCTGCCTTTATAGTTCAACGTTTTGGCTTGCAGAGAAAGTAACTGCTACTTATTTGTCAGAAATCCTTGTCTAATTGCGTCAAGTGCAGTATAGCCTAACTCTAGACAAGGCGCCAACCATGTGGAAGCCTTTTCCCAAGATAAAAAGTCCAGCATATCTGTTTCCTGATTGAAAATGCAACTGTCAGAAGAAAAACAGTTTTCACATATGATGCTTGATATTCAAAAGGTATATTGTTCTTGCTTCTTTTTGCAAAACAGATTTTAATATACCGTACCTTACTGTACAACTAATTATCCCTTAAGTATTGAGGTTATCCAACTGTGTGCCAATATTTCTCTTTTCTTCATTCTATCTCTATGAGTGGTAAATACATGTACGTATTATGTATATTACATTTACATGTGATTAATTGTCGTTTGACCTTTATTCTATCCATTTGAAGGTATATATTCAGGTTCGTTCCGAAATATCTAAGCTCATTTGTTTTTGTCGTCAAGATTAAAAAAAACTTAGGCAATTTAACAATTATCTTGTCTTCACCACATCCGGAGTCAAATAATAAAAACAGTTCGTGACCTTTTAATTTAGCCTGGTAGTATGAAATGAAATGGAGTTCATTACAGAGGTATGGAGATGTCAAAGTACATGTATTTAAAGGTGTTGCACAGTGTTGATTTGTTTTGTACAAAATGATGCAAAATTTTGTTATTAAAGAAAGGAAGAGATCTTTTCATAAACAGTCAACCCAAATTTATCTAACTTGCTCACAATGAAAGGGTGATGTTTATTCAAAGAAGTTCAAAGTATTGGATATTAACCACTATATATATATATATATATATATATACATTACCAAAGCAACACACATTCATACCTGCACAAGTAAAAAGGTATATGACATACATCAATCACACCGTCTCATTAACATAGTAACATAGTCATTTCTTAGACACGTATGCACATTATTGTGAATAAAATATACACGAAGATGTAAATACAACAAAATCGATTAACGTGTGGTGGCCATAAAGCCCATTATATTAAAAAGGCATCCAAAATTGAAATTTTCACTAAAGAAATATTAAGTAATGCGCAGTGTGCCTTGATAATCATATGTACTCTGTATTAATCCACACTGTCTAATCCATACGTTATCTAAGATATATGTTGTTGTATTCCAACTCGATCATGATGACAAAGAAACAAAACTTATCTTATTTCAGCAAGGAAACTATTATATGAATATAAAGGTATACTTCTTTCTACCGATAGTGGTATAATTGTCTTTTATCATAAGCTTCATCGCATTTTCTGGCGGTATCAACGAATTAAACAAACAGCTCTTGGATGCCGGGGTAAAAAATGCGCAGGTCTGCAAAAACAATCAACGCGGAATTCCGGTATATTCTTGTGTTCGCGTATGAGCCCCTACCGGCGCATAATTTAGTTTTATAGTTGCTTTGATCTTGGCATGGGGTATGGGATCGGTACCAAATCCAAGAAACTGTACCTAGGTACTCTTTCATTAGATCTGACAGGGGACCGAATATTGAGATAGAATTACTATCTACTGTAATGTTGCCAATCTTATATCAGAAAGCCTGTAAAATTTATCTGATTTAAACTAAACTTTTGCGGGTTTATGTGCTATTTGTTTAAACATTACATACCGAGTGTTTCGAATTACATCTTATGTCCAGAGTATGTAAAGTATATGTTATGCACCTGTATTATGGACTGTTGTAATAAAACAAGGAGTAGTTTCAAATTACGACTGTTTATGAAAATAACCACCCTCCAAGCTTCTCTACGCTTATATGCGTTTGACTGTAACAAAATATGTGTACATTGCTTTGATCAATGCACATTGGAATATTGATAAACTGGATGGAAATTCGCTTACAAGTTAATGAAGGAAAGGTATAAACAAAGAGGTTGAAAATAAATGAATACAAAATATTCAAGGAATGCGAAAAAAATACCTACAGAACCCCCTTACTCATCCACCTTCACCGTTCATTGTTACTCAAAAGAGGACGTCTCTGATAACTTTAATGTACATTATTTGTTGTTCGATACGATTTTCATAGAGCGGATAATTGTTCCTTCCCTCTGTTAGTTTTATTGGATGGCAATAGGCTCTGCATCTTTGGCACATGAAGAAGAAGAAAAAAAATAGGAAAGAAAGAAAGGTTATATTTAGTACTGATTCGTTAATTATATTATTACACGTTTTGGAACTTTAAGTGTTCATTGGCAATTCTACAAAGACGTGTTTGAAGGAAGTAATGAACAATGAACAAAATGGAGGATTCTCTCTCTCTCTCTCTCTCTCTCTCTCTCTCTTACAACAGATGGATGCAATGCGATTCCTGCAGTCAGATATTGTATTAGGTTTTGAATTCTGAAATTCCGTGTTAGTCAATTAATTAAAAATATCACAAGTTTCCAGTAAACCTGTTTTTTATACATTTGTTATTTGTTATGAAGTACTTATATAAAATTATCCCATATATTTAATATGTAGAAAGCCTTTGAAATGACTAATTAATTTCAGTAGGTGGGTGGAGTAGATAAATGTCAGCTCTCTGTAAATTGAAGGAAAGCTGGCTATTCTACACATAAAATCTGCCAGGAGGCAAATATCCGCGTCTGTACACAAGTTTATGAGAAGGCATATCCAAGAGTAAATGTCCGCATAATACACAATTTAATTAACCCATCTTGTTGCGAATCAGACATTTGGATCGTATTCTTTCTCTGATACATATAAAGCGGCGATCACTTCGGTGGCTTTGGTGATTAGAGCGTCCGCATCTGATGCGGGAGGTCGCGGGTTCGAATCATGACCGAGTTATAACAAAGACTAAAAACAATGGTACTAGCAGCTGCCTTGCTAGGCACTCAGCATTAAGAGGATAGAATAAGGTCTGGTCGACCTGATGTCAGGATAATGCGACTGGGTGGGACATGATGTTACATTTCTACTGGGCGATGCGCCAGTGCTAGACATCATTATAAATTGTCCCATCGCAGACATCGTAGCGATATGATTAAAATGTTTTTAAAGCTACTTTAAAATCCAAATCACACACATATCATGCAAAATATAATCAATTATGCGCACAACAACCGCCCATACACTAGCACACACCTATACACAAAATTATTGTTGACAATGCACCCGTAAAGGTCACAAATTCAGAGCATTAATTTTAAGTAGTTACAGCCTCAAAGGAAAATGTTATAGTGATTTAAATAACCAGATATTGTATTTGTACAAGGGGCTTCTGTTACATATCAGCTCTTCTGCGGAGATTCTGCGATCGACTAAGTTCCGTGTCTTCTCTCTGTCTGCTTTATATTTACTCTGTGCGACGGTGCATGTGATTTTCTCCCAAGACATTTCACTATGACGATATATATATATATATATATATATATATATATATATATATATATATATATATATATATATATATATATATATATATATATATTTTTTTTACTATCTTTCTACCTATCTATCTACCTATCTATCCGTTCAGACGTTTTCGAAACGGACGGACGGTCTCTGTTTCTATGTTTAAGCTGCGAGAAGCAGAAAACGTTTTACAAAGGTACTGTTTTGGTGGGTTATAGACTCCTTATTTAATGTCAAAAGTGGTATTTAAATTTGACTTGAAATGTCACCTTTGCATACGGTGTCACCATAAAATCATATCTGTAACCATTCTTGGTGTTTGTGATATTTACGTCTTGTACACACAATATTTATTTGTGTGCAGACCGACATAAAAATTCACTTTATCTAAAATACAATGTGTAATTTACATTTATAACAATTTTCAACACAACATTGTTTTGAAGGGTGCTCCATAAAATGGAAACAGATACACACACACCCACACCCACACACACGGACATAGGCAATGAAAAGGGTATGCATATTTTTTTTACAATTAGTTGATCAAAAACATTTGTCATGAACTGAGACTAAATCACAACAAGACACCATGCTTTCTTCCTCAGCAAAGAATGATCATCATCTCATGACAGGTTCTATCAAAAGCAGCAAGCAAAATAATTTTAGACATCCATCGATAAAAGTCAAATTAGAGAAGTAAAATGTTTACAAATATTTCACCAGTGTTTAAGAATCGGATACCATTCACAATCAGTCATCTACAAATCGATTAATTTGCCGGCGGCATGAGTCATTACCAAAAGCAGGGTTATTTGCCAGATATACTGACGTGTCATACAATGGAAATGACGTATATGTCAAACGTGATCACAAAATTCGTAGACGATTAATTTGCAACTTCGATGAAATTGTCACAGTCTGTACCAAGTCGATTAATTTGCAATTTCGATGAAGTTTTCCCACGCTGGGCCAAGTCGATTATTATTTACAATTTCGACGAAATTGTCCAAAGCTGGACTAAGTCGATTAATTTACAATTTTGATATTATTGTCCCACGCTGGACCAAGTGGATTAATCGGAATATTACTGTATTGTACTTAAAGCATATAATGTTACATTTTTGTGCATGTTTTCTATCTACATAAGTAAAAAAAATATCTGCATTTATCGAAGGCTTGTCTGTTTATGCATTCGAGGCACGCGAGGTTACCCGCTGTGCCATGGCTGAGATATTTTAGAGATATCTATTCCATAACAACCTATATCAGTTCTGGACATAAATTCAAGTGTTCACATGCGTATCCACTTGGCTGTCAGTCCTAAGGTAATGCGTATCCGATTGACTGTCAGTTCTGACGTATTGTGTATCCGCTTGGCCGACAGTTCTGAGGTAAGTTCTCCATCAAATGTGATTTTTATTTTGTCATAAGGAACAGGTTAGTTTTGGTGACTTTATATCAAATTAAGGACATGTCTACAACACACACACACACACACACACACACACACACACACACACACACACTGCCTCACGTTAACTGTTTTCATTAATATGCTAGTATTCTATATTAGTTATATTTTGAAATGAAATTCGATGGATCCTTTGCATTACTATGTACATAACAGGATTTGCCGCAAATACATTAGCACTATGAACAGCATATATTTATCTCACAAATGAATATTTATCTCGAAAATGAATATTTATCTCAAAAATGAAGAATAATGAATCCCGAGAGTCTAGAACTCTTGTCCACACAAATCATTTAAAGAACTTAAATTGAACTTAATTGAATATTCCATTCCAGGCATAGGCCTATAATTTTAAAACATTTAATTGCACCTAATTAAAAATACCATTGTTTTTGTGGAAGGTAATTGGGGGAGGGGGCTAAAGACAATAAAAGGGATGCGCATGTTCCTTTGAAGAGGCGTTATTTGTAGTTAAGCATCGAATCTATTTACAAGAAAACAAACCAAAACATGGCAGATATGAGGGACAGATATGGATGTGTATAAATTGTGTGTGTGTGTGTCTATGTATGTATGTCTGTATGTATGTATGTATGTATGCACGTACGTACGTATGTATGCATGAATACATACATATGTTTTCTTTAGCAGTTTCAGCAAGTAAACTTTGCAACTGGTAGCACGTAGTCTCACGATATTTAAGTAGAGATTGGCGTTTCATTACCAGCTAATATACTGTGTATACAGCCTATGTCATTAAATCATTGCTTTTCAAACTAGATCAAAGCAATGGATGCTTATGCCCACGGAACAAGGCAAGTGCAGTCGAGATTTAAGTCCATATGCAAATACGAAAATCATTCCGCTATTTTCAGTTGTCCGTCTAAATCAATGTCCGTTAAAAAATCATATTTTTTAACAATAATCGTCTGTATATTCATCTCCCATCGCTTGACTGCTCAAGAGATCATAATGTTATTACAGCTAACATGTTTATAATTTAGCCAATGGATTTTGTTGTTTAAGAACTACCTGCGGCATTCACGTTTTACCGTTTCACATCTTTGCCGGTAAATGGGAAAGGTATATTATACGATGGAATGATAATAAACTGTTCGCATAACTTAGCGTGACACATCCGGATTTCAAACCAATCAGGTTATTATCCAAATTACATGAACTGAAAAGCAGATGCCTTGTAAATAATTTTACATAATGACTTAACACATGATTTGAACATGTTTTGTAATAATTAAGTGGTTTGAGGGACATTAGTCCTCTCCTTAATTATGACGTACGGATAAATCATGTCGAAGTGTTTGTATTACGCTATTACTAGGTAAACCGTTTGGAATTTGTATCTTCTACATTTTAAATTAAAACACACCATATTCCGTAAAGAACAGCATACTCAACTTGGCCTACGATTTCGGAGAGATTATTAATTGCTGCATAGCATACTTTTTTTTAATTTCATACATATTTTACATGGCATGATCCGTCACAGGGTAATAGAAAACAGCTTCCCGTCCTTGATATTTGTCAACTGGATTCACTTAAGAATGGCTTAACAATCAGCGGTTATTTAGTTATAAATGAAACGATATATACAGAGAAATGTATCTCTATAAGGTGTGTATGAATATATATATATATATATATATATATATATATATATATATATATATATATATATATATATATATATATATATATGGGGGTAGAGAGCATTGATACACCACGAGATGAATACATTTTTTGTTTAAAGGAAACGAGGCTTTTTGCAGATATTACTTTTAATGAAAAACGTGTGCAACGAATGGCGTATCAAAGGTACAGCGAACATACTCTATACATATATTTATTTATATCACATACAATACACATACTTGTATTTCCAACGCAGTTAAGGTTGACTGCAAGCTATTGTGTAATGAACTCTGCACAGCCGTCTCCAGTTTGTCCGCTGCAAAATGTTGTTCTTAAACGTATGAGAAAAATTGCAATCTCTTTGGCAAATTGATAGCTAGCTTGTTTCAGTTTTTGAACTCCTATTTTCATTCATAGTGATGAAACAAATATCAGATAGACTTGTGATTTAAAAACGAAAGATGGTTTAAATAAAGTAGAGTACTTTAAACACAACATGGTTAAAGTCTAGTGTAACATTGAACGCACTGGTTTTCACATACCGGCTAGCATATTTAAATGAGTTATTAGTATAAATTAAGCGAAACGAGGAACCAGAAATAAGTAATACAAACATTTAAATGTATTTACAAGTCATCTAAGTCATTATTATAGTTTAATTAATATTGCTGCCAAGCATACAACTGTTTCTATCCTCAGTTTCTAACTATCCCCTTTCCGCTGCTTCGTTGAACTAGTCTTTCATCATTCATCGGTGCAGATGACATCGTCGCAAGAAGCCGATAAAAATAAGCCACGCTCGTTTTATAACGGATTTTAACTGTTATCTTACTACGACGATCCAAAGAGAGAAAGAGGGGGGGGGGGGAAGCAGGTAGGATTTCGATGCTTAATTCATTTCGAAGAGTAGGGTTATTATTTGTATCACTATTTACTTACAGATCTAATGATTAATCAGTGGACATTCATCACAGATTTACAGACTATATTCGCCAACAGCTTACTTATGCTGAAAAATTATTTACATAAACGTATTAATGCGCCAAGGGCGGATTACAATTTGATAAACCAATTGTATTGATATATCAAATTGATTTATACCAACGCTTTACAATATATATATATATATATATATATATATATATATATATATATATATATATATATATATATATATATATATATATATATAGTGTTCTTGACGTTTCTTTTAGTTGAAGTAAGCGTAAGCAAGCAGGCGATGCGTTTGTAGAACTGAATCTCTGATTGTGATCAGTGGGGTGAGACCCCTGGAATCTACTGCAATTTCAGTGTTTTCATGGAGTAGTAAAAAAACAATCGGGTTGTTTCGCGCTCACTTTTAAGAGCGCCTCTTTATGCCCTCTTCACCCTACGCAAACTCTCATGTGGATCTGCTGGGCATACATTTTGAAACAATATATTATTGTGTACGAAAAATACAGTTAGGAAAACGTTTGGAAAATACCACTTGCGTTATAGTGAGATTGGGCTTTAGTACCACTAAATTTGATTCAGACTTAAGATTGAAGGCTTTCAGTGAGGGGCAATGAGAAAAGATATGCGGTTATAAAGCCTATTTATGCATTAAGACATTTCACAAATAAATTTATGATTTTAGTATACACGCATAGACAGACGTGAGCTTGTATGCTTGAATTAGTATGCGCGCATTGATACATGTATATGTAAGCTTGAATTAGTGTGCACGCATTGTTACATGTATATGCAAACTACTGTGCTTGAACTAGTGCGTGTGTGTGTGTGTGTGTGTGTGTGTGTGTATTTATTTGCGTGTGATTTGGACTTTTAAAGTAGCTTTAACAACTTTTCAGTCATATCGCTACGATGTCTGCAGTATGGCAGTTTATAGTGACGCCTAGCACTGGGTCATCATGTCGTAGTCATGTAGCATGATATCCCATCCAGTCACATTATCCTGACACCAGGCCGATCAGTCCTGACACTAACCTCTTAGGTAGCTGTTAGTACCCATTTTGTAAGTCTTTGGTATGATCGAACCTAGGACCTCCCACATTTAAGGCGGACGCTCTAACTACTAGGCCACCGGAGTGTTTGCTTGAACTAGTATGCACGCTTTTAAAACTTGTATATATAAGCTACTATGCTTCAACTAATATCCACGCATTGATAACTGTATATATAAGCATTATGTGTGAATTAGTGTCCACGCATTGATACATGCATATGTAAGCTACTATGTTTAATTAGCATGCACACATTGATTCGTGTATATATAAGCTACTATTCGTGAATTAGTATGCACGCATTGATACATGTTTATGTAAGCTACTGAGCGTGAATTAGTATGCATGCATTGATACCTGTTTATGTAAGCTACTATGCGTGAATTAGTATGCATGCATTGATACATGTTTATGTAAGCTACTATGTGTGAATTAGTATGCATGCAGTGATACATATATACTACAATGCTTAAATTATTATAAATGCATAGATACATGCAAAAGTAAATTATTGAATTTTTCTAAGCTGGTCACTTCTCATTCATTCCAATTTCTTATTTTATATAGTCGTAACTATATATATATATAATTTCTTTTCATTACTTTGCAGACAGCTATGGAATATATGCGATTGGAATTAGGCACAGTGCTTTTACTCTGTATAGTATCTCTAGTGATGTCTGAAACGTTTTACGATGGTCAGTACGACTATCCGAAACGTTGTGTTCCTAACAGAGCCCCCATCTGCCAGAGTATGCCATACAACGAAACGCTTTTTCCCAATATGATTGGAAACGAGAATATAGACGAAGCTAATGCAATTCTTACACAGTTTAGTCCTTTAATAACATATGGATGTAGCGATCAGCTTGATGACTTTTTGTGCCTTGTGTATATTCCTCCGTGCACGGCAACAATAGATTACGCCATCCCCCCTTGCCGCCATCTTTGTGACCAGGTGGCATCTGCCTGCGTTCCTTTGATGAAAGAGTTTGGCTTTTCTTGGCCGGATAATTTGAACTGCAAACGATTTCCGGAAACCAGCACCAGTGATAGGCTGTGTATTCAAAGTTCAAGGTCGGATAACAGCGGTGAAACCTCATATTCGCCCGATATCGGACCAGTGGTTTCTGAGCCTGTAACGAAGTTCATAAGGCGAACAACTCCCCGTACCCGAAGTGACACTTTTGAGGGTGATACACCTGTTGAGGTTCCGAAGGGTAAGCAGGATGTTTCACATATTTATTAGCTTGTTTGTGACGCAGTATGAACAGCGTGTTTGTCGGATACTACAAGCTTATTATTATTCAGTGTGACTACTTAATTCAAGCTTTTAATTAACAAAACTGTTTTTAATTATTTGAATATCTCTCCATTTTAAAGCGCTCCAAAAATTAATCAAAAGTATCAAGTAAATGATGCTTCAAACAAGTCCATTCTTACTAACAAACTTCTTCACGCTGTTTTGCCACCAGCCGCGCGCATAATTGCTGCTATCTGACAAACGCATACTTTAAATAGATAAATATATTCCAAAGCGTCTATATAAACAGTTGGCGGTGGTAATTTGTAGGTTACAGATGATGGTTCAGTTCTCGACGCAGTCACGGACTTCTTGAACTCTACTTAAGCATGGTTCATAAGTAATATATCTTTGCCGTTTATCAAAGAAGATTGCTGTCAGTTAAAACACATGGCATCTTGATGTTTTCATCTTCTTGCCCACCTCGTCGAGTGATGAGAGCCTTGTAAAATCTATCACGATGACATGCGTTAGATTAATGTTTCTTGCTTTTCATCAGAGGAATTCGACTGTGTTTTGAAGTATTTTTTAAACTTCTTTTGTCTGTCTTTCTTTCTAACCATGTTTCGATGTTAAATATATACATGTTTCTATGAGACTGCTCTGTTTCACGCTAACGGACTTGACATGGCTAGACATAGACCACATATGGACACTGTGACTCATTTGATGATGGTTTATTCTGAGTTGTTTAAAAAATAATTTGTTATTACTGATATTTTGTTTAATCAAGATTAATCAGAAATTGTCATTTTTTATTTAATTATTTTTTCAGGTTACCCGATTAATATTTTATTCCTTGTCACAAGCGGTCATAGGGTACAAATTCTTGACGTCACTTCCTACAAAGAAATCGACACGATCAACGCTTTTTCCGGTGTCGCTGCTAGAATGTCGGCTGCGGTTGATTTTCATTACAGCAAACATTACATATTTTGGGCCAGTAATCTGGAAGGCCACATTTACAGAGGAAAGCTGGAGCTTGATAGTAAGTGCGATAGAACATTTTATCTAACTGACTGCTTCATTTTGTTCATGCTTCTATCAATTCTTAAATTTCTATCCGAACGATGAGGACAATCATCAGCTTCATGCAGCTGCGACAGTTTGCAAGGTATATTGTCAGACGACCATTAATAAACAAATTATACTGATATGTGTTTCCTATTGTTCAGAGGGTCTTTGTGTTCTGTTTTAGATTTCAGCCAAAGAAGACTTGAAGAGTCATTTGGAATGTGGGTGTATAATGATCGTTCAGCAATGGTCTTGTATTCACGCTTTTTAAATTGGTATACAGATTCGTTATTTATGTTCATCAAAAACAGGTATGACTTAATGTAATATATCTCGGGATTAGAATGTCACTGTTTCGTGCGAGGAGATATTAAATTAATTAATTAATTAATTAATATGAATTAGTTATTATTATTTTCACGGCTGGCAAAGGCATGCTATTCTACGCTATATCTTAACATTAGTAAATACGTTTCTAACATTGTAAAATCGGATGGATATGGTCAAGTATTTTCTGTTCAGTAAACTCGTTTCTACAGAAGACAAAATCTGTGACAATGTTCGCAAGATGAGATTTAAGTTAGAGAGAACTGGAGTGTAACGTACACATTTTACTTATTAAAGGAGCTAGAGGTGCTAGATCTATAACGTGGTCATATGGCAATGCAATTCCAAGGTTTCGTAACTTAGCACAGCCAGTGGTTAATCAAGGGTATAATACTTTTGAAAAAGCAAATAATAATTTGCATTGGACTCAATGAACAAAGAAAAAATGCAAATTATTTTTAGTGCCAAAGTTTACACCCACAGTGATTAGATTGAAACCCTTGATTTTTGTTACTGGGGTTACTGAGTAATAGATAACATTTGCATTCACAAATTCACTTCTTTTAGCTGATAAAAGCTGTTTCTAATGTACTGTATATACACAGTAATACAAACATAAACGTGGTGAGGCATATTAATGGCTTTTAGGTGGCACGTACGTTAAAAGTGAAAAATTTTAAGTGAACGTTTTAGCAAGTCAAATACTGGTGGGTGTACAGCATTGTCCGGACTTGTGTGTCTCTCAGAGTGTCGTAGAACGCTCGTTTCCATTAACGAGTTTCTTAGCACAAACCCATCTGCTGATATTTTATAATTTCGTAAAGTGCCACAAAAAACTCCACGGTTTAACTGCAACTATTTGCAGGTGTTGCAATTTGATATTGTATATATCAGCGATAAGTACTGTTTGATTGCTATTGTTAATAGTTTTCCATACATCTGACCAAGCAGGAAGTCTGAATGATAAAACACTGTATTCCATCACGTCTGAAAATAATCCAGGAATAATTGTGTGTACTATTTTCAAAGTAATAAATTCTAATCCGTGTTTTCTTTAACCAAGATGACAAGAACATTTTGTTTTCAACGTTGTGGTCATGTATTACTGTCAAAATCGTTTGGAACATATACCTAAAATGAAACACATTGAGATTAAAAATTGAGCAGATTTATATTTCTCTCTTTTTCTTAAAAACCCACAAAAATAACACGATACAGCGCTGCCTATTTGATCGTTTTGTATATGAGCACATACGTTTCAGTTATTATTCAAAACAAAATCAAAAGAGTAGAATATAATATTTTATAGTTTAGGCTTAATTTGTTAATGTGTTGTGATGCGGTAGTGAAAGAAAGTGTTGCTTTATGTATATGATGGAACCGGGAAATAAACCCGGGTCCAACAATGTGCAGAGCAAACGAGTTCTTCCTGCACTACGCTTCGTTTCCTTTCTGTTATACAATTACGCTACTACAACCAGCTAGCACTGATCTTTCAGTTTTGAGTCTCTAACGTACTGCGCTTAAACTGTAAAACTGCTTCGATGCATACTCAAAATTTAACACTCGCACGAGAAATGTTGTTGTTGTTGTTGTAGGGTTTAACGCCATTTTTCAGCACACGATATGCTATGTATGGCGGCCAGTATTAATGGTGGAGGAAGAACCCGGGAAACCCGGGAAACCCTTGTGACGAACTACCTACCCACGAGAAGCTACTGGCAAGCTTTCTCACATACCCACATTGGCCGAATCCTAGACTTGAACCCACGCAGACAGAGGTGAGATGGCAGTGATCCGTAATGGAGAGCGCTTTAGACCACTCGGCCACTCGGGGCCCCCACACGAGAAATGCAAACGTGTGGACGGTAAATCATCATTTCCTATTCAGATTTAAGAAAATGTAATATTAGCCAGTCAACAGCTGTCGTGGTCGATAAATAATTGAATGGGTATTGTATAAGGACTTCAAACACCTGAATGGGTGTTGTTACTGGACTTCACACACCTGAATAGGTATTGTTACTAGGCTTCCAACACCTGAATGGGTATTGTTCCCGGGCGTCAAACACCTGAATGGGTATTGTAACATGACTTAAAATACCTGACTGGGTATTGTTACCGGGCTTTAAACACCTTAACTGGTATTGTTACAGGACTTTAAAAACCTGAATGGGTATTGTTACCGGGCTTCAAACACATGAATTGGTATTGTTACCGGGCTTCAGAAACCTGAATTCGTATTGTTACAGGACTTCAGACACCTGAATGGGTATTATCAAACACCTGAATGGGTATTGTTACCAGGCTTCAATCACTTGAACTGGTATTGTTACAGGACTTTAAACACCTGCATGGGTATTACTACCGGGCTTCAGTCACCTGAACGGGTATTGTTTCCGGGCTTCAAACACTTGAATTGGTATTGTAACCGGGCTTCAGAAACCTGAATTGGTATTGTTACAGTACTTCAAACACCTGAATGGGTATTATTACCGGGCTTCATACACATGAATGGGTATTGTTACCGGGCTTCAAACACTTGAATTGGTATTGTTACATGGCTTTAAACACCTGCATGGGTATTGTTACCGGACTTCAATCACCTGAACGGGAATTGTTACCGGGCTTCAAACACTTGAATTGGTATTGTTACAGAGCTTTAAACACCTGCATGGGTATTGTTACCGGACTTCAATCACCTGAACGGGTATTATTACCCGGCTTCAAGCATCTGAATGGATATTGTTACATGACTCCAAGATCGGATTTTGTTACTCATAAAACTTTACTTTCACAATAAGTAGAAGTCTAAATAAGGATCTATATCTGATATTATATTTTGTGGTGATTCTAACTCATGTAATGCTTCGGCACGTTTTCCTTCAAACGTCTAAATGCAAACCAGAAAGAAAAAAGATTCATATTTCTCAAATTCACACTGGAGCTAGAGGAGTGAAGCATAAATTACATAGAAAAAAAGTAACCGCATGTCTGCTAGGAAATCGATCCTACTTATTTACTGTATTATCGGTGCTTTTAAATATAATTACCGTAACTACTCATATAAAGCGGAACTCAATGATTTCTTCAATATGCCCATTTTTAAATCTTTATGGAAAATATATACTATTAGAGTTAAATTACTAATTATCATCTAAAATGTGATTAATAGAGATAAACTCTATTCTTCATATGTTTGGAGAATGATCAAATTTACCGAGAAATGGTCGAATTTATCAAGTTTTTTCAAAGCGAGATTGTGATTGATACTTATCTTTTATTGGATCAATTTTATCAATGGCAATAAATGTTGATTTCTTTCTAGAACTTCGCGAGATCCGTGAGCTGATCCGCATAACTCCAGGAAATGTTGAAGACCTCGTTGTGGATTGGATATTGGAAGTTCTGTACTGGACGGAACTCTACCCGCCACAGATACGTACTGCGACTATCGACGGTAAAAGAGTCACAACCGTAGTTTCGGAGAATATGGTTAATCCTAAAGCTATAGCAGTGGACCCGTTAGAAGGGTATGTAACATAAATATTACATGACAAAACAGAACATGATCTATTGTTAGGCTTTTTTATAAATTAGATTAGAACTTACATTTTAAAACTGAAAATGCATTCACTGTAATTAAACTTGTTCAATTATAACTTTTCTACTTTGGGAACCGCTGTATTAGAAATAAAGGTGTATAAGGAATGAAAACCACATTCAGTTTGTCTGGTCTCTAAAGAAAAACAGGCTTTATGAGATAAAACGAGAAGTTTTGAACAAAGCTGAACATTGTTGAAAAAATAAAACTATTTTATTTTAATTGAAGGTCATCTTATCAGTCATTACATCCTAATTTTTAGAATTGAATCAATGCGCGTCTTCCGTATCATGCATCGAAACAAAACAGCTGCTTTGCATAAAAATATCCCGATGTATCAGATAATGCGGTTATATAACTTTAATTTGTTGAGTATCAGTTTTCAGAGATTACTTGCTTTCTAAGGACCACAACCCACGAATTTTGAGACGTAACGTAACTGTATCAGCATGTTTATATAATGCAACATCCTTATATCCAAGGCATGTCCGTGCATTTAAACGCGACGATAACATCATTATTTGCAAAACCACGAAAATCGGTACCCACACAACTTTCATATTCATATTTTATCTTGCGATCACAGTTCCAGGAACAAACAGTAAATGAAAAATACACAAGCTGTATTTATTTTTTTAAATTTAAAACTAATGCTTCTTACATAAACTTACGCTTGTGTTATTGTATGTGGTTTACAATTTAGCCATCCCTGTATTAATTCTCAAACGAATTCAATTAATCGATCGATAGATATATGGATTATTTGGGAATTGTGTGTGCATTCAGCCACAGGTGATGCTATTTGACTACCCTTGAAAGTAGTGCATGTGTGTGTGTCCTAATATTTCCAAAACCCGATTTAATCACACCATTGCAGAAGTTAGACAAAATAAATGTGTTTGTGTGTGTGTGTGTGTGTGTGTGTGTGTGTGTGTGCGTGTGTGTGTGAGAGAGAGAGAGAGAGAGAGAGAGAGAAATGCATTTCAAAAGTAAATGTGCAAGTTTCTTTCGACGCCAATCTATATTTAAAAAATCTTTACAATCTATACTAGGTAGGTTCTATCTATTTTTCCTCTTGCACATTATAGAAAAATCTTTTGGATCGACGCCAAGGGAGCCTTATCCAGTCCTTGGAACACACTGGAAAGTTACAGTCTTTTCACCGGCGAGCGACAGCTCCTTCTTAACATTACAGAGACGCTTATCTCAGGTTGTGGACGGCCACGTGCTCTAGCGGCAGACTTAAGCGACAGAAGGGTCTATTGGGTCGACGCCAGGTAGAACGATATTTATGCTGAAATATTTTATCCTGGATAAAGTTTACATTCGGAAATATTGTTTATATGCATAACAATATGTTGCTGCTGTTGCTTTTCCTGCATTACGTGATGGTTTAGTTCAGTCCTTCAGTGGCTTGTGACATGACCATGTCTATTACCAGGGTAAACAAGACAGAGGACATCCTTTCGGAGCCCTGTCTCCCCTTTAGATGGTTTTGTTAGTGATCCACAGTGTACCGCTCTGCATGATGAACGCTGGTATGAATTTATTACGATATTGATAAATTTCTATTTTATCCCAACAATGTTTCTTAATCACTTATGTGAATCATCGTCAGATGTACTTTTCCATGAGTTTCAATGTGTAACTATTGTCGGTTAACGATATCTCTCAGACTTCGTGATGGCTGGTATTTTAAGGTAATACGTACCAGAAACTCCTGTACTTTATACTTATCCTACTGTTGCTGAATATCCGATATACTACTATACTTTGTACTTATCCTACAGTTGCTGAATATCCGATCTACTATACATTGTACTTATCCTACAGTTGCTGAATATCCGATTTACTACTGTACGTTTTTACTTATCCTACAGTTGCTGAGTTTCCGATCTACTACTGTACTTTGGCGTCCGCCTCGGATGCGGGAGGTCGTGGGTTCGATCTCCGGCCGAGTCATGCCAAAGACTTACAAAAATGGTACTTACAGCTGCCTCACTTGGCGCTCAGATTAAAAGGTTAGTGTTAAGACTGGTCGACTTGGTGTCAGGACAGTGTGACTGGGTGGGACATCATGCAACGTGTCTGCCGCATGATGCCCCAGTGCAAGACATCAGAAGAAAAAAAAAAACCTGTCAGATTGCAAACATCGCATCGATATGACTGAAAAATAGTTAAAGCTACGTTATAAATCCAAATCACACACACACACACACCTGTTACTACTGTACTTTGTACGTATCCTATAGTTACTGAATATCCGGTCTACTTTTGTACATTGTACTTATCCTACAGTTGCTGAATATCCGATCTACTACTATACTTTGTATTTATCCTACAGTTGCTCAATATCCGATCTACTATTATACTTTGTACGTATCATATAGTTGCTGAATATCCGGTCTACTATTGTACATTGTACTTATCCTACAGTTGCTGAATATCCGGTCTACTACTATACTTTGTACGTATCCTACAGTTGCTGAATATCCGGTCTACTACTATACTTTGTACGTATCCTACAGTTGCTGAATATCCGATATACGACTATATATTGCGCTTGTACTGTTGCTGAATATCCGGTCTACTACTGTGCTTTGTACTTATCCTACAGTTGCTGAATATCCGATCTACTACTGTACTTTATACGTATCCTACAGTTGCTGAATATTCGATATACTACTATACTTTGTACTTATCCTACAGTTGCTGAATATCCTATCTACTACTGTACTTTGTACTTATCCTACAGTTGCTGAATATCCGATCTACTACTGTACTTTGTACTTATCCTACAGTTGCCGAATATCCGATCTACTACTGTACTTTGTACTTATCCTACAGTTGCTGAATATCCAGTCTATTACTATACTTTGTACTTATTCTACAGTTGCTGAATATCCGATATACTACTGTACTTTGTACTTATCCTACAGTTGCTGAATATCTGATCTACTACTGTACATTGTGCGTATCCTACAGTTGCTGAATATCTGATTTACTACTGTACTTTGTACATTTTCTTCTAGTGCTGAGTGACCGATCTATTAATGATCCTTGCTATATAGATGTAGATTGTCGTCTAATTTTCCGATAGGTGATGATTTGAAGTAGTAGTTAATTTACCCTGACATCAAGCAAAGATCTTAGAAACATATGACTACTACAAACGTGGTCAGTTTATTTTCTGTGTTTAAATCCAATGATACTCATCATAAAGATTCATATTTTTCGTTGTGCGAAAATAAGTTCCACTAATGACCAAGTTGCTGGCTGCACGCAATTCACTAAAATAAAGAACTATCTATTTTCTGCTATTGTACACGTTCCATGTAGTTCCAGTATCCTTTTTGACCCCGTGGAAGAGAATATAGATCTTATAGTCATATATGTACAGTGAGCCCATGAATGTATTATAATGCATTCCATCACACTAGGATGCATTGTGCATGTCGTAGCCGCCATAAAGACACAAAAATGCAATTACGACAATTGCTGTATATTCTACAGAAAGGTAAAAGCAATCTTCACTAATTCCGATGCAAAAGCTGTGTACATCTATTAGGAAGACCCCTACCTCCGAAATACTTATTGCACCAATTTAGTGTATTTTGAATTGATTTTAGTATAGCTTTGTGGTGGGTGGTATGCTGAAATCCGCATCAAGTTCCACATTGCCTGAAATTAAATTGCAATAAAGCGTTGTGTGTGAGTGCGCGCGTGATGTTGTGTGTGTGTTTATATATATATATATATATATATATATATATATATATATATATATATATATATATATATATATATATATATATATACTTTTTTCCTTGACGAACTTCACTCAAGTGATGGAGATCCGGAGACTCTTTTCAGATAATTCATATCCAAAGTTAAACATAACGTTATATAGTCTGGCACTGATAGTTGCCGTAATGTGTGTTTACACTTCTAACAGGTACGAACTTGTATGAATCCTCATAAAAAACAAACCGATCTGATATATATATATATATATATATATATATATATATATATATATATATATATATATATATATATATATATATCCTGCCGAATGCTTTAGGCGTAAGTACCTTAGATGATATGCCATCTTATCATTGTTTCAGGATCTTTATGAACCTTCGGAATATGTTCTCGGTACATAAGTTTGGAAACTGTATGATATTATTAAGAAGGAATTAAATTTTCTTTAGTAAGTAATACAGCTTCAACCTTACGAACTACGGCACCTTTCTCCAAGTGTGATTGCTTTGTACACTCTCTGAAATAACTTCTCAAAACCAACTTCCATGTACAAATTAAGTTTGGTTTCCACTTTCTTCCATCTCTTTATGGAAGCGCAATTTTCTTAGACTTGCCTCACACAGCCAGATGTTGACGGCATGGTGATCTATGATGAATTCTTTAGAAAAAATCCATGATCGCATTTAGAAATACAACTCTATCATATCAATATTATGTAAAAAAAAAATATGGAGGAAAGTTTAAATTTTATGTAACCTTTGAAAATGTTTGAAAGATATTCTCTGAAATTAGAATTGTAATATTAAATTTCGTGTTCGCTTAAAATGTTTTGAATGAAAATCTGACATTAGAATTATGAGATTAAAGTTCGTGTAGCCCTGGATATATTTAAATGACACTCTCTGAAATTAAAATTTTACAGTAAAATTCTGTTCAAGGTGTCCGATATACATCTTGGATAGACCCTATATAAAAGAGGTTTATCTCGAATAGATCCTTTATTTATAAACCTTTTTCTTCGACCGACATTTGATTTAAAAGCTTTATGTTCCATGCATTTAATCCCTAACGGTTTCTGATAAAGGTTTATTTTGGGGTCTGTGTTCGCTGGCTATGGTAATTTGCCGTTAAGTACGTGGTATGATCTTGGATGAACCTATTTTTATGTTGAAACTTGTCTACTTCAAATAAGTTTCAATATATATATATATATATATATATATATATATATATATATATATATATATATATATATATATATATATATATATATATATATCTGTGTGTGTGTGTGTGTGTGTCAGTCTTTGCGAAAAAATGGCATTTCATCCTTACCCACTATCTTATTGGCTTGGAAAACATGTTCCTAGTGCGCATGTCAGGATAGTTCATGACATGTTATGTTGTGATCGAGCACGATTTCCTTTGCATACTCTACATATTGCCTTGAAAGCTTACAAAGGGTGGGGATCATTGTTTGGCCTTAACTTGTATACTTTCGTGAACAGATGTCCCTCAAACCTTAACAAATGGGACATTGTTGTACTTAGCTTTTACTTTGTGTATTTTCAGGAACAGATGGCCTTCAAACGTTAACACACGAGAAATTGCTAGACCCGATTCTTTGTACACTTTCTTCAGTTTTATAGATGGCCATCGAAGCTTAACAAAAGCGACCTTGTCTGCTACACCCTATACTTTGTACAAGTTTTTGAACGTAACAGATGACTCTAAACGTAGAACAAATGAGACCGTCTCTGTTAGACCTTACAGATGGTCATCAAACATCAGCACATGTGGCATTGTTGGATAGACCTAACAATGTGTACACTGTCGGAAATAATGTACGATCTAATCTAATATCGACGTTTGTTTTCGGAAGAACATTAATAATTCACTATGTATATTGCACGTCCAAACGACAACAGTTTAAAGTCAGTGTCCGCAAAGTCGAATAGGTATACTCATCGAGTTTTCTAATAGGTAGGTATACTCGTCGAGTTTTCTGAAGAAAAAACTACATTCTTTACTGAACTGAGAATGTTAACTACAAACCTAGACATCATAAAATCTAATTGTACTGTTCAGGTAAGCGAATGTAAATATCAATTAGAATTATAATATACGGCAGACAACGGTAGATGCGGAAAATTCCTGTATAAATCGTCCATTTGTGCAAGTCATTATTGGTAATTTTCTCCAAGGCAATGTAGTAAAACTGGCTTGGTACAGTGTTATATATTTACTAATTGATCCTCTGTATCAGTGTAAACGACTTTTAAGTGACAACCTAATACCAGTCAGATCCCTTTTACCTTGGAGAAAATGACCCACTTTGAATTGCAGAAACATGTCTGATTTGCACAGGAATTTCAGCATCTAGCGTCGTCTGCTATTAATTATCGTTCCAACTGAAACCGTTTACTTGCTCAAAATATCTAAGCTATTGTTTTTCTCAAGGTTTAATAGTTATCGAATTTAAGTTGGTTAGAAACCCAGATGAGCATACATACCAGACCGTTCTGAAATGTACCCGGTACTTTATATGCGCATAGCAACAGAATATAGTCCAAGTCATAATGAACCCAATAATTAATCCTCATTGTATGCGTGTACCAAAATTTACTTACACATTCTTCCCCAATTTTCAAAATGTCTATTTGTAAAATGTTGGGCGTGTAGAACATCGGGAACTGAAGTGATGAATCTCACATAATATTTGTAATGTTAATTCGTATTGTGCAATACCACAGTCACAAATTTGAAAACAGACATACAATGTCAATGATATATATTTGCAAATGTTTAATCTTCATTGAAGCCAGTTTTCCAAACAAGTGATGTGTTTATTTGAACTGGAATTTATTAAGAGGAAAGCTTGTCGGGAATTAGTTGTTTGGGAGGAGTGAGTTGCTATTGATGTAACTATTAAGGTGAGGTCGTAAATCCTTTTTACTGTGTCACATGCACCAATGAGTATACTCGTGGAAAGTGTATGTTAAACAATAACAACCATTTCTTTCGAAATATATAATAGCTATATTGTCAGGTAAAGAAGTAACATAGCATGCCTTAGGTTCCCCGTTGTGTTTTTCGTCATGTATGGTTGTCAATCGGATCAAGAGGAATGATAATCGTGTCTTGTGCAAACTTATACGCCTAATTATATGCCATGAAATTTGTTCGCCATTACTGAAAATAAAAGATAAAACACATTGAAAGTACGTCACAAAAGTTATTAAATAGAATTCGACTTATATTACAGAAAACAACCTGGCGTTAATAGTTTTCAGTTTAATTTTTTAACAAATGGCGCGGATCAGCTGTCAAACATGGTTATCGTTACTAAATATAGATACCTATTTAAACATGTTCCCCATAACCAGATATTTAAACATGCTCTCCATAACCACCTATTTAAACATGCTCCCCATAACCAAATGATATGAATACTTTTCATACTTATACGAGTAAGCACGTTCCACTGACCAATATGGCCGCCATTATTAATTTAACAGAAAATACGAAAGTTTTTTTTAAAAATTATGTTTGTAGACGTTTACCAAATTCGCAAGAATCATTTTGTCAACAAGCGTTTTTTTTTTTCTCTTCAATTTTACAAATGATGCTGATATGCAAAATAATAATGCGGCATTTAAAAAAAAATCTGACAAGAGTTATCAAAATAAGAAAAAATTTAAAATGACTTGTTATTACATCATCTCATATAGTTTATTAGAAGGGACATAAAACATAACTGCAAGGCACAAATGATGTATGTGCATAACTTAAGATTGCCCTTGCGGCTATAAAGGGCAAAAGAAAAACCATGTTTAAATTTCTTTTTCTCCAACAATCTGTAAAGAAAGATGACCAGTTTTCGCAAAAAAAGTATAGTGGAATGACATATGTTAGGTTAGTAGAAATCATCCTGATCTTTTAAGACTGCTTAAATAATTTTAAAACATGCTTTAAATGACAGGAAGAATCATACCATCTTAGATTATTTTGCCATCTTCCGTTGACTTGTGATATGTTTTGTAGATGGCATTAGATGAACGATAGGCCCACTTGGGTTTCTTGTTTAAGTTCGGTTTGAGTGCTGTTGCATATATATATATATATATATATATATATATATATATATATATATATATATATATATATATATTCATTCAATTTATTGTTTTTACTTTAATTCCCAATCTGTAATTCTGGTATCTCAAATTATTAAGTCAGGCAGATGTTATCCACAACAAGGTTAAAAATCGCTGACTTGACAAACTATCAACATTCCTTTGCCATACCATTTCAATCTTTTCATCACTATGAATGTTATAATTAAACATAAACCAAGAAGTATATTAATTTAAGCCCCAAACTTTCAACTGTTTCTATAAAATTATGTAGGTCGGATATCTTTGATCGCGATTTATCAAGATTTTTCTGGATATATCCCATGTTGAAATGGTATGTAGGCTAGATGTTGATAAACACAATTTTCTACGGTGAAGTTTTGTATACACATTTTATGTAAAGCATGCTAAGTTTAGACCAGAAAACATAAAAGTTAATAGCTTACCTTTAAATTACCTGTATAAAAGACAAGAATTTCGTTCAGTTTACATTCTGCATCGATATTAAAAATTCCTCCTCAGTGAGATTTTAATTATGTTAGTTCATATTATAATCATTATTTCGTTCCAATTGGAAGTTTATATAATGCTAATAGTGTAGGTTTAAGCAAATTCGGTGTCTTTAATTTGTTTTACATTTGCATTTTAGGAGGCTTGAATGAATGAATGAATGAATGAATGAATGAATGAATGAATGAATGAATTAATGAATAAATGAATGAATGAATGAATGAATGAATAGGATGTCAATAGTTCAGTTTCTTCATCGTGGTACAATCAACAATGTATAAACAGGAAGACTGATGTTATTAATGAAGATGTAGAATCGACAAGGATGTAATAGGGACAGAGACAAGGAGATGTACACTCGGCAACGTGTTAATAGGGACAGAGACAAGGAGATGTACACTCGGCAACGTGTTAATAGGGACAGAGACAAGGAGATGTACACTCGGCAACGTGTTAATAGGGACAGAGACAAGGAGATGTACACTCGGCAACGTGTTAATAGGGATACAGACTTTATTAGTAAAGGAGTGGTACAATGGGCAAAGTGTTAGCTGGGTGACATGTTATCAGTAAAGGAAATTTACAATCAGCAGCGTGTTAACAGGGACACTGACGTAATTAGTAAAGGAGATGTACAATCGACAATGTGTGATAAGTAAGACAGACGTTATTAGTAAAGGGCTTGCAGAATCGACAACGTGTTAATAGGGAGACAGACCTTGCTAGTTATTTAGATGCTCAATGAGCAATGTGGCAACAGGGCGATTGACTCTCTTAATGAAGGACTTGTACAGTATGCAATGTGCTAGCAGGGAGATGAAAGTTTTAGTAAAGGAATTGTACAATCGGCAATGCGTTAGAAGGGAGACAGACGTTATTAGTAAAGGCGACGTACAATCGGAAACGTGTTAGCAGGGAGACAGACGTTATTGGTAATGGAGATGTATAATGGGCAATGTGTTAGCAGGGAGACAGACGTTATTGGTAAAGGAAATTTACAATCGGCAATGTGTTAGCAAGAAGACACACGTCATTAGCAAAGGAGTTGTAAAATCGGCAATGCATTAGCAGGGAGACAGACGTTATTAGTAAAGGAAATTTACAATCGGCAATCCGTTATCAGGGAGAGAAACGTTATTAGTTAAAGAGTTGTAAAATCGACGTGTTAGCAAGGAGATTGAAGTTATTAGTAAAGGAAATGTACAATCGGCAACGCGTAAGCAGGGAGATATGCATTTTTAGTAAAAGAAACATTCAATCAGCATCGCGTTAACAGGGAGATTGACGGTATGAATGAAGGTTATATACAATTTAGGCTTGTTAGCTAAGAGACTGACGTTATTAGTAAAGTAAACTATCGGTAATGTGTTAACAAAAAAAGTGATGCTATTAGTAAAATAAATATGTTCCCCGTCAAGTGTTAACAACGAAGACTATCTTTATTAGTAAAGGTGTATAAAATCGGTAATATGTTAAGAATGACAATGTCATGCAAATGAAAAACAGTCCTAAATAAAACAAGTATAACAGTAACTGCTTTGCCGACGATAAAAAAGCGCTTCTTTTTAAGAAGAAAATGCCCAACTTAAAGTTCTACATTGGCCACATGTATGGACGATTTACACTGACATGGTATGTCACAATGTTTAAGAGTTGATTATTTAAATTGTGAATAAAAGGTAAAATAATTAGCACATCGTACACTTATTTTAGATTTTTACACCTGTTTTTAAATTGACACGTTTGTTTTATATTCATACACTTATTTCATAGATTGATACACTTTTTTTATATTGGTACATTTGTATACTGATGCGCTTATTTAATAATGATACACTTTTTTATATATTGATACACTTATTTATATCGCTACATTTTTATATTCATGGGCTTATTTTATATATTGATACACTTACTGATACTGGTATATTTGTATATTCATGCACTCATGATATATATATATATATATATATATATATATATATATATATATATATATATATATATATATATATATTGATAAGGTAAGACACTTAAAATCGCTTTAGTTACCTTTTATTGTTACAAGAATTCTATGAAGAAGCATTCTATCACCTTCATGTTTTATGTCAAATTCCACGGAGAATGCAAAAAGGCGCCTCGATGTTTTTTATTGCCCTTAAAGATTTAAGATTACCACAGAATGCAAGAAACACCTGTTGAAGTTATTAATAGCCTCGATACAAGACATACAGGATTAATCAATGTCGGGAAAGCTGGCAAAACAGTTTTCTTATATATACCGTGGCACCAAGACGTGAAATACGCTAAAGAACTTGGAAAGGGGTTTCATGAAGCCGGAAGTCTAATTATCCTTAAAGAATAATGAGAAAAAGTGTCTGTTTGGTTCCAGTGATAACATTTTTTTCACGTTAGTATGCACTACATGTATTTTGAGTGTCATTTTCTTTCTTGAAAGTGTCACATAAAACTATTATTTTACAGTAGGTTTTCATCAACACAATAAAGTATTATTATTATTATTATTATTATTATTATTATTATTATTATTGTTTGAAAACATATATATCACGGGTGGAGGGAGAGTAAGGATTGTGTCTAAATCTTCCGTAATGAAGAAACATTGAAATGCAGGCTGTATAATTTAAGTAGAAATTTCAAAATTGCAGATTCAAATGGATGGAAATAATTCGGTACACTTGTGCTTTATCCACAGTCATGTGTGAAAATCTCAACTACGGTAACGCCCAGATATTTTAAATGCAGCAGCGAAATTCAGGGGGAAAAAGTGTTAATAATAGCTTTCATTATACAGTATGTCACACATAACGAAATAAACGATTATAACAAGGTTCGGTATTTCATCGATAATAATTTTCTTCAGCTTTCTTTTCTTTACTTTGTTTCAAACTTTAAAACAATGTCTTTTATGTTTTAAAAGATCCGAGTCCATGCACTCCGTGACCTATGATGGAAAGGATCACAGGCTTTTGCGAAAGGGCGAGTACCTTGCCGAACCAGAAAGTATTGCCATATATGGAGAACACGTGATTTGGACTGACAGTGTCACGAGCTCTATCTTACAGGTAATGACTTTCAATATCTGTTACGTTTTTACGTAAAGCGCTCCACGAAAACCACAGCATCCACACAAATATGGAGGCTTTTATTGCAACTAAAAGGGGGAATAAAATAAGATCAAATTTCAAGAGAATTTTGCCTTGACAAAGGTCGTTCACTCAGCTGGTCCCACTGGTTTACATTTACACCTCAGTGTACCTAAACATTTGATAACGCAAGTTGTACGTTGTTATCAGACTATAAACCCAAACTGCGTTTATACTGATCACATGTTATTTCGTGTAATTTAGTTTTAGATAACAATATAACAAACTGTCTGATAGTAACATCTAAAATATTTATAGGGGATGAGTATCTTGATCAACCTGACGAACTGTAACCATATTCGTCACCGATCTTATAAGATCAGTATTCTGTAATTTGTTATTTGGCAAATGGACCTTAACTAAAAGCGTGATAGGTTTGGAATTGCATTTTGTTTCCTTGTGGTTAATAAGGAAATTGTATTAGTAGAGAAAAGCTGAGTGTTGTCGTTGCTTATCTTTGAAAGGAAACTCTTTTATGGAAAGAGTTTTAAGGGTTTAAAATGAGGTAGAAGCTTCGCTGTGCTTATAATTAAATTAGAGAGTTGTAAAGCAGATGTTGGGTGGGTGGGTGGGTTTAAATATGTTATATCCATGCACTTTTTATTCTGTATCATTTTGGAGCATTATTCTTGGGTCTTATCCTAATTTACCTATTATAATCTCTGTATTTACCTTGTTAGTCCCCACCTCCACACCCCCTCTCTCTCTCTCTCTGTATCACATTTGCGAGTAGAGAAACAAAGATCTATCTAAAATATTTTGCTAATTTCTCTGATGATGAATGGTTCTTAAGACGACGAACATAACAAAGGATCAATGAAGCAGTATTTATGATCAAACACAAGTCGCGAACAAATTCCCATACCTTCCAAGGAGTGGCGTGAATAGTGTTGGTGTCACCCAGTACGGTAACTCATGGTGTCACCCCCACTGACCTCCTTCCGTAACAGACCATATAGAATCCTTAGTAATGTTTTTTTTTCACTAATTTACTCATAATTCGTAATTCCCGTATATCACTGAATGTAATGGCACTGCACAATCTGTTTTACAGTCAGTCATTTTGGTGTCATCCCTTCTGATGGTGTCAGCCGGTGCGCTCCGCACCCACCCACCCCGCCGCAACCCCTAGAGACGCCACTTTTTCCAAGTATAATAAGAAAGTATTCTTTTTTTTTCCAGTTGCCAGAGTTTGAACTTAATGCAACAAGTTTATATCTAGAACTTCGAATATTAGGAGCAAAGTGATTTAGCGTTTTCCTATGTGGGAGTTAAATGCTAAGAAAGACACGTGTTTTTATTAGTAAAAATACTGCATACTTCCTGCAGACTAATTGAAACAACAACAGCATTTAAATCATATACTTTAGACTGTATCTCGTGTTTTGTTAATGACAAAAACATAAATCGCATGCAACCACTACATAAAATGATCCCAATTCACGTCTTTGGTACTCAAGCGTAACTCTTTTTTTCCTACAAAATTTGTCATTTCTGCACTGTTGCTGTTTTATGCAAAAGATAAGAAAATCATTTGACTTCTACAGAAAGCGATGTTCAAACATATTCCTGTTCATATGATTACATATAAAATCAAATTATCTGTTTATAGTGAAACTTAGCGAAAGAGGGTACTGTTGGAGAGAACATTTTTTTTTTTTTTTTATGGCAATGGCTAGTGTGCCGGGGTTTGATTATAACGACCTTTATGGGACTTAATTATGTGCCCAGTCTAAAATGGAGTCCAGACTTCTGAGTGTCCTTATTAGGGAAGTTTCATTGTATTATATTTCAATAGTTCGGTGCTCTTTTAGTATAACCAGCACTGTAATTTCATGTCTTTTACTAGTAAAAGCCGAGTATATATATATATATATATATATATATATATATATATATATATATATATATATATATATATATATATATATATATATCGTATTATGTATACGTTATGTATATTAGGGATCGAAAACTAACTATCGCAGGCCATTGCATCGGAATTCTTTTTATTTTATATTTCTCTCTATCTCTCGAATAGCTGAAAAATTAACTGACATTGAAACATCATATTATATAACTGATATAATTTGATCTTGTTTAAAAATCACCTTGAGATAATATTAAACAAAGTATATCGGCTGAAAGGAAAATTACAGCCCTCCTTTCCCAAAAATGAAACGGTTAGTAGCTTAGAGCAGATGAAATCGCTATGTATATGTTAACTGTAGGATACGCTGTAATCTTAAACCTTAAACTAAAGTGGGATGATTAGGCTTTGACTACAGCATGCACACTGTAAAAGACATTATGCCGACATTATAGAGCATGTTGATAAAAAATAGAAGTGTTGACATTGACGCAGTGGTGTAGCACTGCCTAAGCAATAGTTCGTGGCTGAGGTAGCCCAGAATTCCCATCAAGCAACTTAAGAAGGTGCCCAAAATTAAGTGTTGCTGCTGCTGGACTGATTTTTCGTGTGCCTACACTTAAATAGCTTCACTACTGGTATAATAGGAAGGGAAACTTGGAGTAGGCTGCTAACACTCGGTGAAATATGTTTATCAGAAAGAACCCAATAAACATAAAACCGACTGACTCAACAAACCAGAACATATTTAGCGGATTAGAGAAATCAAGTAAATTTCAGACAGAAAACAATTGCTCTCCTGAAAATCTTAGGGTGATTTTCGGTCTTACAAAGGAAAATATTCATTTAATACATTACAATACACTAGTAAAAATGCAATCAACAAAATGTTTCTTTTATCTTTTGAAATTTTTACTGACGGAAACAACCAAGGTACAAATTGCGGTATAAAAGTATAAAAACGTATACCAATATGTAGGTAATGCTGCGCATATATATATATATATATATATATATATATATATATATATATATATATATATATATATATATATATATATATATATTAGGAGAGAGAGAGAGAGAGAAGTATACTCTAGCAAACATCTATAACTTAATTAAACCAAAAACACATTTGTTGACATGACAACTATTCAAATCTGGTCGATCCTATTTCTCCCTTCCATTCGCAGTTTGGAATATGAAACGATGAAGAAACAGTTTGTACATCACGTGGTTAGAGATCACAAATTGTGCTGCAGGGGATTTTAAATCTACAGCTATGTGTATCCTCCACGGCATTTAACTGAAGCTTTTAAGCTAAAATTCCTGTAATTGCCTTTCTCAGGTAGGTAAAACTCTGAGGCACAGAAGATGTACAAGACAATAAGTGTAATAAAATATTATTTAAATAAGTAGACATTGTAGCACTAATTTTCTACCTTTTAGGTCAATAAGCGGGATGGAAGCAATTTCATGGTAATCAAAGAATTTGAGTCGAATCCGCCGTCAAATTTAAGGATCTTTACACCAGGAATGCAGCCAAAAAGTTCGTATATTTTTGTTCGTCATACATGCGTGCATGCATACATACATACATACATACATACAATCCAGTGAAATAATTACTTAACTGGAAACAAATTCATTTTTATCCAAGTCGCTTACCGTGAGTCTTAGACATACAAAACTACTTTAGTCTAAATTTGTATTATTAGTGACATATTCTTTCATGATGTACGACCCGTATCATATAATTACTATATTATACATATTGCGCAGAGTACTCAGTGCACTTTAGTACCTTCCTCTCTCGGTGCTTTCCAGACATTTCACTTCAATACATTCTTGATTGGGTACTTTTGAGACATTACACATCCGCACCTTTGTGTCCCAGTGCTTTTGAGGCATTACAATTTTGTACCTTCTTGTCCGGTTACTTTAAGAAATAACACTTTAGTACCTTCTTGTGCCGGTTAGTTTTAGGCATTACAATTCAGTACTTATAGGTTACTGCATTTGTATGGAAAATATGAACGAGTGTTTTCGATGGAATACTACATGACCTTGGGAGTGCAGTATATCCATCCGACAAAACGAGTTCATATTTTTCCATACAAATGCAGTAACCTTTTTATTATACGCTCATTGTTTTAATTCTACATAAGGCTTAATCATATAAACAAAATACACTTCAAGAAACAACGTAGATGAATGCATGCCTTATTCCAAACTAAATACACAAGCGCATATTCATCATTACACAACAACAACATTGTTACTGTGCACATAATTACACCCAGATAAATTTGAACTTTGTTGCGCGCTCGACATAACTTTCAAAAGAAAATGGCGTGTCTAGTTAAAATTGAAATTTGGAGTCATATTGTGAATGAATGTGCATTGCAACAACTTTTCCATTTGATCTGGAATGAATAGATTTTGGCATTTTTTTATTCTACGAAATTTCGTGATTATGGACTGGATTTGTATGTGACAATTCCACATGAAATACACGGGATTGAAGAAGTTAGGGAGAAGCGTGTTGACATCTGCAAATGTGTTTCTGATTCTGTCATTGAATGTTTGAAATCATAATGTGGGAAAAATATGAAGTCTTTCAATTGCAATTATCAAAAAGACGCTATGGAATGTAATGCTTATTTTATTTTGAGTGCAGTAAGGAGGATGTAATTGCACTTGGAATATAGTCGAAATTACAGTACAATTTCGAAATATGTAATCAAGATTGAGAACCTTTGACATGGCTAATGTAATTCGGATTCGCAGAACTAAGAAAGTACATTTTGAGGAAATTCAGGATGTAAAACTGTAAGTATATTTTTTTTTTGGCCATTCTTATCACCAGCTAAAGAAGGCAGTATATGACTTGTCACTTGTATGTTATTTGTAAGGACCCTTTCTTGCGTCTGTAACTAGCCTAAATCCGAAACATTGTATCAACGCGTAATGTGCCAAAGCAGCTGGTATGTGGCAGTCCACGAAACATCTGTTTTAGTTCATTCAGAAACAAATTTATACAACCACAACGTAAATCACTTCTTACGCGAGTGTACATGATTTTTTTAGAAATCAAAAGTGATGGCATCTGCGTCCATTGTTTGTTTACAGTATAAAGTAGTTCATTTATGCACGTGAATGCTATATGTGTATTAGCGCGCAGGTTCAGTATTCGGTAATACTGAACGATTCTGACAATGTAAAGTTAACGGGGAAAAAAATGAGCTTATAATAAATTCTTGTTCCGGTGCTTTAGAGACATCACATTTCATTACGTTCTTGTCTCGGCGCTTTTGAAACAATAATAATCCGTACCTTTGTGTCCCAGTACTTTGGAGACATTACACTTCATTACCTTCTTGTCCCGGTGGTTTTGAGACATCCCCTTCCATTATCGTCTTGTCCTGGTGGTTTTGAGACATCCCTTTCCATTACCGTCTTGTCCCGGTGCATTGAAGACATTACATTGATTATATCTTAATATAGTAAACTAACATGAACGAGAAAAAGTTAAAATTAAAATATTTGCTGCCCCTAGCTAAGGCACGAGAAACATATTATTCTTAATAATTTTTCAGAATACAAAATATATGGAAAATAATAAAGAATTTGGATATATGAAGAGTGTTAGAAAACTTAAAATTTTATAAACATTGAATATCAATATGTTTCGAGTGCAACAAATAAGGAAAAAAGTTTCATTTCACTTGCCAGTTATTAGCCCGGAATTACAAATTAAACAAATATTCCCCGATGCTGTTTTCATTTTTTTATTTCTTCAATACAAAATAGAATCTCAGAGAACCGGTTGAACAAATGCATGGAACGTTCGAGCGCCAAACACGTAAAGAATTAATTTATTTTCGTCTCAGACAACACAGACATTTAAAGTTAACAACAATATATAAATAAATAAATAAATAAATAAATAAATAAATAAACAAAAAGAACAAAAAAGAAACGGCAAATAAAATTGAACATAAATATACATTTACAAGAAAAAAATCTTTCTTTGTTTCCTCAGCCGGACTTCGTTATAACCTGAAACAGATGAAGGAGAAATGGGATGAGGTAACGAAGAATTCTTCTGAGGAAGATCTCGACAATGGTGATGTTTATGATTATGACTATCCGTCGAAGGAAGCTAAATCCAAAGGAAATGGTGGATCACTCATTTTTCCTTGTGTGAATCTAATTTTGTTTGGACTTGTATTTTCGTCTCCTTACAGATGATCTACTTAAGTGTGTAATAGACAGTGATAATCTGGTTTCTATATTTGGCATAGTTTTGTCCAATTTCATGATATATTCGAAGATTACTGTACCGTAAGGCATTGTTTAGAGGCTATATAACATGTGTACAGTTCCTTCATTTGTCATTGTTTTTGCAAGTCAATCTTAACATCGCCTTAGCAGAAATTACACAAGTGTTCACTCTACAGTCGACATATTCCTGTATAATTTTGTTGATTTACTTAATTAGGATATATATATATATATATATATATATATATATATATATATATATATATATATATTGGTTAGCACACCGCATCTTTTGGGCACAGAGAGCAAGAGTTACAGGGTTAATTCACCTTTTTAATTTAAGCTATGGACGTTTATGTCCTGCGGCATGGACAGAGACTTATACTAACTTTAGTTAAAGTCTGCTATTTGGTTGGAAGTAGGAGAATTAGCGGATTAAAGGTAATGTTACAACTAATCATAAAACTGTCTAATAAACTATTACTTCGAAATAAGTTAACACTATTACACACCCCATTCCCCCCCCTCCAGATATATATAGAACCTGCCATTGTATGTATCAGTTTATAATTAATTTCCAAGGAGAATTTCACAGACCTACATCTGCTGTCGCATAATTTGCATACATAGCTGGTAGATTTGAGTCTATTCAGTTAATTATAGGACTAATCGGTATAACAAGCAACATGAACCCTGACTATCAGTGCATTATGCGGCATCCGATGAGGTTCAATGCGGTTGGCAGTGCGTATGAACTAAATATATTTCATTAGGATACATTTTGTGAACAGACTTAGTTTTCACACTTCATGTATTGATTACCAGCATTTAATACTATGAGCTAACAATAGTTTTTAACCATGGCACTAAAATTATTAACGTGTATATTACAAAAATAGAAGTATGTTTCATAGATAAATGTAAGTAGATAGAATACTGGGAAAAAACAATTTTAACAAAACGATTGGAATTCATCTTGATATAACCCCAACTTATATGACCATACTTACATGCTGTCGAGGATACAAATGCCTATCCACATGTGAGTCCCATTATTTTTAAATGCTTACCTGATCGGTTGATCCTTGTTTAACTACTGATCAGCACATGACAGGTTGTATCATACCTCAGCAATAAAAAACAAATGTCTCTTCTTTTTAGGCTTTCAGAAGAGGCCGACCTACTTAAGTCACAATAACTAGATGCTTACCAATGAGCCACGGTCCTTCCTGATACATAATGCAAATGAAACTGCCAATTTGATGTTTGCATAGCAATGTTAATAATGATACAATCAAGGCCTCCTGACATTATTTTAAATACCAGGTAAAGGTTAATAATGTTACAGTCAAAGCAACCTGACATTATTTTACGTACCAACAAAGTGTAATACTGAGACAATCAAGACCTGCTGACATTATTCTACGTACCAAATAAAGGGTAATACTGATACATTCAAGTCCTCCATACATTATTCTACGTACCAAGTAAAGGGTAATACTGTTACAATTAAAGCCACCTGACATTATTCTACTTACCAAGTTAAAGTTAATACTGTTACAATCAAGGCCACATTATTCTACGTACCAAATAAAGCGTAATACTGATACAATCAAGGCTTCCTGACATTATTCTACGTACCAAGAAAAGGGTAATACTTATACGATCAAGGGCTCCTGACATTAGTTAAAGTACCATGAAAAGATTACTACTAATACAATCAAGGGCTTCTGACATTATTTTAAAAACCATGTAAAGGTTAATACTGTTACAGTCAAAGCCACCTGGTATTATTCTACGTACCAAGTAAAGGGTAATACTAATACAGTCAAGGCCTGCTGACATTAGTTAAAGTACCATGAAAAGGTTACTACTTATACAATCAAGGGCTTCTGACATAAATTTTAAAAACGATGTAAAGGTTAATACTGATACAATCAACGGCTTCCGACATTATTTAAAAACCATAAAAAGATTAGTTACAATAAAATGAAGGCCTCCCGACATTATTGTAAGTACAAAGTAAAGGTTAAGGCGGATACACTCGTGACATTATTTTAAGTACAATGCATAAGGCAATGCGGATACAATGAAGGCCTCCTGACATTTGGAATGCAATGTATAGGGTAATACGGGTACAATCAAGTCCGTTTGAAATTATTTTAAATACCATGTAAAGATTAATACTCTTACCATCGGTGTAAGACTTAAATGCGGCACGTGTTACAAAGATGTGATGTGGAGAAAATATGGAGAGGAAATAAATGATAAAAGGCAAGAACGCTTAATTATTTATTCAGATGATTTCGACACATTGCTGTGCTTAGACTGACGTATCCTTGGACGGGCTAACGAAAATCACACGATATAAATATATATTTTCATGCTAAACACGCATGCCACTATACCGGACTATGTTTTATCCTTTTGGCTGGATGTGTGCTATTCTCTTATTCGAGAAGGCGTGGAATCTGCTCGCCTCGTAATCCTATAGCCTATCATGCGCTGACAGACGGCGTTGAACACAAAACAACAACAACCGTGAACAACATTGACTCTAATCTGCCTTCGCACACTGCGCTGGCAGATTAGTGTCGATGTTGTTTCTTGCACTCATTACTCCTACCAGTATATGACAGCGCATTATGTGCTGCCAGATCTGTGTAAACATTTGGATTCAACTTATAAGTGAATATAGACGGTATATTTCAATACTACATTAGACCCGCTTCAATCATCAAGGTTTATCATAATATAGCTCTTAATTCTGATTGAACACTCATACGCACCTAACAGCAATACAACGTACTGCTTTCCCCAGAGTAGCTATAGGTCCATAAAATAACGTATAATGCGTTCGTAGGGACATTTTAGACCGACCACGCTCTGAAAGTAATTAAACAAATACAGATATTTAAAAATCTTTTCTTACTATTTATTACTGATATAGGACATAACTAGTGGTCAATAACGTATACTTAATCTCATTAAAGAATGTATTTGGCTAAAGTAAAGTCAATACGTTTTATATTATTGCCAAAATTAAAATGTGCATTATGATAACACTTGTTAGAATGCAATTTGTTTATTTACTGTCTATAAAGTCGGGTCTAAGTGCAATCTGCATAGACTCAGATCTGTCGTCGCATCATGAGCGGCAGATATTTGTCTATTTTGTTTGTAAGGAGTAATCTTAGAACATACAAGATAGAAGTTGATCTGTCTGTACATTGTACGACGGCAGATTGGGGTCTATGTTGCTAGCAGTGGGAGTCAACTTATAAGTGAGTGTATGCGGTATGAATTTTTGAAACATTCTCTTCCATTTCATTTTTATTTCATTTTCTGTCATCTATCAAACATATAAAAATAATTTTAAAATAATGAACACGTGTTTGCCCCATTATGCAGTTCGTTATGTCATAAGCCTGATATAAAATCGTGCTTAGGGCCTCAAACTTTCATTGTAAATATCTAACTCAAGCACTTTATAATGTTTGTGTATCACGCCATGCCAGACCAAAACCTTATCTGCAGTTAACAATTTAATGTCGTGCCTTCTCCCCTTATCGTTCTATAATCTACAGTTGCTGAGCCACACAGCAAATATCGCGCAAAGAGATTTTAGTAAACTGTACCATTAGTCCGCGGACAGCTTAAACAACGATACATTTCATGGTATAACCCAACAGTTCCTGAATCACGCAGTACATTAACTCACAGAATGCGTTATCTAAATTCTTGTAATATATGTTTTATTTTATTTTCATTTTGTTTTGTTTTAATAGGTAGATCCATATTTGAAAACGTTTCGTCGTATGAATCCAAGTTACGGTAAAAGTGGTTCCTTGCACATTATTTATAGAAATAAATGCAGTTGAGCCTGATCACACAGTTACGTCTCTGACCATTAGAAATCCTCGTTTACCAACAAAAACAATTGCAATTATCGTGTGTTCAGCTATATCTACCTAAAATGTAAAGTTAAACCTTATAGCGCATGCATATCCAATGCATGTATGCATACAGCATTATATGATAATGTATGCATACAGCATTCTATGATAATGTATGCATAATGATTTCATTTGTATCACAACATGCACATTAAGGATGGAGATTATATCTAAGTCAGTTATATAATATAGGATTAAATGATCATGGTTGGGTACTTATCGATGTGTAAATTTTACCTAATCACTCACAAAGTAAATAAAGTCCGAATAGGTAAAATTTACACATCAATAAATACCCAACCATGATCATTTAATCCTTATAATTCCAATTTCGACCTTTCTTTCGGCAAATCAACTTATTCCATGAACAATGCATTCCAATTAAGTAGCGCGTGCTTTCCTTTCATTTACTGCTTCACATAGCTTGTTAATGCATAGCCTGTACAGAATCACACGAACATATTGACTACTGTCAAAGTTACGTTTATTCTGAAACTTCATACTTTACATCTTAGGCAATGGCTACCGATGGTTTCAACACATTTAGTTCATTTACAACATTCTTGTTCAATTTTAGTCAGTCCCATCTGCTACGCCAGATGACCATGACCTTACATAATAACAGCTGATGGAATAAACAAGTGTGCTAGATTAAATTTCCAATCAAACCTTAAATCATAATGGATTTTATCAATGAACAGCATGGAAATATGATGCTATCCCTTAATGACACAAAGGTAACAATTGAATAAATTGTATACAGGAATAACATTATAAATCATTCTCAACAGCGTTGATACTTGTGAAGACCCGTTCAATGATCTAATAATGTCTAATGAAATATAACTACTGTAACAGCTACGTTTATTCCGCAACTTCATACTTTACGTCTTGGGCAATGGCTACCCGTGATGTCAGCACATTTCTTTTCATATACAAAATAGCATTCTTTCTTAATTTTAGTATGTTCTATACAGGAATAACATTTTATATCTTTTTCATCAGCGTTAATACTTAGCAAGACCCTTTCAGTTATCTAATGTGAAATTAAATGTGCAGTTGTTAAATGTAGAGTTGCTCGCAAAACCGGCCATATCTTTTGTTTGGTTGCATAGTTGAGTGCTGGAGTGCTGGAAGGAATTAATGACTACACATCCAAAGTAATTTAAATTAAATTAGCAAACAATCACCTTTATGGATTATTAGATACATTTGTCATGGATGTTAAGTCACATTAGTGGAGATAGCAGTTTTACCATTTAAAACCTTTTTTCAGTCTTTGAATATTGGTCTCATAAATATTTATTTTTATTTTTGTGTAAGTGGTCATATTCACCATGCCACCAACGTTACAAAAAATACCATTGAAAACGCCAAATGCCCCATTTTGTGTTTCGTTTAGTAGCCTCAGTATTTATTTATTTCGATAGCTTTTAAATCTGACTCAGATAATTTCCTGAATCTTGGTTTATATCTCTAAGCGGCCTCAAAAATGACTGGCCCAGTTCTCACGCTATTATTGTTGTTGTTGTTGTATGGCTAGGGTGACTGAGTTCATATGGTGCTGTGTGAGGGAATATCAATCTCTGTTGTTCTGTTTTATTTTCAGCGTTTGTAACATCCATCGCATTATCATCAGATCCACCTTCATCTGCTTCAGTCGCTGGTATTATTTCTTTTTTCTCCTTTTTATCTGATCCTTCAATAAAACTCCGCTAAAAATTGCAGTGAAAAAATCACCGTAATCGGCCATTTTGCGTGACTATGTAGCAGACGAACGCCAAATTGTAAACTATCAATTTCAATCAAAGAATATTTGAAAAGGTATACAAAGGGCATAATTTATATTTATTTACTGAATAAAAATTTGAAAAGGTGAAACAAGCGTTTCACAATGACGTGTCTGCAATGTTTATTTATATTGCAAACAGTACAAAAACCGAAAGTAGTCCCATAATTTATCGACGTGTAAAAAAATCCAGATCAGTATAACGTGACCGTTTACAGCCAATCATATTGCAGACAATCCGTTTCATTTATAAAAATTGTAATTATCAGAGAATATAAAACCTGAACATATATGCTATATGTTTTATGACGATATGATGAAGTTTTCATACGGAATATGTTTGAAGATAATTCAATTACTGCGGGAAAATTATATGGCAATTGGGACTTATATTTTAATCGACATTTTCTGTCATAATTGGTATGCTATTTCTTGAAGGTGTCAATGTATATATTGTCCTGGTATATGGTAATAAATATGTCAGATTTTACGCATTCCGAAAGTTACAATGTATCGTAATGAAAATTGCTAACTCGCTATTAGCATGAAGATACAATTGATTAATGTTTCATTGTGTCAGGAGTGAACGCAGTGATAATCATATGCAAATAGTCTCGCGGTTCAGATTTAATGACAGATCATACATTGTCTGGACAGCAACGTGACATCTCATGAAAAATAATACAATACAAATAACTCCTCCTTCTGAGCGTTGTATTAGTGTTACTTGTTTCTTTATGCTTATTTGTTTTAAATGAATACTCCTTCTACATGTGAAATAATCAAAAGAATTTCCTGAATGTTATCAGGAGACCTAGAAATGGAATAAAGCTATAAAAAATGTTTACGAGTGTAATATTGTAAATATGCACATGGAATTGGAAGATACCAAAGAGATTCAAACAATCCGATTCCGAGAGTATAACATAACCAGGTGTGAAAACGTTTTAGAGTTAGAAACACGAATCCCTGACTTTTTATCGATATACATGTATGGTTAATTTATTATGCGAGTGTCGGCGTGAACGTTCAAAATGTTACTTCAGATCTTATATTAAGAACAAATATCTCCTAGTTCGAACTGTGGAAACAACATTATTTATCTTAACCGTTAAGAGGCTGATTTCTACTCTACCACTCATATGGGATACGTTTTGAAGGTGTCTGTCTCCTCTGATTTTATCACGTCATGGGCATAGTTTAATTTAAATGACATCGATTGGAAAGCAAGGGAGGATCCCTCCTTCTCCATCATACACACACACACACACACACACACACACACTGATCGCTATCATGGGGGAGGTAACTCTTACACTCCTGAGTCTCTACATTTGCGTTCGATAATCATGATTATCTATATTTGGTTTCAATCAGGATTACATTTTAATTCAAAGTGTGATGGTTTTAAACGTCTTCTACTTTCAATGTGCATGCTCAGATTACTCCGTGGTGGGTGGTGGTGGTGGTGTGTTGATATAAATAGTTTATTTTCATACATGTCCAATAGTACACAACAGTGGTTCAATTACTCAAAACGTTTCCTAAACGTAAGATTTTGTGTCTTCTTGCTTATGATATTTCTGACAATATTTTGACTTTTTATAGTGGTCTATATGATACAACGGGTGTAACAAAAACTCTATAATGTTAATATTGCACATCTGGGAATTCTTTTTTTTTTTTGTTTTAAATCCAAGATGGATAATTCTTGAAGTTTGCAGAAGTCCTTGCCGTTTAATCAGAGTTACAAGAATACTGTCTTCAGCAGATTAGACAATTGAAATTTCTCCAAAGCAAGATACAAATGACGTCACTTTGCATAAGTTCAGACGTCAAACTCTGTAAAGAAACGTTGAGCTCATTTAGGTTATTCAGATCCGACATACAATTATTTAAATCTAAAATGCACGAACTCTTTCAAGACTTGCAGCAGGCATACACTTTAATATAACATACATAACATACCTATAAGCTGTGCTATTTCTTTCTTGTACATATCGAGTTACTTCTCAACAGACATCGTGATTGACCGTTAACCTTCGGAGCTCGTCAGTACGTCAAATTATCATTGCTCGTAATAGCGGGAAACGTGTCACTTCATCTACGAATAATATTAGGACTTGTTTGATCCACAATGCCTACTCATTGTCTCAAAGCCAAGCATTATAACAAAGATGCTGAACAATCTCAATTTGAAGAAAATGTATTTTGTGTTTATCGTTGCATAAATTAGCTGTTAGTTGAATCTCTTTTTAATTACCGCACTTGTTCATCTCAAATAAATTAATAAAGAATGAAATAACTTATTGAAACTATTTGGTCTGCTATTTGGAAACGTATTGCTCACTAACATGGGGTTGGAACAAAATAATTGTTTCATAGCAAAGTTTAAAGAAGATACTACAAGATGAAGTATTAACAGTAGAAAACTTTACTATTTAGGTCCAGTGCAGTAAAAACTTATGATAAGTACATAAATCCGCTATATAATGCCCAATCCCATTCCACTTCTCCGAAACTCTTATTTCACGGGAAATCTACATTTTTCCGAAGTAATAAGGAACGATGTGAAGGAAAAAAATATAATTGTTTACTCTCAAATGTGAGTTTATGTGTACGCATTGTACGAATTTTCACCGGAAAGACGGTTTCATTGTTCGTGCAGTCTTTCTTCTTGGGGGCATATTTCTAAAAACGTTCAATTTACGGAACAAGCAAATTAATATAACACACGTATCATTTTTTTTCCTGGATTATAATAGTTATAGGGGTACGGTGCTGTTTTGACGTGGAGGAAATTATGTATTTATGTGCTTTATTTCTTTGTGCTTCCATCAGAGAGAGAGAGAGAGAGAGAGAGAGAGAGAGAGAGAGAGTTTTTATTGAAATTAAAGAACTGACTCCATGACTCGTAATTATGTTTCATTTGTATGGATCCTTACGTCTGATGATAATTCAAATTCCCTTGCTTGTTTACAACATACATTCTTTCTTGTAGAGTTGGAATGATATATTAAAGAATCACAATATATCGTTTCGTCCAGAAATAATAATAATAATAATAATAATAATAATAATAATAATAATAATGCGCATGCTTAATTCGATATATATATATATATATATATATATATATATATATATATATATATATATATATATATATATATATATATATATATATATATATATATATAGTCACGTTTGCTAAGCATCCAGCTAAAGTCATGCATAAGTTATAATCTACCTGTCTTGGGAATATTACCGCGGCCTTGTGTTTGATATCTAAAGATTGCCGCGGGGTTCATGTTGAACTATTACGTAAGTTACCATGACCAGCCAGGGACTGGAAACTTGAGACGGCAACGGCGACCGGTCGTGTCGCTTAACAAATGCTTGCCGTTATCACACTTATGTTAAAAATTAAAGCCTAAGGGGTGAACGGGACGTGCTCTTATCCGTCCCCAAAATGACAGACAGCGAGCGGGATATTGTCCGCTAAGTTTGATTGGACCGTTGCATAGCGATATCAAATCAAAATTGAGATAGAGGGCGTGATTACAATAGTAGTAAATGGGGCCACCCTACGTACAATGGGAATTAGCATTACAGGGACCCCTGGGCCACTCTACGTACAAGGGGAATTGAACATGGCGAAAAATTGTGGGTCACTCTACGTACAAGGGGAATTTAACATGGGGGAATAGAGTTTGGGCTTGTCTAGGGACAATGGGAAATTTAACATGGGGAATAGATCGTGGGACTGTCTAGGGACAATGGGAAATTTAACATTACGGAAACCCCTGGGGGATATAGCCTCAAGGGAATTTAACATATGGAAATTGAACATGGTGGATCTGTATAGCGTCAAGGGGAATTGAACATGGTGGGACTATCTAGGGACAATGATGGTAGAGGGTCAAACACAACAGAGACAGAAACATACAAACACTAGTACAAGCGTGGGATTTATATATAAAGCGTTACCAAGACCTGAAATCTTGCTGAGGTGTTCAAAAATTTGCATAATTGTAATGATGCTATAAATAGCTATAATCAAGGAAATGCTCAACGACAAAATGGATGTGACTAAAAGTAACGTTAAAATGACGAAATTGTCCCAGAATTTAAAGGAAAATAAACATATCCCCGAAAATTAAGTTACAATGGTTTAGACTAAAATGGATAAAATTAGTAACTACTTACAATATCAACTTCTGTGACGATCGTGGATAAATACCTATGTATCTATAATCAGCTGAAATTCCTATGAAATCCCACTATCTATTTATAGCTCCAACTTGTGGGTTTTTCCTTTGGAAAATCCCACTATCTTCTTATAGCCTCAGCTTGAGTGACGTTCCTGTTTATGAATTCTAGTATATATGTATAGCTACAAAATGTGGAAATCCCCAAGCCGATATTTATAGTCTCAAAATTTCCAGCGTCAGTGACGTCACTGTACTGAACACTAGGGGATAAATGGCAACAGTGTTGCAAGTGGCTGACCTGAATACGCGCTACTGTAGGTAGGTAGGTAGAGTGTATCTGATAGGGATAAAGTGAGTTTTATAGGGACAAACAGAGACCAACACACACACACACACACACACACACACACACACAACATACGCGCGCAGACACACTCACACACACACACAGAGGGAAGAGGAAAAAACAAACCCCAAATATACTATCCACACTCGGGAGGAAGAAAAAAACAAAAAAACAACCAAATATACGATCTACACAACTTACGCTAACACACACACACACACACACGCACACACGCACACCACAGAGGGAAGAAGAAAACCATTATACACTATCCACACGGAGGGAAGAAATAACCCTTTATATATATATACTATCAACAGAGAGTGAAGAAAATAACCCATTATATTCCATCAACACAGAGTGAAGAAGAAAAAGTTTTTTGAAAGCACCTAAGCCCTCACCTGCAATGACCAACTCTGCCAAACACCTACACCCCACCCCACCCCCACTTCCAACACTACAAAACCCATTTAACCCGTTATTTTATGGCATCAGTGTGTGCTTTAGGAAACATCAAGACACAAAATGATGGATGAATAGACTGACTATTGTTTACGGACCTGCATGCCTAAAGAGCGTGCGTGAAGGAAAACATCCTTCCATTTCAATTCTAACTAAAACATGATCCAGAGGGATAGAGAGAGGTGAAAGAGCACAATTTCATAAAGTGTGAGTAAAAACCAAAACACGCCATCCTTATTATACAATGTCAAGACCAAGAGACACTTACGTTTTCTTTCTGGTCTATTCTCTTTTAGAAGGTAGTATGAAATTTCACATCAGGGCCAACGCATCGGCTCACATTGTCAATTTTTCCATTTCCATGTCTTTACTGGCGCAAGTTCTTCATCATCTTCAATTTCTTCTTCTTCTGAATCCCTCTTCTCTGTTTCGTCTTGTTTTTGTTTCTTCTCTTTTCTCGTAGGGCACTCTGAATTCCAGTGTCCTTTCTCCTGACAACGATATTAGGTATCTTGACTTTTTTCTCTCTTTCTTAGACGAAGCAGGTATTTTGGAGACAAATACCCATTTACCTTTGCAGATATAGCAAACATCATTAGCACTTACACACTTTCGTATGACTCTCATCAAATCAACGACCAAAAGAGTAAGTTTTGTTGCCACTTTCGCCTGTGAATTATGCTTTCGTATGACTTTTAGCAAATATTTGACCAGCAGGTCGATCTGTGCTGACTCTTCCATCTTCTTGATCGTTTGAGAGTGGGATGAATACTCTGACGCTAAGACACTCTCCTTATATACAGGGACCTGCTGCGTATGAAACCTAGTCAAATGTAATTTTGCAATAAGATGAAACGATTTCATTGAGGAAGTAAAAGGCAATGATGTACCGTATCGCCTCACACAAAACCTGAAGTGTTAGCTCAGATCCGTGTCAGCGATTTCGAAGACGACATAACTGAGCTTTCATCAATGCTCTCCATTTATGCAACAAAACCACGAGTCCTGATTCACGCCAAAAGAAATTTCGTTCGGTCCATAAAAAATAGTATCACATCTGAGAAACGCAAAAACGAACTTCCAGAAAACTGAGAACGAAGGCTTTCACCTACAATATGAAATGTATGAGTTCAAGTAGTGCGTAAAACTTAGTCAAATCAAATTTTCATAGTCAAGACGAAACGATCTCTTTTCGAAGAAGAAAGCAGACACCAAGCGACAATGGCGATCTGTGTCACACAACACTTTTCAAAATGTATATGATCAGAGGTTTGTTCTAGCGATCTGCACGGTTAAATTAAATGTTGATGTATTTTGTAATAAGACGGACACAATTTCCATGGGATCGCCCATGGAACAATTGTTCGTGCATTAGTTTAATTTTTTAAAATATTTTTTTAATATAAATCGCCTATAGGATAGACCCAGTAAAGCATGGCCATTCTCGTCACTGTGTGAATAGCTACTCAAGTCAATTCGAAGTGAACGCGGTAAGAAAATAAGTATAGCCAATGAAATGGCTTACAACGGGTGATGCATTGTTTTGTTCTAGGACTGTGGCATAATAATCCCTATGTTCTTGCGTTGTTACCATTACAGTGCAGACAGACTGAAATGTGAACTTACAAGCCCTCTTTGTGTGTGTTGTACCATTTCTTCTTACCACATCAAAATACTGAGCGTCACAGTATTGGTTCGCGTTTTCAAGCTGACCATTTTTTTATATCTCACTTAAACATTTTAACATAAACACTCACACTCACATCGGTAGAGTCAGAACAGACGTGTTACAGTACTGAGGGGCATGTTATCGTTTTCTTTTTTGTTTGTTTTTTTTTTTTTTTTTTTTTTTTTTTTTAAACTAATAAATTTGGGGTTTGTATGAAGTAAAGAACCGAAAGTACAGTGAAACTCAAGGATGATGACCCAATCTGTCTGTCTATTGATGCGTGTATTTACTTAAGAAGAAATATGACCTCTAAAACACAAAGAGATACGGCAAGCATGATTAGAATGAACACAACGATATTTTCCTTCACGCCCGTGTAATTTAGAGCTTCAGTCCTCTTTGAAGACAAACTTGGTCTCCTTTTGTAGGGCTTAAAATAACAAAAAAACCTGAAAAAATCTTAAGCACTTTGCTATAGACAATTTCATCAACAGACTAAACAACATAAATACCGTTACAACACTAGAAAGCCTTAAATCTTCTATCAAAAAGAAATGCATGAAAAAATTAAAGATTAACGATAACTAACCAATGAAACCGAATTTAACAAAGGCAATGACATGTGAAGAAATGGCTCTCACTTTGGAAAGGTAGGCGAATGTACTCTGTCATGCACCATCAACTTGAAAAAAAATTATAAACAGAGAGAAACCTGAATTCAAAATTCAGTTGTTTTTTTTTTCAAAATTATTTCGTTTCTTTTTTCTTTTTTTTTTTTGGAACAAATCTAAGCACTAATATAGAGTGGAAAAGGGAAAATGCACATACAAGCTTTGATATTTCTGAAAAAATGAGGGGATATTCCTAACGTTCATAACCACCTATGGACTTGGACTTGTCTGTGACTTATCCACAAAACAAGATGTACATATTTCTGGTCCAGCTGCAAGTGTGTGCGTGTTTTTGAAAATGGTAAAAATTGGATATACAATTTTCTCGTGACACTTATAAAGTGCAGAGTCTGTGCAAGTGTCAAAAGCCAAAGTCATATAAGTTTTGTATTTTGTACGGCTTGTAAAGATTTCCACTTTAGAAAATGTGAAGTATCACAAGTTATTATCACAAACAGAAGTAGAACATAGGGGCTTGCAAGAAAGAATATAACCCAGACAGTTGGTGTCATCAAGAGTGCTAGAGACGGTACCCGAACTTGCTTGCTTGCTTACTTGAATTAAAGTGATTTTCGCTCTAATGGAGCATATATCACTGGTTTAATAACGCACCGCGTGATTTTTAATTACTCCTGGGGAAGGAAAGAGAGCCTCATCCCCCAGGCTTTTATGTACTCACAGACTACTTTTAAATTTAGCCACTCAGGTGTAGGACTAACTAGTCCTTAACAACCTGACTGAAAGGCTTTAAACATGAGTGGGAATAGTCTCACCACACACTCATTTTTCTGTCCCAGCGTGGTGAAGGAGGAAAAAGGTGTTCAAAAAGACAGCCATGGGTGTTAAGTACTCAACAAAACGCTAGCCCGTACTTATTTCAAATCAAGTCGTGTCACCAAAAAAAACGACGTGTACGACATCAAAGGCATTGTCAAACGCAGAAACCGTAAAGTGGGCAAACGACGTGTCAAAGAAGTCAAAGTACGTTGGAAAGGATATCCACCCAGTTTTGATTCTTGCATCGACGCTTCGCACTATAAAAAGAAGTGACCATCATGCCCTTTCACACAGATTCAGCTACTGCGATCACTCCTTCACCTAATTCTTCTCTGCAAGATTTACAAACACAACCCTTGTGGGTGTGGTATGGAAAACGTGTGCCTAAAACGCAAATCGTCTTTTTCTGCCAAACCTTCGTGGTGTATTGTGTCATCGGTGCATCCATTGCCAATCTGAGTTTGCAACAAGGAGACAAACACGTGTGAACCATTGTATTGAGCAGTTACATCGGTTACCTGCTTCCTAATCCCTCCCTGAAATTCTCCTCGAACGGGAACCACGGGAACCTAGTGTCCAGTGCCAGTGCCAGTCACCAGTCGAACAACAACAACCACAACAACAACAACAACCCCATTTTGGGCGGAGACACTCCTCTAACTTCCAGTATCGCCTCGGAGAGCCACAAAACTCTGGAATTATGAGCAATAACAATCAATTTTACTTAACCTTACCCAGTGACAGTTGCATGGAGGTGTTTCCCAACAACACGTTGTGCTGTCACACGGTCAAATTACCTCAGGCCATCCAGTTAGATCACGAAGCCCATTGGGAAGTGGCTTTAGTGGAAATCATTCACCCAACACAAATCAAAAACATCACCGAAAAGCAAAACACTTTCGAGGTGGAAATCCTGAATGCCCAATTGGAGGAAGAAATCAACAAAATCGGGTTTTTAGGGGACACAAGACCAGCCAGCAATCCAGCCTTCATTATCTACACCTTGAAAATTCCTTCAGGTTATTATTTTAGTGGTGAACATTTGGTGGACACTATTGCGGACAGGTTCAACTTAGCCTTTGGCAAAGCACTGAACAGAGCCAAAAAAAGTGTGAAGATTGAGTACCATAAAGTGGCTCATCGTCTCGTGATCAAATTTCAAGATACGGACACATTGTCCCTCAGGTTCAATGGTAGTGTGTTTGAAATTTTGGGTGGACATGCAGAAATGGTCGCAAACAATATGAGCCCCAAGATCAAAAGTAATATGGATTTTTACAGAGCTTTTGGAAACCCGGTAGAACTGAACCAAGGACTTAATTTGATCTTTGTGTATTCCGATGTGGTGGAGTACAACGTGGTGGGACACACCTCTGTTCCGTTACTGCGTGTCATTCCTTTCAAAGTGGATAGTACCACAAACAATGACCAGGAAGGTGCAAACACCTATCACGTACACCGTGAATTTGTACATCCTCACTATATGCTCGTCAGTAAGTTGTATTTAGACACTGTCAACATTGCTATAAAAGGAGATCTGGGACAAAATATTCCATTCTCCAAAGGGAAAGTTACAGTGAAACTCCATTTTCGACAACGGTTCTCTAACGAATTGTAAGTCAAGACAGCGAGGAGGGACATTTTCACCCTATAAAATCCGGCCAGATGCGTGTGGAATTTCAGTTTGCAGAAAATCTACGCGCAGATAATACGGTGAACGTCATCCTGTATGCTGAATTGGACAATACGATATAAACCAACAGTTTGAGAGAAGTCATTCTAGACTATTAGAAGTCATGGAAGACTTTTATCAATGTTTGTATAGTAGGGATTCTTTGGACATGGAATGTGAAGATCCTGAGGAAGGAGAACCCCAAGACAAAGACGAAGAAGTCATCATGATGAAGTCTAGATGGCCAGAACAAGAATCACATTTAGTTTCCTGTTATGCTATAGTCTTGACAGAAAAAAAATAAGGAATTGATCAAGAAAGATTGCTATGGATGTCATAACGATCATCCCAGTGAAATTCAACACGATAAATGCCTGATGCTGAGTCAAGAAGAAAAAATTGGACGAATATCTGGACGAAGCTTGGAGTCTCATCTCGGAAGAAGACGTGTTACAACAGTGGTATAAAGGCTTGCGTGAACATTATTGTCCTCCATTAACAACTCAAGAGATCCATCGCATCGAAGCTCTGTTGGATCAGAGTTGGGAGACAAGGCGAAGAAACGGTTACTTGTCAGACATTTTCAAGCAAAAATGTCAGGATCGAATTGATCACTTATCATTACCTGTGAAGAAAAAAAAAAAAAAATGGATACCTGAGAACTTTATTACCTTTTGAACCACAGTTTGTACACTGCTTCTTGGAATCCTGTCGTCTGTGCTAAAGATGAACTCCCTCATTGCACACCTCAAAACCATCAAGCTTACGTGATCAACACGTACGACAGTCATCTCCCAGGAACCCACTGGGTAGCCGTCTACTTTCCTCAAGAAGGATGTGTGGAATATTTTGATTCCTATGGACTGCCCCCTTTGGAAGACGATATTATTGACTTTATGAGAAGAAATGCTCAGACCACACGATTCAATAATGTGAAATAACAAGGCACATATTCCTTGGTGTGTGGACAATATTGTGTGTATTTTCTGCATCATCGCAGCCAGGGTTATTCCTTAGAACATTTAGTGACTCATTTTGATCCTCGTTCTTCTTAGGAAACGTAGTGTCCATCAATGGCCTTATGATTTCCAACAGTGGAAATCACAATTTCATACACAACGTTGTCAGCCCTGTTTAAAGTAGAGTGTGAATTGAAAAAAATGTTTGGTATTTGAAAAAAATGTTTGATGTTATAGTGTTGGATTATTGTTAAAAAAAATGTTAGAGTTGTTTGTTAGTATGAATAAAAAAATGTTGTGTTTTGAAGAAAAAAATGCTTTTGTGGTTTGTTTGGCTATAGGAATGTTGATTCATGCTCTTTGACTTCTCTCTATCCCTCCCATAACACTATTTGAACGTTCCGGCTAGAAAACCGTGTAGTAATGTTTTCCTTCACGTCCGCGCTTTGACTTTAAGAACCGGGGGAAGTTTCCAGTCTGCCCATCCATTGTTAACTCATCCTCCTACGAAGATGTGCTCCAAACTAGCTAAGCTAAACGAAGCCTACGTGAATTTGCATAGGGTCAGACACAGTCTGATACCGAAGCCATAAGAGATAGAAAATGTGAGAATGCTAAAAGTCACTGAAGACCTGAAGGAAGAGCTCTTCAAGGAGGAATTCAAGAAGGAGAAAGAAGAATGGATGGAGAAGTACCGACTTCATAAACAGCAGAGAGAGCAGTAACAGCAGCAGCATGAACCTGACAGAGGCTTTGTCAACAGTTGTATCGACACCAAAGAGTTCTTCTTCTCTTTTCCGAAGAAGCAGACCTTATCCTGTGAGAAAGCCTGTCGTCAGAGGAGGTCGCCATCTTATAACCTAAGCGACCGCCATAGCTTCAAGTTCCAAAAAAAAAAAAATTCAGGGCTACCCCATACTCTCGAAAAGAAATAACATTCCATTGCCTATGATATGTTAGTCAGTTAGAAGAAAAAATACAGAAGAGTCTATCAGCACATGATTTCTTTATCTTGGTTAGAAAGTGTGACTCTAAGTCCTTCGTTTCCGTCGCTTACCAAAATTTTAAAAATAGTAATATTCTGTAAAAAAGTGAGTGAGTGTTTCTTTTAGGTTTGTGCGGTTTTTTTGTTGGTGATAATATTGATAATGTAAGTTCGGGTACAACGAAATTAAAAGAATTAGGCCCAGAACTCGGTGTGGAGGGAAGAAATATACGCAACAGCAGTAGCGGGAGCAAGAAATGCAGACCTAGCTAGTTAGCACTCCACCCACCTCGAGAACACAAATAACATCTAGTCAACATCCGACTATACCTAACAAACAACCTGCCCCGGAAAGAGTGGTGGCAAAAACAAAGGGCTAATTATGTTAGACAAACGGTAAGGCAAACTCAAACGTAATTATCGGAGGCACTACGTTCTTTTCTGGGGCCCCGAGTGGCCAAGTGGTCTAAAGCGCTCTCCGTTACGGATCACTGTCATCTCACCTTTGTCTGCGTGGGTTTGAGTCTCGGATTCGGCTAACGTGGGTGTGTGAGAAAGCTTGCCAGTAGCTTCTCGTGGGTCGGTGGTTCTTTCTGGGTTTTTCCCGGGTTCTTCCTCCACCATTAATACTGGCCGCCATGTATAGCCTATCGCGTGCTGAAAAATGGCGTTAAACCCTACAACAACAACAACGTTCTTTTCTCACTCCGATACTACAGGCAATCTCAGCTGAAAGAACAACCACAGCAACAATAACAGCGACAGACACCATAACAGCGGATTTGAAACTATCTACCTCAACTAAAGAATTAGTATCAGAACCGGAAGAGGAAATTGAGGCGGTTGAGGAGGAGGAGGGGGACGCTGACCCTCGTTGAGAAGTACACCGAAATGGGACTAGATCAAGCATTGTATGACGTCAACAAAGCAGGGTAGTTTATTAGAGCCATACAATACGTTGCCTACAAATCTCTAGACACCTTTAAACCAAGACCTTCTCAATGGGGATTAGGGTCAGAGTTCTTCCCCAATTCTACAGACAAACCTACACTGGATACCCCCTCAGTCAACTGGTAGAAGCCGCTGCTTACATTGCCGCCCATCATGGCTACGCATTTCCTGATATCATGACTCATGAGACTAGGAGTGCGGGAAAGAACGTGAAAGCAAAAGAGAGACGTGTTACCTTCTAACAGAAAAAAACAGCCTTTTTTAGGGCTCCAAAAGATTGCTTTTTATTAACTAGGGAACCATATTTGGCTTGGTATCCCTCCTTGACTAAACTATTCTCGAAACAAACTTGACCCATTGGAACACCGCAACAAACTTAACTTTTTAAACCTAACAGTGACCAAACTGGTATATGTCTCTTAGACATAATAATTTAAATAAGATCAGTATGGCTATTTTTATGTACACTAAGTACTAATATTAGATAGATATGTTAGGAAGTAGGAAATTTAACAGACTCGTTAGATTTGAACTAATTGCACAAGTGGTTAACACATTATTGGTACTTTTTACTGTCCATTAGCAAAAACGGGATTTGATTTGAAATAAGTACGGGCTAGCGTTTTGTTGAGTACTTAACACCCATGGCTGTCTTTTTGAGCACCTTTTTCCTCCTTCACCACGCTCGGACAGAAAAATGAGTGTGTGGTGAGACTATTCCCACTCATGTTTAAAGCCTTTCAGTCAGGTTGTTAAGGACTAGTTAGTCCTACACCTGAGTGGCTAAATTTAAAAGTAGTCTGTGAGTACATAAAAGCCTGGGGGATGAGGCTCTCTTTCCTTCCCCAGGAGTAATTAAAAATCACGCGGTGCGTTATTAAACCAGTGATATATGCTCCATTAGAGCGAAAATCACTTTAATTCAAGTAAGCAAGCAAGCAAGTTCGGGTACCGTCTCTAGCACTCTTGATGACACCAACTGTCTGGGTTATTTTCTTTCTTGCAAGCCCCTATGTTCCACTTCTGTTTGTGATAATAACTTGTGATACTTCACATTTTCTAAAGTGGAAATCTTTACAAGCCGTACAAAATACAAAACTTATATGACTTTGGCTTTTGACACTTGCACAGACTCTGCACTTTATAAGTGTCACGAGAAAATTGTATATCCAATTTTTACCATTTTCAAAAACACGCACACACTTGCAGCTGGACCAGAAATATGTACATCTTGTTTTGTGGATAAGTCACAGACAAGTCCAAGTCCATAGGTGGTTATGAACGTTAGGAATATCCCCTCATTTTTTCAGAAATATCAAAGCTTGTATGTGCATTTTCCCTTTTCCACTCTATATTAGTGCTTAGATTTGTTCCAAAAAAAAAAGAAAAAAAGAAACGAAATAATTTTAAAAAAAAAACAACTGAATTTTGAATTCAGGTTTCTCTCTGTTTATAATTTTTTTTCAAGTTGATGGTGCATGACAGAGTACATTCGCCTACCTTTCCAAAGTGAGAGCCATTTCTTCACATGTCATTGCCTTTGTTAAATTCGGTTTCATTGGTTAGTTATCGTTAATCTTTAATTTTTTCATGCATTTCTTTTTGATAGAAGATTTAAGGCTTTCTAGTGTTGTAACGGTATTTATGTTGTTTAGTCTGTTGATGAAATTATCTATAGCAAAGTGCTTAAGATTTTTTCAGGTTTTTTTTATTATTTCAAGCCCTACAAAAGGAGACCAAGTTTGTCTTCAAAGAGGATTGAAGCTCTAAATTACACGGGCGTGAAGGAAAACATCGTTGTGTTCATTCTAATCATGCTTGCCGTATCTCTTTGTGTTTTAGAGGTCATATTTATTCTTAAGCAAATACGCGCATCAATAGACAGACAGATTGGGTCATCATCCTTGAGTTTCACTGTACTTTCGGTTCTTTACTTCATACAAACCCCAAATTTATTAGTTTAAAAAAAAAAACAAAAAAAAAAAAAAACAACAAAAAAAACCAAAAAAAAAAAACGATAACATGCCCCTCAGTACTGTAACACGTCTGTTCTGACTCTACCGATGTGAGTGTGAGTGTTTATGTTAAAATGTTTAAGTGAGATATAAAAAAATGGTCAGCTTGAAAACGCGAACCAATACTGTGACGCTCAGTATTTTGATGTGGTAAGAAGAAATGGTACAACACACACAAAGAGGGCTTGTAAGTTCACATTTCAGTCTGTCTGCACTGTAATGGTAACAACGCAAGAACATAGGGATTATTATGCCACAGTCCTAGAACAAAACAATGCATCACCCGTTGTAAGCCATTTCATTGGCTATACTTATTTTCTTACCGCGTTCACTTCGAATTGACTTGAGTAGCTATTCACACAGTGACGAGAATGGCCATGCTTTACTGGGTCTATCCTATAGGCGATTTATATTAAAAAAATATTTTAAAAAATTAAACTAATGCACGAACAATTGTTCCATGGGCGATCCCATGGAAATTGTGTCCGTCTTATTACAAAATACATCAACATTTAATTTAACCGTGCAGATCGCTAGAACAAACCTCTGATCATATACATTTTGAAAAGTGTTGTGTGACACAGATCGCCATTGTCGCTTGGTGTCTGCTTTCTTCTTCGAAAAGAGATCGTTTCGTCTTGACTATGAAAATTTGATTTGACTAAGTTTTACGCACTACTTGAACTCATACATTTCACATTGTAGGTGAAAGCCTTCGTTCTCAGTTTTCTGGAAGTTCGTTTTTGCGTTTCTCAGATGTGATACTATTTTTTATGGACCGAACGAAATTTCTTTTGGCGTGAATCAGGACTCGTGGTTTTGTTGCATAAATGGAGAGCATTGATGAAAGCTCAGTTATGTCGTCTTCGAAATCGCTGACAGGGATCTGAGCTAACACTTCAGGTTTTGTGTGAGGCGATACGGTACATCATTGCCTTTTACTTCCTCAATGAAATCGTTTCATCTTATTGCAAAATTACATTTGACTAGGTTTCATACGCAGCAGGTCCCTGTATATAAGGAGAGTGTCTTAGCGTCAGAGTATTCATCCCACTCTCAAACGATCAAGAAGATGGAAGAGTCAGCACAGATCGACCTGCTGGTCAAATATTTGCTAAAAGTCATACGAAAGCATAATTCACAGGCGAAAGTGGCAACAAAACTTACTCTTTTGGTCGTTGATTTGATGAGAGTCATACGAAAGTGTGTAAGTGCTAATGATGTTTGCTATATCTGCAAAGGTAAATGGGTATTTGTCTCCAAAATACCTGCTTCGTCTAAGAAAGAGAGAAAAAAGTCAAGATACCTAATATCGTTGTCAGGAGAAAGGACACTGGAATTCAGAGTGCCCTACGAGAAAAGAGAAGAAACAAAAACAAGACGAAACAGAGAAGAGGGATTCAGAAGAAGAAGAAATTGAAGATGATGAAGAACTTGCGCCAGTAAAGACATGGAAATGGAAAAATTGACAATGTGAGCCGATGCGTTGGCCCTGATGTGAAATTTCATACTACCTTCTAAAAGAGAATAGACCAGAAAGAAAACGTAAGTGTCTCTTGGTCTTGACATTGTATAATAAGGATGGCGTGTTTTGGTTTTTACTCACACTTTATGAAATTGTGCTCTTTCACCTCTCTCTATCCCTCTGGATCATGTTTTAGTTAGAATTGAAATGGAAGGATGTTTTCCTTCACGCACGCTCTTTAGGCATGCAGGTCCGTAAACAATAGTCAGTCTATTCATCCATCATTTTGTGTCTTGATGTTTCCTAAAGCACACACTGATGCCATAAAATAACGGGTTAAATGGGTTTTGTAGTGTTGGGAGTGGGGGTGGGGTGGGGTGTAGGTGTTTGGCAGAGTTGGTCATTGCAGGTGAGGGCTTAGGTGCTTTCAAAAAACTTTTTCTTCTTCACTCTGTGTTGATGGAATATAATGGGTTATTTTCTTCACTCTCTGTTGATAGTATATATATATATAAAGGGTTATTTCTTCCCTCCGTGTGGATAGTGTATAATGGTTTTCTTCTTCCCTCTGTGGTGTGCGTGTGTGTGTGTGTGTGTGTGTGTGTGTGTTAGCGTAAGTTGTGTAGATCGTATATTTGGTTGTTTTTTTGTTTTTTTCTTCCTCCCGAGTGTGGATAGTATATTTGGGATTTGTTTTTTCCTCTTCCCTCTGTGTGTGTGTGTGAGTGTGTCTGCGCGCGTATGTTGTGTGTGTGTGTGTGTGTGTGTGTTGGTCTCTGTTTGTCCCTATAAAACTCACTTTATCCCTATCAGATACACTCTACCTACCTACCTACAGTAGCGCGTATTCAGGTCAGCCACTTGCAACACTGTTGCCATTTATCCCCTAGTGTTCAGTACAGTGACGTCAATGACGCTGGAAATTTTGAGACTATAAATATCGACTTGGGGATTTCCACATTTTGTAGCTATACATATATACTAGAATTCATAAACAGGAACGTCACTCAAGCTGAGGCTATAAAAAGATAGTGGGATTTTCCAAAGGAAAAACCCACAAGTTGGAGCTATAAATAGATAGTGGGATTTCATAGGAATTTCAGCTGATTATAGATACATAGGTATTTATCCACGATCGTCACAGAAGTTGATATTGTAAGTAGTTACTAATTTTATCCATTTTAGTCTAAACCATTGTAACTTAATTTTCGGGGATATGTTTATTTTCCTTTAAATTCTGGGACAATTTCGTCATTTTAACGTTACTTTTAGTCACATCCATTTTGTCGTTGAGCATTTCCTTGATTATAGCTATTTATAGCATCATTACAATTATGCAAATTTTTGAACACCCCAGCAAGATTTCAGGTCTTGGTAACGCTTTATATATAAATCCCACGCTTGTGCTAGTGTTTGTATGTTTCTGTCTCTGTTGTGTTTGACCCTCTACCATCATTGTCCCTAGATAGTCCCACCATGTTCAATTCCCCTTGACGCTATACAGATCCGCCATGTTCAATTTCCATATGTTAAATTCCCTTGAGGCTATATCCCCCAGGGGTTTCCGTAATGTTAAATTTCCCCTTGTCCCTAGACAGTCCCACGATCTATTCCCCATGTTAAATTTCCCATTGTCCCTAGACAAGCCCAAACTCTATTCCCCCATGTTAAATTCCCCTTGTACGTAGAGTGACCCACGATTTTTCGCCATGTTCAATTCCCCTTGTACATAGAGTGGCCCACGATTTTTCGCCATGTTAAATTTCCCTTGTACGTAGAGTGGCCCAGGGGTCCCTGTAATGCTAATTCCCATTGTACGTAGGGTGGCCCCATTTACTACTTACAATTAATACCCATATGAGACCTTTTGAAATCGTAAGAGTAATTGAGTATGGGTTTGCTCCGAGAATGAAGCCACTTGTAATCTTACGGCAGAACTTAGAGAGGTAGATTCTATGGAGAGACAAAGCTTCGAAGGTCAGTAAGCTATTTGCTTGACTTCTGCAGAATATTGCGTCTTCATAATTGTGATTATTTGTAGTATGTACACTTATTTACTAGGATCGTTTAGTATGCAGAATTATCTTTGTAGTGTTTCATTTATATGCATGTTTGAGAAATTGGCTCAAGTTTAGTTACATAATTATTAGCTACACGGCGGAATTATGAAGATTGTTAGCTTGTGATCAGAATTAATTTTGTTATTCGCTATTCAGTTACTTTGTAGTAAACCAGTGTTTTTATTAATGCGTTATGTTAGAATTTACACATTCTTTAATTATGAATTTGAAATCGTGATTTAAGTATGTAAGATTAGTTACTATGGACACATGCATATATCAGAGCATCGAGTTTTGAATATTTGCGTACTTTGTATTAGTTGAAAAGTAAAGAAATTCGTCTGATTATTGTGATATTGTTTAGTATAACGGGATGAGGAATATGTACTGTTGTGATGCAATTAATGATGTATGTATAAGAAGAAATTAATACGGTGGTGTAATATGACGTTTGTTTTACAATATAAGAAAGCATGGGTATCTTGATGTGAATGAATGCGTGACCGAAGAAATTTAATAGCCGTTATCTGATGATACGTTGTGTGTAGTGTGGGATGAGAGGTGTAAGGAAAAAGATTGTACCGTCCTTGTGTTTTCACGGGACTCTTTTAGGGGACAGAGCATTTTCGGTTCCATTGGGTCACAAGTCTTCAAGAGTTGGAGACGGAATTGCGACTGTAGAACTCGACAGAAATATAGTCGTGCGGGAGAAAGTAGAGGAGGAGATGGAGTCTAGAGAAAGTCGTGGATGAGGAGGAGAATTAATTTGGTGAAAGTTCGGGGAGGAAGAGAAGAAATGTGGAGAAAAAAGAGAGAGAAATGATATAACAGATGAGTAGAAATACAAGGACAGGTGGAAGTCAATCTCACACTGCTAATCAAGTGGTGCAATAGGCTTATTAAAGGATTGTAATTGGAAATTTGAGTCATTTGATTATTGAATTGGTTTTAAATTGTTATTCATTGAATGTCATATTGTTTTGGTATATTTAGCCATCTAACCCTCAGCATTGCTGACTGGGAGCTCGGAGCTTTACATCTATCTTTCACTAAATTTAACTTCCAACACAATAGAGCCTTTGTGTAACTTATATAATAGTTTAAGTAAAATACTGGGAGCACCCAAAACCAAACCATATTGTTCGTCACATATTTTAATATAAAGATAAAGATGTCTGACATGCTGAAAGTTTTAAACATGTGTATATATGTAGCTACATACCACTATAGTTACATATATTAATTCATGTTAAGTCTATGTGACTAATGGTGTGGTGATACTTGAATGTGTGGAAGTGGCATTTATAAAATAAAAGAAATATTTTCTAACATAACCTGTTACAAAAATTAATGACCACGTGATAGATAGGTCTTCATGACGAAATGTGTTATCCTCGTTAGATTATTATTATTATTATTATTACACCCTTTGCAGCTACAAAATAAATTATCCATGAGGAAGTTTTATTTTATGATGAGATGATAATAGAAATCTGGGCACGATTGTTTAAAAAGTAAAAAGGAATTGCCATTGCACATTTCACCAAATGTCTGACGATAGTTGCGAGACTGCTGTCGTTTTGTGACCCTTAGAAATGAATCTCTCTTAAATAAATTCTAGCGTTCGTTCTGCAGCTTCATGATCATTGCTGAAAATGACTTTATTTTGCATTTAATTGTACTTTTAATCTCACTTTAGTTTATATATATATATATATATATATATATATATATATACACTTTTCTTTTAGTTGCTTACATCTGTCCCCAACGCTTTTGTGTTTTTCTTGTTATTTTGTGTTTTTGTGTAGGTTTTAGTTTTCTTTTAACAATTAATGTAATAAAACCGAGAAAGTCAGTTATGTTACATTACGCTATAATGAAATACAGTTTCCTATTTGTTTGTTCTTACAAGGGAAGGAGTAGAGAAAATGGAAGGTATTCAAAGCAGTAGAAATTGAGCCAAATTCAAACTTAATTTTAGTAATGTGTTGGCTAAGGCAAATTTCTAGCTAATTGCTTTCTTTCAAAATTATGTCGTGTTATTGAGAATTTAACATAGTATTATGCCGTTTATTACTGCTACTACGACTACTACTAATTTTCCAATGTAAGGGAAGTAACTCCGGAATGACTATTCAGCACGTTAAGTAGAAATATGTGTATACAAGGTTAAAATGCTGCTCTACAACCAAGGTTAAAGAGGAGTAACTCGCTAAGGAATATCAAAGTCATTAAGGATTGTATAGGAGTGTGTGTGTATATATATATATATATATATATATATATATATATATATATATATATATATATATACGAATACATAGAAACAAAAAAGTAAAAATAAGATAGTGTATGCTTATTTATTTATATATAATTAGCGTATTCAGTTTAGTATAATGGACGTTTCAATGATGAGGTCCAAAACGGATTCTCAATGTAACTACATCATTATGGATGTTAATATTGAAGTAACTAGAGTTATATTAGTCATACTGTATGTCCAAACAATAATGCACCTCTCTGTATAATTAAGTTGATGCTATTTTATATCTAAGTTATATACATGATGTAAAACTCCGAATGTAGGTCTCAGTGCATTTCATTTGAAATTCATATACGTATTCGACGTACAATTATGTTACATATATATGTAAGGCGATATCTTAAGGTCCCTTAATCCAGGCATAGCTTATCTTGTCTGGGTAATAAATACATAAATCAATAAATAAACTCATTCTTTTTCAGTCTGTAACTGATTAATTTCCTGAATAATACAAATCCGAGAAATGGCTGAAAGTGACAAAGATTTGTAAATGAGGCAAAATTAAAAATGATGTGGTACATACATGCACAATATACAGGTTGCTTACACTGTAAATCTTGCTAGTGACTTTGCCATCAACGTCTATGACGATTTATTCAAGGAAGGTTCTAGTAATACAAGTCAAATACTTGATCTGTACAAGAAGATATAAAATAAACCATTGTAGGAATGAACTACAGTACCATCTGGAAAGAAACAGCTGTCAGATGCAAAACATTACACCGCTATGAAATTGCATGAGGGAAAGGTAGTTCCCATTTGTAACAAGCTAATGTCAGATCCATGATAGCATTCTATCAACTACTATTGATAAATACCGTATCATTTCAACATGATTCCATGAAAAGAGGGGATATAATAGTCATTGCTGTTGATGTTATGCACAGTCACTACCGTAATGAATACAAAGCCTATAATGCATAGTCTCGCCAGACGTGAGTTGTCACTAAACGCCATTTCCGACTGACAATATCCTACAGTTCCCCGAGAATGACGGGATATGAACGACATATACAACATATTCATGTGACGAACAGGTAAGAAAAGCAGAGACAGTAACTGAAGATTGCAACGAAATAATCCAAAGCGGAAAACTGCCATATACACGAAAATAGTTTTTTATTACGAGACTCTTAAGCGATTTAATGGGCTATCTAAGTGGTACAGAAGATGCCAACGCAAAAATAGATTTCTTTAAACCTAATACCGAAATACACAACACGCATATTAAATAGCTGCAATTGATAATAGTCACCAAGGACACAGACACAAAGAGAAGAGATGCATTGCGAAAACAGTTATAGACAGTTTGAACTAATCAGGCCCAATGAAAGGAACATCTAATACAGTTGGAGAGGAACTTGTGGAGAACAATTCAGAATTGAGGAGAAAAGTTCCATTAGGATAAAATCTGAAATAACTGTTCTATAGAAAAGGGTGTAACGATAGTTGCTATAGCTACAACAAGATGAATATTGTTTTGTTCAGAGCAAATTTGAAGCACCATCTATTCCTACCCCTCGTACTCAACATACAACAGCTGAGTCACTTGTTGCACACAAAAGAAAAATAGAACTTTCATAATCTTGTCCATAATTAGTTTGTCTAGACAAAGAGCAGCAACATCCATGTAATTAACAGCGTTGTTGTAAACTGGTTTTTCAAGACTGTTTTTCAGATTCTTTCTTTCCTTTCTTTAGATTTGTGTTGTTTGTTTTGGCAATAGCTATTGACATTTAGATCAAAGAGTCTATTATAATATGAAAAACGCTGTATCGCTGAATGTGAGAATGTTCGAGGCAACTCATCTTGCACGGATGATGCAATGACGTTTTCCTTTGAGAGAACGCCACATGCAATCGGGTCAAATGTAGTACTGCCAGTTCAGGACCAACGAATGTAGCTCTTGTCTAATTTTAGGTCATATTTTCCTCTCTCATTTTGGTGATGATAGAAGAGTTATATTGATGCATATTTTGTAGGGATTTAAAGGTAATTGTTTATTCTTGAGAATATCAGCTTATTGTGTGGTTGTCTGTGTGTAATTTGGCGACAGTGTACCTAGAGTAATAGGTCCTTGGTGATGATCCAGAAGTGAAATCTGTGTCTCATTGTATGTTGCTTTGGTTACAGTCCAACCTGTCAAAAAAAAAAAAAAAATGCCGGTGAACCTATGACAAGAACTTCACTGTGAAGTCATCTTTGAAGGTTTTTTTTAGATTAACGTATGATTTGTATTGATTGTCACACAGTGGAATGTCTAGTAATGGGAAATAATGTAGAGGATATATTGTAAATTTAAATATGTCCTGGGTCCATATGCATATTAGAAGTTCTTAAAAGGTTTTAAAGAAAGACGCACAAGAGTTCCCACGACCATTAATATAAAAATGGCTGCTTGCTTTTTTATTTCTTGGTCGATGTTGTAATTCTGGCGCTTCTAAATTGCTCGTGTTGTTTGCATGTTTGAGAATCTGATGCAATTAACATACATAAACATAATAATGTAATCGTCATAATCCTTCTTTATAGACACATTGCATTTTATTACATCGACAATGTCTTGTCCTACTTCGACATGCTTTTTACTAGGCTTTGAGATACATTTTGTTGGTGCAGCATTACTGATTGTCGGTTTTTACCTCCAGTGGAGAAGAGCCAGTGTTAAATATTCTGACTATTACCTGCACAACGAAAATGCAGATTGCATATAATCAGACCGATTTACTTAACCTTTACGTACTATTGTCTGTCAGACTACTCTTAATAGCGGTGCATGCTACTTGAGTATTGATTGTACGGTTTAAGTCCAGTTGAGAAACGAGTAGCTGGTGTTTGTAAATATTTATTGCGGCCATCAACGTTTTAAATGCGCCAGATACTGTTGAAACAGAATGCATATTAAATGTTTTGTTTTGATCTGTGTACATAGCCTGCCGATTGCGCATGATCTGAAGGTTTTACTTAAAATCGAACCTCCTTCGTCTGGTTCTTCATTACAATGTTGCCGGCAAAATTCTGTCTAACCTGTATCTTCATCTTTATCGGTCCTATAATTACGTCTGTCTGATCATACTGTTTTCCAATATTTACAAGTAGCAACAGTACATACAGTATTTCAGTTTTTGAGGCAGGTAACACAAGAACACTAAATTGTATTCTTAATGTCCATTAGGAACTTTAGTCCAGATATTTTTAGCATATTGTGTCACCCATTTTATCGGTCGTACAAATCACATAGGACTATGGACCGGATTAAGCCGCTTTGTCCTACTACTACGCATGTCTCCTGCTCCTGGCAAACTTTCAAGACCACGTGAGCAGCCATTTCAAATGAAAAGTGTAGTTGAACTCTTCAACTTGGATAAGAATTTACATTGATAGCGGTATTTGTACCATTACTTTAGTAAGTACACCATTACTATCTGCCAATTAACTCATACATGTTATCTAAGCAACCTCTTATACTATATAATCCTTGTATTTTGAACAGAATTGTTTGCATGTAATACAGTTAACAGGCCATAATAAATCAGAGAATTTGAGACTAAACCAACAAGGCAATGGATATTATGTTGTGTATGTTAGTTAATATAGAGATGACTGTCTTTTATTGACTGTTTTGTGGGCGTGTGACAAATTAGTGCTTTTTGTGTGAACAAACTGAATTTTGCAATAGGCCTGCTTGTTTTATAGGGGACACGTAGACAGAGTTGAAGTGACTTCATTACAAAAATAACAAACGTTTCACCTTTTTGATGTTTTTTTCACCCTAGGAAATGGCTTTGGTGGATTTTTAAGACACATGATGTTCTTAACAATCACTGAGCTTCAGCCGCATGTCTAATCTGATTAAACATCCAGGTGTCTGGCCTACATAACAGTCATACATCGGTACAAGTTTTTGGTCTTGTGACCTTTGGAAGTTTCGATCTGCACATATTTAGTAACCTGTATCATAACCATTGCGTTTCGTTCAAAGAAGCGTTAATATTGCAAGTGATAGGTTTTCAACACTTTACACGTTAAAAAATGTCAATTCTAAGAATTGATCGGTGAATCACAAAGTAAAAGGAATATGACCTCATCTCTGTCCATCATATCTACATATTATAAGCAGATCTTGATATTAAATAGTCTGCTTGAAGTCAGCATATAACACAGTCTCTTCACAATACTTAAAAAGCAGATTACACCCATTACAATTGTACGTTTGTCTCCTGTATAGATCTGTGTACCTGTTGTAAGTTCTGGCTTATTGCCATTTCAGCACATGATAATTGTCGGCCGTATATTTGTTGTGGTAAGAGTCAGGGAAAATCACGGGAAGAACCACAACCAACGGGAAGCTAATGGTAAACTTTCTCAAATACCAACCTCTTCAGACAGAGGAGATATGTCAGTGATCAGTAAGGGCGAAAGCTTTTGACCACTCGCCCACTCCTGGTCCCTCGTGTGTACCTAATCTATATCTTCTGATTCACTTTCTTAGGTATGCCACATTCTTCTTAAGGTAAATTTTACATTTTGCTATGAGGTACTAAGAAAAACAACGATGATTGCTATTTCTCTAATTAAGACAGCATTTGTAAGTGATATTCTTTATATCACATAAACTGTTGTTGAATTTGAAGATATATTAATTATGAAAGAGTCTGAGGGTGAGTATTCCTTATTTGGTTGACATCACATGTGGTTTTGGCAGAGCTTAAAGGTAGTCCAAAATGGGCCTTATCACATTCATCTTAATTATTTAGGTTGAAAATGGATGATCTGGCATTTCGTGCATCTGCGTGGCCAGAGAGAGACAGAGAGAGAGAGAGAGAGAGAGAGAGAGAGAGAATTATGTTTAAATACGACATTAGAAAAAAAAAGAGATAAAAAGAAATAAAACAATACGTAATGTATTATAGCGAAAAATACAATTGAGGCATATTGTACATATTCGATAATTATCCTTTATATACGTGCATTCTGGTGATTATCTATTGAGCACATTATAATAAATCCACTTGCTTATCGTGACAACTGAATGCTGATGCATACAGTGCATGTAATATATGTCAGTATATATACAGTATGAACCGTTGGCATAAATAGTTTAAAAAATAGAAAAAGTCCACCCCACACCGACACACACACACACACGCACACACACACACACACACACACACACACCGTTTTTCTCTGTCTCTGTCTCTCTTTCATATGGGCTAACGATGATAAGAACCCATTTCAGCTTTATCAGCCATAAGTTTGACGTTATAAGTATGACGTTATCATTTGTGCAAGCCTAGGAGGGGGATGGAGGTTAATGTGTATGGAACACCCTATTCAGAAATAAAAAACAAAAGTAGCTGTGAGGTGTGCTTATGTGAGAGTTATAGTTTATCCAAGGGTTAACAAAATGTTGCGTCTTTGGCAATATGTTGCATTATACTCATTCATGTCTAGGTCATATTTTGTTTTTAATATTCTTTTAAAATGTGATACACATCAATGGAAACATACATCTTGTGCCTGGTTAACTCTTACCTATGTCTTGTTTCAGATTATTTCTCATATATGGAGTACTTGTTTCTCCTCTTTGTCAAATTAACAGTCTAACATTGCTCTTAAAGTCGTTGTGCAGCCTCCTCACATCCTTGAACAATATTAATTCACTCCCAAGGCTTCTGTTATAGAAGCCTAAATTTAGGTTCGCACGTTTCCCTAAATTAAGTTAAGAACATTGATTTGCATGTATGTTAATATGTATATTTATGAACTAATTGACACTACATGGCTATTATATTAGAGGAAATAAAAACACTACACATTATGTATTTCATTCATTCATCTCTTTCACACCTTAAATGCCATTTTAGGAAATAAATTATCTCAGTTGCATTGCTTGCTTATGAAATTGATTAGAAAATGTAGTGTGAAATATTATGTTTAATCTAAATCTTGATGGAAATACAAATACAAATATTGTATAATCTGTCACAGCAAAACTTAAAACGTTTAAACATTGTTATACATATTGTGCTGTGTTTGGCCTAAGTGTATTGTAAATGAATTTGACTTAAGTGAGATCAGATGTTTTACACTTTTATGACCGCTCCGGTGGCCTAGTGGTTAGAGCGTCCGCCTCGGATGCGGGATGTCGTGGGTTCGATCCCCGGCCGAGTCATACCAAAGACTTACAAAAATGGTACTAACAGCTGCCTCGCTTGCGCTCAGCATTAAGAGATTAGTGTTAGGACTGGTCGGCCTGGTGAGCAGCAGGGGGGGCGAATCCGACATTTTGTCCAATCGTTATTTTGCTTAATTATTACTTTCTGCACTCAGCGGATCCGGTGTCGTCAGCGCCTGGTAAAAAAAAAACGACGTCGTCGTCGAGGGGATCGTCCGGACGTCATTTGGTTTAATTAATACCTTCTGCGCGCAGATCCCAGCGTCGTCAGCGTCCGGTAAGCACATCGACGACCGCGTCGATGTCATCGCCCCCCCTGCTGCTTACAATGAAAATTATTTACAACTAACCGAATATTTGGTCAAGTCCGATACGATATCGTGTCCGAGGGTCATGTAAATTTATCGTTACAAATCCATGTGGGGTCGACTGAGCATGACTAAAAAAGTTTCGAAAAACATTAAAGTCCATGTCACCGCCGCACCATGTCTGCCAAATATTTCGTAGCGTGTGTGTATCAATGCCGTTGAATACAGCAAGAATATTACAGTTGTCTCTGATTACTTTTGGAATCTGAGTGTATCGTTGAGTGACATATATCACGTCAGTGTTTTTATGCCTGCCTCTGGAAAATATCCTAGCTGGGTTTTTTTGATTGTCTAACATAACATCATCGTACACGACTAGATTGTTAACGTCGCCATCAATATCATCGATACCTGGTGCATCATTGATATCTGTAATAAACTCGATGACATTTTTTTTAGCGATCGCTGATGCATTCTCGTTGAAATCTTTCAACACCTCGTAGCATCGTTGATCATCTACGCTAGGGGCGATTAAATACAACTTGTCCCACTTCATCCATCTCATTATTAAATTAAGTAGCAATTGCGTCTTGCCGGATCCAGATGGTCCGATGATAATCATCCGGATCGAGTTTGGTAACGCTGCAACATGCTTAACTGGTTCTCTTGTTTTAGTCGCTGAAAAGTCAATTATATTCATGTCTCTATACATAAATTATGGATCTATATTGTGTAAAGTGTAGAGTGCGTACTGGCACAAATGATATGACAACCGTTACAACAAGAAATAACAGATCGGCGCTTACTGGCAAGTGTGTACAATGCGGTATAAAGAAATTTAGATTTATTTCTATTAGACCCGGAGATGTTTTAAAAAAAAGCGAGGAGGTGATATTGCAGCCAAGTTATCAAAACTCCCCGGAACCCCGTGGGCAAAGTATCCAGGAGAAAAACACCTCCCAGGATATAGCTACTGTGGCCCCGGAACACGATTAGATATCAGACTCGATGATCAAAATCAACCCAAACCCGGTGAGTATCCAATAAACGCTATCGATAAGGCGTGTCATGCTCATGATGTTGCTTACTACAAAAGTAGCGATCTGCAACAGCGTCATATCGCAGATGTAAAATTAATTCACGCGTTAAATGCTATTCCTGATAAATCCTTCAAAGAAAAATTGGCCTCATGGTTGGTAAAATCGGCTATGAAAGGTAAATTAATGATTGGAAGCGGAGCTTCTCGCGCTGGTAATTGAAAACGCTAGCGTTTATAATAACAACATGGAATCCATCTATTATTCTCCGAGAGGATACTGGAAGGGGAAGGCCGCAATTGGTAAGCTTGCAAGCGCTGCAAAAGTAACGAGGGCCACTGCGGCTAATTGGTTATCCAAACAGGCTATATGGCAAATCTATCTACCACCGCCTAAACAAATCAACTTCTCGCGCTTTGATGTCAGCGTACCTAATGAGGTTCATCAAGCTGATATACTATTTTTGCCGCATGACAACGGTTACAAATACGCGCTAACCGTAGTTGATGTTGCGAGTCGATACAAACAAGCGGAGCCGTTGAAAACAAAGTCAGCAACTGAAGTGGCCAATGCGTTTGAAAGAATTTATCGAAGAGGTCCTCTGCGCTGGCCAAATCTATTACAAGTTGATCCTGGTAGTGAATTTCGCGGCGCTGTTCTATCAACGCTGAAACATCATAGCGTCGCGATACGACGAGGTCATACTGCGCTACATCGTGATCAGGCAATTGTTGAGCGATTCAATCGGACTGTTGCTGAACGGTTATTTGGATATCAATACGCGAAGGAATTCATCCAAGAAAAACGATCTCGTGAATGGGTCAAAAGGTTGCCAGGCGTAATTGCCGCGTTAAATAACGAGATTACCCGAGCAATCAACATGAAGCCCAGCGACGCGATTAAAGAAAAGTATATACCCGGAAGATCAAAAACAGATAGCGTTTCCAAGCCGATTCTCGGCGATGTCACTGTTAGATATCTGTATGAACCAGGAGAGCTTGAAGGCGGTAAAAAAAGAGCTACTGATCCTATCTGGAGTGTTACCACACATAACATATCAACGATAACACGATCAACTGGTAGACCACCGATCTATAGACTGGATTCAACTGCTCCTCAGCGCGGATTTACACGCGAGCAACTACAAGTGATACCTGACGATACTCAATTACCCCCGCGTGGTCTTAACTAGCGCCGTTGCGTCTATTGCACTCAAGACATGTCAACCTCACATTGGTTTTGACATGACCGAGACTGTTATCGATCCTATCCACGGTAAATTGGCGAGTGTCTTTATCCGAATAGCGCCAACTCATTATACAATTGCAACTCGCGCAGTGATTATTCTGTTGTTGTCGTAACGCAATTATTAATTCGGCATCAATATCAAAATGCCGCTGTTTTTGTTTATCCTGTTGGCGGTAACCCGAGAGTTTTCTATCAATGACGCTTGCATCGATGGTGACTCCGTCACTGACTCCGTCAATAACAATTCTTCGAAGCTGATTTATCCTTCGTACTCTGGACACTGCAAGATAGACTAGATTCGACCATTCGATGCGATTATCAACCATCCAAACAATTGTATCCGTGATAGTCAGTCCCTGCGAGGAATGTATTGTCGTTGCGTATCCTAGCGTCCACGGGGATTTATCAGCACGTAGCGCGTCCTCGACGACGCTGATATCAACGAGCACGATATCATTCAGCACGAGAATTTGTTTTTCTGTCCGGCCCGGGATTTCAACTTCAATGTTCTGTCGCCGTGTATCCGCGGGTCTATAACATAACGGCACTGGACGCGTTGGAAACTTTTCCTTATGCAACGTAAACAACTTCCGCTGAAGTGTGTCTCTGACTATCTTTCTACTCGCTACAATCAAATCGTTTGGTCTCCATGTTTCGCAGAATTCATTTAACGGCGTTTCCGGAATCACCTCGCGAATTATTTCACACTGAATTCTATCCGGCTGTAATCTGATTAATTTTTTAACCCCGCGCAGTTGTTCATCAAGTGCTCGGTAATCAGTATCGGTTTCTTCATAATAGTCCACAAAACCCCTTAACCAATCATGTGGACCCTCGCCGACAAATGGTGGTGGTTGGCCATGGTCCCCACACATGATTACCGCTGTATTCGCGCGCAGCAACCACTCAAGAAACATTTGTAAAGTATCTAACGAAACAGTACATATCTCATCCCAGATGATAATGTCGGGAATAAATTTTTCCCCCATTCGATCAGGAGTCCACTCACCGCCGCTGTATCGAAAAAAGCTGTGATAAGTAACGGCGTCAACATTTCGTTGTTTTATCTCTCGCGCTAGTCTATGGGTCGGAGTAAGCACGATTATACTTGCCCGCGTTCGAAATAATTCAATTGCCCGAGTCGTCTTTCCTGACCGGCCACAGCCGCTTAAATAAACCGTCTTGTGTCTACAAATTGGATCAGAACACGGTGGTGCATTAGACCATTCTGACAATTTATCGCCGCGTAGGTAATTGTTCTCAACGGTGACATCTGCTGACGGGGAATAATCGCGTCGTATTTCATTTTTAATTCTCCATGTACCCCAACTCTCGTCCGGACTAGTAAACTCGGCTACGTTTTCCTTATACGCTACGTCAACATAAAACGAATCAACGGCTACTCTAACCGCGGTGTCGGGGAATCTATTTATCATCGAGAATAAATTGATAGCGGCGTAACCCAGCATAGACGCCCTCAAATGCGGGTATGCCGGGCTGTCTCCATCGCTGTAGGTAACAACTGTACCCAACTTTGTTCCATTGGACAAGAAAGCTGTTTCGCAGTTCACGTATCTATTTTTCGCCACTGCGTCCTTGATTACGAAATCATATTCTGCGTCATCTATAATCAGCCGTGAGCAATATCGTTTGTAGTCACAGTTTTTTCCACCTTGTGTGAACTTACCAATTATTCTTCTACCGAGATCTTTTGCCTCGCGGTTTCGTTGGTTGAATATCTTTTTGGACCATTCGATGATATATTCCTCGTTGGCATCAACGTGTGCTCTGGACTCGTCAATTATGCTATCTAGACGCTCTGGTTCTGGTAACCAGACTTCAGTCTGCGCCCGATATGATATAATCGCGTCACTGACAATCAACGAAACTAGCATTTTACAATCAATCATATACCGTAGCAGCGCTATTGGCAACCACTTCTTTTCAGCCATGTGTCTACCGATCCAAATATAGCAACAGCGATGAAGTCCTGCCGCGAACTCAAATGATACTATGCGAGCGAATCCGGTTAAATCAAAATCAGGCAGTGGTCCATTAAAAGCAACACGAGTCATTTCATGTCTGGGGTGTCCAAATCGTTTGAAATACTCAGCGGCGGATCCATACCCGAGAAAACTCGCTGGATAACAGGCAACCATATCAACGGAAATCATAGCGTCGCGGTTGTATTTAGTGTTCCATAGTCCACCATGATAGTATTCCAAACAACTGGATTGTACATCCGGTAGAAATTCCTTGCGCGTTGGACTCCACGCATTTTTCCTTGCTGCAACATGAGCTACAACCGATGGAATCGTAAAACAATTTGTTAGCAGTTGTTCATCATGCTCCTCAAATTCTATGGCGGTTTTTTTCATCCTGTTGTGAAATGCTTCAGTGCGATATAATTCACCGTTTGGTCTTACAAACTGATCAAAGGTATCAGCGCTGCGAAGTAACCACACTGATACAGGGTCGTTTTTACACAAATAAGCGATAGCATCAAATAGTTTCCTCTCCGCGAGAAAACCATCTTGTATAAATTCCCCCGGGATATACTTTACCGTTCTATCCCGTGGAAACACTGTGATCGCGGGCGTCCATGCGTGTTCGTTATGATCAATAATTTTGATTGGGGCCCCATTTGATTTGTACTTTGATTCGTATAATACTTCACCGGTTATCGTTGTAACGGTTATTGGAAATCTCAACGACGTTTCTAATCTCGCTATGTCGCTGATGGTTGCTCCTCGCTCGCGCACTGTCTCCTCCCATTGGTTTATTTTACTACGTCGTAAATCAGTCAATTTATTTCCTCGACACGCATTTGTAAAATGCTCTATTACTCGTTCTGCTACACAATTTATCCCCGTTGACTGTTTCATCGGCGCTAGTTTTCCGATATCAGGTTTCTTATTTAACGGGTATATTCCATAAACAACTGCTGTTTCAGGATACGCTCGTTCATAGTATGGTCTGTCAATTCCGGTTAACAACCCCGGCTTGGAGTCGCGGCTAACAATGACTGTTTTCTTTTCGCTGAGAACTGGTTCAAATTTATCACGTATGATCCAATCACCTGATTCCACCCGGACAATGAATTTTACTCTGAAGAAATACCTTTTACCGTCAAGTTGTGATATTATCGTTGCTGCGCGGTTGTCGTTCATGGTAGCATCAACAACACCATCAATTCGAAATGTTGACCAACTATGAGATGCACCATCACGCTTGAATTCATTGATACAATCGCGTATTTTACTCAACAGGGTTCTATCGTTTATTAACGCTTTTGGTGCGTCCTTGAGGACTCTATCGAGATTGAACTTAATATTTTTCCAGGGCTTAATTGCTGCTAATCTCTCGAACTCATCCATATAATTAAAACAAGTATTTAAATGAAAGAATATAGTATAATGAATCACTGTAAATGGTTGATGATTGGGTCGACAACCCCGTGCAATAAATCATGTAGAGGTGAATTCTGCGGGTACCATTTACAAAGCGTTCGTAATGGTTCTCTTGGTCCCCTCCCGTGCTTGGTTTGCCACGTCGGTGTAAGAGGAAAATCGCAGTTGTGTATCAATTGTGGCGGAAAGCGATACAGGGAACTAAAACGCTATTATGACAAGCGAATTAAAAACGCCGTCATTGACCCCACCGCCGACTTCGTCATCAAAACCCCCCAAGACTACGTTGAAAGATTTATAATTAAACCAAATAATAAATTAGACAAATAGTATTATTATACAAATGGACCAAGAATTTCAGCCGCATCCTGTGCTCGTCAATTACGAGGCATCTCGCGACGGCATTGTTAGAAACCGCAAACTGAAGAAGCCGGTTGGTACCGTAAGTAATCAGGGGTATCTGGTGTTTGGTGCCGGAAAGAAGAAGTACCATGTTCATAGGGCGGTATTTGAGGTATTCAACGGATTAATCGAAAATGGACTTGTGATTGATCATATTAATAATAATAAGACTGATAATTCTCTTATAAACTTGCAAGCTGTCTCGCAGAGTCAAAATACCAAAAAAGGCCAAACCGGTAAATACCCAAAGAAAGCAAAACCCGTAAAGTCATTTGATACAACAACTCACGAGGAAAAAATATTTCAGTCGATGAATGAAGCCAGTAGATACTTTGACATTTGTATCGCCTCAATACGAAAAGTAGCAGAACGAGTATATCAAACAGCAATCTCAAAAAAGACCGGGCATAGAATTCGATTTTCATATGTAGATACGAAGTCACCGGCGCCTATGGCGCTGACGAAGTCGCCATGACAATAAATTGTCCATTCCGGAAGAAAACGAATTATTAAACACCTTCGGAATTGATACGCGGGGTTTTCATTTTTTTTATTTAAAAACAAGATGTTTTATAGGAATAATGAATATCGAAGACATCAATAATATATTAGCCGAGATTTCAAAATTAAAAAATCAAGGAATTGAATTATCTGATGGTCTCGACAGTGAAAAAATATTATCCGATTATGAGATTATTAACGAACAATCGAAACGGGGGCGTTTTACCCTGGCCCGCGAGTACTTTTTCATAAAACGATTACAACATACGATCAATGAAAACTTGTACCACAATGACGCAAATGCATTCATTGGACTATTCACTGCCGTTGAAATAATACGAAAAAAACTCGGACGTGTTTATGAACGACGCCGGGAGATTTCTAGCAAGATCAAAAACATTAGAAGGATTATAGACGAAAACTCCGGCGGGAAATTAGAAATTGCGGAGCAATTGCAATAATGGTAGGCGAATCACTTACTACTCGGCTAGCCAGAGAGCGGCTAGCGGCGCTTAAAAAGTTCATACCGTTACGAGACAGGGTCCGAGAGCAACTTCAAACGCGGCAGCAAATGCAAACTGATTTTGCTGTTGGAAGCGAACAGCTCTTTGCTCCGGTAACTAAAGCGACCAAAGATGTTACGGCGGCAACTGTGCCCGTCCTCGGTGCGCTTGAAAAGATAGCGGCTCAGACCGAACAAACAAAAAGGTCTTTAGAAACACTAGCGGCTGCTACAACACGGAGGCCACCGCCACTCGCTATAACCGAACCACAAGAACCTTATGTTACAATGGCCGACGAAGAAGAACTAGGTGCTACCGCAAGAGAACCAGAAGAAGAAATACCGGAAGAAACACCGGAAGAAGAAATACCAGAAGAAGAAAAAGAGAGGAATATACCCCGTAATGTACTTAAGAAGAGCACAATAGATCAAATTAGAGACCTCAGGGACAGGAGGGAAGAATTAATTGATTTTACTGCCTCCAATTTTGCTAAGAGCATACGAGATAAGGAGCATATCAATAGCGGTTACAAGAAAAGTATAAAGTCGTTAAAGGATTGGACAAGAATAGTGTATTTAGCGAGTAAACACGAGAATGCATTACTACGTGGTGATGGCCCCGATTACGACGCATTCCACAATAAAGTAAAAAGTAGAATACCAAAAAAAGGAAAAGGATACTCTGTTGGTAAAGAATCCTACGGCGTTACCTGTCCTAACAGTGTTCTCAGTGATATATCACGGCTAGAGGTACTAATCGGAGGAAAACGAGCCGGAAATAATTCTCCGGAAATAATCAATGAGGCCGCTGATATTTGCAAGCGTTTATTTGCGGGCGGTATTATGGACGTTAATGCATATCGAACGCTCATAGACGAACTCGTGGATGATTAAAAAAATTATCGTTTTTGTTAATTCTGGCCGTTTTTGGTCGTTTTTTGACCGTTTTTGGTCGTTTTTTGACCGTTTTTGGTCGTTTTTTGCCATTTTTTGACCGTTTTTTGAGGGCAAAAACCCCAGGAAATCATTTAGAGAAAATCGATGTTTTTGCTGAAAAATCGAAAAAAAACGACTATAGGCAACAAAAAACGACCAAAAATGACTAGAAATCAGGAAAAAACCGGATTTTTATCGAGGGCAAAAACCCCAGGAAATTTTGATAAAATTTATTCCGGTTTTCCACACGGCGGTGGGAAAGGGGAAAGGGGTGATCACAATCACTGGTGATCAATCACTGGTGATCACAATCACTAATTGGAAAACTGGTGTTTTTATAATAAAGATGATTATACATTACAACCACGATAAACCAGTACTCGTCTACGTGGTAAACTCGCGATTGCCTGTTTACCGCGCGTACTATGGAGATGGTCTCGGTAGCACCATTGCGGGGTTATTTACAAGAATGGCTCCAAAAGTAGCGCCGTTAGCCAAACAATTAGGAATGAAGGCTATTGATATTATTCGTGATAAGGGTATTAGTGCTATTGGAGATGTTGCCGGAAAGGCGCTTTCTGCAGCAAAGGACAAACTAATGTCGTTGGTGAAATCCAAGAGATTTTCAAGAAAAAAACAGAAACCACCGGTGATGCCATCAACGACGGTGATGCCTGCAAATGTCAGTAAAGTAATAAATAACGCCGTGGAAGAAAAACTAGAGTCGTTGGCGGCTCAGTCATCCACCAACGCGCCCATGAACACAATAGCGGGGGAGTGGTCTTAAACAGAATTCAAAGAAAATCGCAATTGAAAACATCAACATGATAAATAATAAAATGTTTGCGCGAACCGCTGATCCCGCGTTTGATATGGATGCCCCAGTGCGCAGGGATGATTCTGTCCGTGATTATCAATATTATTCTTATTATGCAGCGCAACCCGACCTACGATCGCGAATTGAACTTCAAGTCCAAGATACCAGTAGATACTTTCTGCCATGTGAAGCGTTTATCGAAATTGAGGGAGAACTCGTGACAAATGCCGCCGATAATGCACCATACGCAGATAACGATCGTGTTCGAGTTGGCTTCGTTAACAACGGTATCATGGCGTTATTTGAGAGCGCCAGATATCTTATTGACGGGCGAGAAATTGAATCAATAGAACGCGAGGTTGATGTTGCAACGACGATAATTGGGTTAGCGAGATACTCGGACGATTATACGAGATCGACGGGCCCATCTATGATGTTTGCGAAGGACACCACCGATAACGCTGATCATCTTCAATACGTTAACGTGCTGGTGGAAAGAGATACCGCAGTTGACCCACAGGCTGAAGCAAATAACCCAGACCGCAGAGCAAGACCAGACGCTAATTTCACTGTTATAAAAAGTCTTAACGATAATTACAATATGGGATTCGCAGCACGAGTAACAATGTTGCAAAGACCACGCCGACAGTTTTCATGCGCGATTCCACTCCATCACATATTTGGATTCTGCAGAAATGTCAGGAGGGTTATCTATGGGGCTAAGCATACAATCGCGCTGACGCGAAGGGGCGATGATAACAATGCAATATGGCATGCTGCTGGCGTCGCTGCCGGTAAAGTCATTTTAACTAAAATGGCATTGTGGATGCCGGTGCTGACTCCATCAGTTACCACGGAAGCACGATTGTTAGCATTTATGGAACAGGGAGGAAAATCGTTGTTGAGTTGGCTAGCGGTAACAACTGATGCTAAAGAGGATAACGTCGCCGATACGTTTACATGGCACCTGGCATCAAAACAGGGTGTTTCAGCCCCGCGTCATATTTTTATAGCGCTACAGAATAGGGAACGATTGGGCAGTCAAGAACGCAGCCATATGATATTTGATAAATTAGGAGTCAGGGATGTTTCGCTGAGAATAAACGGACAACAGGAACCATCCGAGGATATACAGCTTAATTACGGCGACAACCATGTCGCACGTGTGTATCATCGATTGCTGTCATACATGGGTCGTGATCAAAACGTCGACACCGGTTTGCAAATATCACAACTTGATTTTAAAAAGCTGTATCCGATTTATTATTTTTCGTTGGAACATCTTGATTTAACGAGACAATCCGTCGTTGATATACACTTCCGAGCTCGTATAGACCCGGCTGGTGTTAATTATAGAGCGGTTGCTGTCATTCTCAGCGATAAATCAATGCTGCTAGAAGGCGTTGGTGGACGAATGAGAATCGTTGATGCACCAGTGGAAAACATGTAATTGAAAGCACAAACACGTTTACAATAAAATGTCGTATAGTGTCGTCAGTGTAGAGTTGACTGATGGTCAAGTCAAGAAATTACGATCAAAGTCGGCTAAACAGTGCGGGACCACAATAACGCTGAAGCCGTCACAGATGGCGGGTGGTAATCATAAGATATCGTTGACGGCGCGTCAAATAAAACATTTCAATGATGCGATGAAGAATAAAAAGGGTGTTCAGGTAGATTTCTCGGCCGCAGCGATTAAAAACATGGAAAAGACCGGCGGGATATTTCCGTTGTTAGCTGCGATTCCAGCGTTGTTTGCCGCGGCCGCACCAGCAGTGGCGAAGGCGGCGGCGTTAGGAGCCGTTGGTACCGCGGCGGGGATGGCATTGAAGAAGGCAACCGGGAAAGGCTATAAAAAAAAACGATCCGTGGCCGGAAAGGGTCTAAGACTACCGGGAACTCCGTATTCATGGTACTCGGGAAAGGGTCTAAGACTACCGGGAACCGTTTATTGACTCGGGAGTCAATGACTCCTGAGTCAATGACTCCCATGTCTAATTTTGATTTAATAGACGCCGCAAACGCGCTAGCGATAAAAAACTTCAGAGGTTTTTTTATGAGGGATCAATTACCGGCGGCACCAAGGAATATTGAAACAGGCATAATTAACCTCGATGGGTCCTCCGGAGCGGGAACTCATTGGGTTGCATACGCGATTGATCCGCGTGCAATCGTCTATTTTGATTCATACGGGTTAGCCCCACCAAACGAGTTCATGCGGTATATCCGGGCGTGTTCAGCCCGGGCGTTTTATTCCACGTTGCCAACACAGCGATTAAGTGACCCACCGATATGTGGCCGTGAGGCATTGAACGTACTCGCGGCGATTTCATCATCGCGAAAACCACCTCATGTAGTTGTAAACGAATACACTAGTGGGGTCGTAGAGGCCCGGCGGGTTAATTAGAAACGCCGTTTTTTTTTACAATAACGATGATTGATATTTGGGGACGACCGGTTTCGGCGCTAAAGGAATCCACGGAAACGCTCGCCACCGATGACATAAAAAAACTAATCGAGGATGAAATCGCCGATACGTTGAATTTAACCAGTGTTGACCCAGGTGAAATAGTCGTATTTCAAGACCGCCAGGGTAAATTGAAATCCAGTAATGTGTCCCTGGATGATGTTTTAACACGACAGCGTGATGCCGCCGAGGACACTATCGCGTTGTATACCGGCGACGGACGACTCAAACCGGGTGAACATATATCGGCGGTAACATTAGTCAAAGACGGTTTTATAAGGATGGATAGATCGGTGACCGAACTCGACGCGCAGGTGAAAAAATCTGCCACCGAGGTGAAAAAATCTATCACCGATATACAGCTCACTACCGCTAGTTTTTTCGGGACCCCGACGGTAACCGAACCGAATATTACAACAATAAGGAATACTATTTTGGATTTTGCAACGCTGTCGGGCCAATTTTACACGTTGCGAAAAAATGTTAACAGGATCGATGACAACTTTGATAAATTCTTTGGTAAAAAAAATACCAAGCTGGATGAGATTACAACAACTATAAATGATATCACTGCGTATGGACAGGAAATAAAAACAATCAAAACTGATGTTGCAACAAACAAAAGGAGTGTAGACGCGCATGAACGGGAAATAGAAATAATCGGCGCTAATGTTGCAACGATCATAAATAATGTAGACTCGCATGGACGGAAAATAGAAACAATCAAAACTGATATTGTAGCGAACAAAAGGAATATAGACGCGCATACACAGGACATAATGACAATCAGAGCTGATACTGAAGCGAACAAAAAGGGTGTAGACGTGTATAGAGGGGAAATAGGAACGATCAAAACTGATGTTGCAACGAGCAAAAGAAATATAGACGTGTATGGACAGGAAATAAAAACAATCAAAACTGATGTTGCATCGAACAAAAGGAATATAGACGCGCATACAGGGAAAATAGAAACAATCGAACTTGATGTTGCAGCGAACAAAAGAAATATAGACGCGCATACAGGGGAAATAGAAACGATCAAAACTGATATTGTAGCGAATAAAAAAGGTATAGACGTGCATGAACAGAGAATAGGAACGATCAAAACTGATATTGTGGCGAACAAGAATAATATAGACGCGAATTTGCGGAGAATAGAAACAGTCAAAACTGATGTTGCAGCGAACAAAAAAGATGTGGACGCGCATACACGGGAAATAGATACACTCATTACTAAGGTTGCAGCGAACAAAAAAGATGTGGACGCGCATACACGGGAAATAGATACACTCATTACTAAGGTTGCAGCGAACAAAAAAAATGTGGACGCGCATACACGGGAAATAGATACACTCATTACTAAGGTTGCAGCGAACAAAAAAAATGTGGACGCGCATATACAGGAAATAGATATACTCATTACTAGGGTTGCAGCGAACAAGAATAATATAGACGCGAATTTGCGGAGAATAGAAATAATCGGAACTGATGTTGAAGCGATTAAAGACGGACTACCGAGAGTAGCAGAGCAATTCGAAAAAATAAAAATCCCTCATGAGAACATCATCAACACAGTATACACAATTCGGCATGGATCATTCGATTGGACTCCTACACAGAATACAGTAAATACTACCGCAACTGTTAAGGGCATTTATCGATTGACACTGGTTTCAATGATGCAGTTTAATATATTATCGTCGAGTTCATCCGGGTTTAACAATACAATATCAACAATTATAGACAAGAACGCAACTGAACAGTTTACAATTTATGCCGTTGATGGAAATTTAGCCCGGGCAAACATCACATGGTATGTGGAATTTGTAGCGAATCTAAGTAATTAAAAACACTAGCTCTTTTAGAATAAAATGACCACCAGGGTAATTGAATCAGAGGTATCACCGACGTCACATCAATATCGATTCGATACCGCAAAAGAATTCTCCGCGAACTTAAAAACGCTTTCCGAACAATACCGTGCAAAAATAAAAAAATACCGTCGTAAAATAACCGCCATCGACGCGGTCGTGTACTCGGTGTCGGGTATAGTAGCTGGCACCGGTGTTATTTTATCCACGGTGACCACGATAGCCCCGATCGCTGTTCCAATCGCTGTCTCCGCGATGACAACAGTTGCTGGAGTCGCCAACGCAATCACTAGAAAGATATCATCGTGTTTTCAGAAAAAACTCAACGAGTATACAGTAAAACATCAAATAGTATCCGACGCATACTCGAAATTATCCGGGTTGATCTCATTATCGATTGATAATTTGTTCGTATCCGATGTTGAATTCTCCACGATGGTCCAGTTGTATAGCTCCGCGATGTCAAAAATCGAGGATTTTTAACTGGAAGCCGGAACCACCTGGTTGCTGAAATTAGACACTAAAGACAACGAATAATAATAATGTCGCTGAACCCCGAAGGGTTTCAGTTGCTTCAACGGATCGCGGAGAACACCACTCCGGTACAAACAAATATGATATCGATAACGTCAACGAAACCCGAATTCAGTGTGAACTTCCCGTCGCCGGTTCCAGTGAAGGAAATAGCGCTGGCAAAATTGCGAATATATCACAGTTGGCCTAATATTCGAGCGAACGCATTTAACGGACAACAACCTAATAACTCGCTGGTTTTTGCACGGACAAATAAACCCGATGGGACCCCAAACTGGGAGGAGGTTACAATACCAACTGGGTCATACCAAATAGAGCAAATCAATAAAGAATTTCAACGCAGGATAAAATCGATCACAGGAAAAGAATCAAAAATCGCTATTACGGTTCATGAACCGACGTTATCGTCGACGATTGAAATAAGCACACCGGGGTATATGGTTGATATTTATAACAGTTCAATAAGAACCATACTAGGATGGCCTAAGAATCCACCCGCGGACGCCCCCCCATCAACTATCCTCAGATACGATAACGGAGATGGTGGTAGGCATATTGCTCCATACAACGTAAATATTGCATCGGTGATAGCAATCAATCTAGTATGTGATGTTATCGAAGGGAGTTACCAGGTGGATACCAAGCAATCAAATCAGGCTCAACAGGAATATATCCTTTATTCATTTTCACCAACAGCCCCTCCGGGATTTTTAATCGTTGAGAGTCCGATTAATCCGGTCTATATGCGATGCCATGATCGGTTTTTAACGAGAATTAATTTTAGAATTACCGATCAGTCAAATAACCTAATTGATCTGCAAGAGGAGGAGTTAGTGATCACTCTGTTTGTAAGATCATAGCAGCAGGGGGGGCGATGACATCGACGCGGTCGTCGATGTGCTTACCGGACGCTGACGACGCTGGGATCTGCGCGCAGAAGGTATTAATTAAACCAAATGACGTCCGGACGATCCCCTCGACGACGACGTCGTTTTTTTTTTACCAGGCGCTAACGACACCGGATCCGCTGAGTGCAGAAAGTAATAATTAAGCAAAATAACGATTGGACAAAATGTCGGATTCGCCCCCCCCCTGCTGCTTGGTGTCAGGATAATGTGACTGGGTGGGACATCATGCTACATGTCTGCGGCATGATGCCCCAGTGCTAGACATCACTATAAACGGCCACATTGCAGACATTGTAGCGATATGACTGAAAAATTGTTAAAGCTACGTTAAAAATCAAATCAAATCAAATCACACTTTTATGTGTAGGACCAATATAAAGTAATATATGGTTTAATGTATTTATTCTATTGTACATGATCAATACATACTTCACCTGAGGTCTTGAAACATTGCTTACACTTTAAATGCTGAACACCAATTAGCGATCGATTTGTATATTAAGCGTCAAGTCTGATCCCAACAAATTAACTTTTAATCATGAACGGTATATAATAGGAGGCGACGAAAGCAATCAAGTATGAATGGTCTGGTGTACAACACACACAACCCTACATAATATACAAGTGTAACTAATTTGATCACTGACCATAACCAGTTCACAGTGTATACTTAATATGAGCAAGACATATATCATCTGATGTGTGTTTGTGTGTGTCTTTGGATTTTTAACGTAGCTTTATCAATTATTCAGTTATAGCGCTAAGATGTCTGCAGTGTGGAATTATGGTGATGTCTAGCACTGAGGTATCGTACCGCAGATATATAGCATGATGTCCCACTCAGTCACATTATCCTGACATCAGGCCGACCAGTCCTAAACTAACATCTTAATGCTGAGTGCATAGCGAGGCAGATGTAAGTAACTTTTGATACGTCTTTGGTATGACTCGGCCGGGGTTAGATGACTTGAGAGGTCCAAGTATATGATACATTATTAGAATCATCCCACAGGATAATAGTTAGTATGAAATATTGCTCATGTACATATAACTGTAGAATGCAAACAATGGACTGTCCAGATTAAGACATTCTAAGGTAATATAATAAACATAGTTTTGATTTTAAAAAAACCCAAAACAAAATACAAACTGCGCTTTAAAAAAGCAAACGTGGATAATGCACTAAATTGTTTCCGTCTTACAATGTATCTCTCAACAAGGAGCAGGGGGACATAGGACTAGTAACCTCCGTCTCTAAGTCTGTTACGAATCAAGTTTAATATATTACAAAAAGCAACCCATTACAGTTTTCAATGATCCTTAGTAACATAAACTAAAGGTGGATTGTAGGATTGTTCACAGTAGGGTAAGCTAGTATGCTGTTCACTGTCTTATTAATATTGCTACTGTGGCCGTTGGTAGTCAGCTTTATTCGAAATTCAAATACATACTATCGTTTACCATACAAACATAGGATTCAAATTACGCTGCCTTTGAATATTTCTGCATTTCCGTATTCCACTACATAGTTATTACTTTAGCGCAAGGAAGTGTCAAAAATATTCCTAAGGAACTTTACATCTGACATTTACTGTCTTTGTTCTCGCTGGTAAATATAATGTTCAGGAAATCGCATTAAAGCGTTCTCATCCAATCCTAAAGCTCCAAGAACGTCTTCTATAGGAGTGACAACAGCTTCATATGTTTTAGCCAGGTAGCCAATTGCTATGCCAATACAGCGAAGTCTCCAGCTCTGATCAGTGTAAAATACACCAGAACCCGAGTCGCCGGCAATGAGGAATACACTCTCCGGTCTGGACTGGATTATATATTGCCCTTTCATGACATAGCTCCTGGTTCCCTCATTGATCGGAGGAAAGATATGTCCGTGTTCATGTAATAATTCCGCTTCTCTGATCCTAATTGCAACACGACCGTTATAAAATAAGTGTGATGACGTCACACCTGACACAGCACCAACTTTGATAATCTTTCCTTCATGGTTTGACAAGAATTCTACATTTTCTTTCGTCATTATTTCTCCGTTATCAAAGGTTAGAAGCTGACGTCGGTTTGGATCTGAAAATAAAATCGAGTAAAATGTTTATTTTATTATGAAAGTCAAAATGTTCAGGCCCGGAAAGGAGACTTCATCATAACGATTTGTGCCATGCTGAATTTGAAGTGTAGAACTTTATATCCGCCTAAAAGAAATACTGAACTTCTTTTTAATTGTGTTAAATTGCAAACACATTATATATATATATATATATAAGCAAGCGTTAAAACTGATATATAAAACTAATCATCAAGGTTTATATTACTTACCCAGCTTGACCTGATATACTCTACACACAATTATGTACTAAATCAATGAGACATAGGTGACTGGACATTGCTCCATTTTTAAAGAAGCGTTTAAAATTTTATTGTATGTATCAGGTCTTTTCGAAGCAACTATGCAAAACAAATTGAGTGTTTAGAGTGGATTGTTGGCACAAAGCACAAAAAATAATGTTTTTAGTAAAGAGTTCAAAAGCTTTAGAAATAATAACTTATATTATCTTTTATAGTTCTTTTCTTGTTTAACATGTCTCGCTCAATCATCTTGGATCTCTCATTAATACAATATGGAAGGCATGCTTTTTTATTAAATCAAACCGTTGTATAATAAAAACTATAAAAAAATGTAGCTACAGTTTTATTGGGCACCAGTCCACATTACTGATGTCTGTAAAGATGATTTGTAGAGATTTGCCCTCTTTGCCTTTCCCCCAATTGTATGTGCTTAAGCAATTAATAATGAGTGCCTTGAAATAAAACAAATACGTATTAACAAATATATTTTAACCATGGTTCAGCTTCGTGTAATTATTCACTCTATTATACGCTCCACCCCCACTTACCCGCTGCATGAAGATTACGAGCAAAACGTCCTTTGTGGGGAACTTTCTCAGGCTTTAGTCGGATAAGAGCAGCATCAACATTCACAAGATGATCTGGATCAATATCAAATGCAATTCTGTCGACGTAGCCGCAGATTGACTCGTCAGCAGGAATTGGATTAACTTCAGCAAATTCGCCATTAGCAGGATGAACAACGGGCATTCCCAATGCGGCTTGAATATTGCAAGGAACTCCAAAAGCATGCGCACAGGTCAAAAATCCAACATTATTTACCCCCATCTGTACAAATGGACCCACAGTCGCACTGATTTCCTTGTCATGTGGACCCATGCTATAACCCATTCGGAAAAGCTGGTGGTCACTTTGCCCTTCTGCACCTTCTTGAAGCATGGCAGGTACATAGAAACCCTCTCTCACATCGATAGAAAACGATATTCCCCCTGCGGATAGAAACGTTGGAAACGGGCATTCTCCAAAAGGGATGAATCCTTTCATTCGGCAGTAAAGAACAATACAGGTTTCTTTTTTGACCTCAAGAAGAGCACTCCTGACGTGACACGGTTTAATCATTTCTAGATTACTATATGTATTCATTAGCCAATCTGTGTTTTTAGACATAACTTCGTTTGCCTGTATCGCTTCGATCGGGGATAACACCGTTTCCAAAAAGGTTTCGCTACTTTGAACATATTGCTCTTCGTCGCTGACCATATTGTATTCCTGATATATAACAGGAAGACCTAAGAAACATTTATCTTTGAATTTCTGATCGACATCATCCCAGTAGTTGCAGACAAGGACTAGGTATGAGTTGGTACTATATCTTTTTGCAATGCTCGCTGCCCATACTGACACATGATAAGGCTGATGTGACTTGGTCAACTCTTTACAAATCCACGATATGAAATGTTTTGCCATGGTTTGTTTTCCGTCACCGTCACAGAAAGCAAGAGAATAGTTAAGGCAGTCGAGTAGCTCATCCTCATGTTCCCACTTTCGATTTTCCAAATATTGCTGTACATAAACTACGTCTTTCTGACGTATTGCGTGTTTAATATTGAACGTTTTTGATGACGGCTCATCAGGATGAGATGCTGAAAAATGATCATTGCAAACTTTAGCACATAGTTTTGATAGATTTACATTGTAACATGACGACCACAAAATTTTTCACTTAAAGCTCATATATCTTATACAGAAATAAATGAATGCATTTGTTCATTTGATGCTTAATTATTCTTCTGTGATAAACGTATGTGTGATTTTGATTTTAACGTTACGTATCCAGTCTTTTTTAAAGGAATGTGCATGCTCTAAAATAAAATGACGAATGATATGCTCCAAGATCCTGGATCATATTTTCTCAATTTACATTCTTCTTTAGTCAGACACAGATTGTGTAATTTTCACAAAGTACACCCTATTCCTTTGGGTCAGCACACACCAAATTTGTAGAAATAACAGCTGAAAATTAAAGGGTATACTGCAGGAAACATTACTCGTGTAACGTGTCATAAATATTTCCTTTACATTTTATATTTTGTTTTATTCAAAGTGCTGAAGAATTAAAAATAAGATCATTTTCAATGTCAAAAGACCAAACTGTTGATGTTTAATTAAACTTGCCTTCCGGGGTTCTTTAGCAACCATCTTCTTGGTATTTAATAATAAATGTATGGGATAAGAAGATTTATTAATGTATATAATATTTCTTTGAAACAAAAGTTGTATTAGTTAAGCTGTATCCCACTTACATATAAAAAATAACTTAAAAGGACGCTTGATATTTGGAATATGCTTATCCCAATTAATTCAATTCAGGAAAACCAAACTTTGTCATAAAGCACCATTTCATATATAAAGATATGTAAACCGATGAGCTGTGCTTTATTAAGTTCAGATCAGTTCTTACGTACGTATAAGCTTCTCCCTTTATGCCACACCTACAATATGCTATTCATTATATATTTATCTTATATTGTCTCATTAAAATATATATTTAATAATATTGCATTGCATTTCTTTTTACTCATTATTCACCACTTTCAAACCATTTTATTTTCCAAAATCATATAATTTAGGAGGAAAAGCTCTTGTATCCAGTAAATTTTCAATGTTTTACAGTGAATAAGCAAATATGGAATTTCTATTTTATTGTTTTATTTGAAACATGTATTTCTTTATTAGCGATAATGCTTACTGTCACGGAATTGTATAAATCCTTTTATTTATTAAATACATTGTATAAATCCTTTTATTTATTAAATACATGTACTCGGGTTTCGTTTTTTTTTTTTGCGTACAACGATACCCGAGGATGATTTATGTATATTATACAATATTTCGAAATAGTGAGTTCGGTTCATCCTATGCCGCACGTGCAAAGTGCTTTTAATGGGAAAAACCAAATGCTTACAGCGCACAGACAATGTATGACGACTTCGTCTCTGTATAAATGCCACACCGTAAGATTAAATCTTCACATTACGGAACGTATTGTCAGTGAGCGGTCTACTTTAAGGACTTGCACATCTTCAGCTGTAGAGGTATGTGAGTTATTAATTTTGTGTATATAAGTTATTGTTTGTACTACCACATTTATTTTTGTATGTTTGCAATGTAGCTTCGATTTACGTAGTGTAATGCAAATATTTTATATTCTGTTCTGTGAATTAGCAAGGGATTTATATTATTAGCAATATAAAGCTACATTTTTAAGAAACGTTTAGTACGGTAGGATTCTTGTCGGACACGGTTAGGTTTACTTCTGAACCTGTTTGTTGTTTTGTAATTATTGTGCCGATAATGTAATCTGTTTAACTTACCGTATATAACTTCATTAGGTTTTATCGTATATGCCCGTGTCATGCATATTACACAATGTTAGATGTATTTTCAGCTGACCAGAGTGATCATATAATGATCAGAGTGATCGAAGGGGTTGGAGTTGCCGGAATGACCCGAGTGACCGGAGCGATCGTATTCGACATAATACCAGCTACAGAGCTATCCATAGAAGTCGACCATAGCAGCTGTGAAGCTGAACCATAGCAGCCGTAGAGCTGAATAAACATTGTTGCTGGTCAAGTAGCAGGTGATCGGGAGTTGCTGACCGACATTGGTGGGCGCTGACTGATTGATTGACCAACCTGGAATATTGACGGCTTGATTGGCCAATGTGACTGGTAGTCGAGTGTGCTGGTAACGGAGTGTGTAACTCCATGCATGTAATCTTTTAGCCGTTGGCTAATTTTTGGAGTTTGGAAAACACGGTGTGTTTTTGGGACTATAAAGATAATTTGTGTAGCTGTTCCGTTTGTGTACATAATTTCACTATTTGAGTAAATATATTTCACTATATGAGTAAAATAATTCATAAATTTTACTATTTGCGTAGAATACATTAATTTGTTCGTTGTGAAATCATTGTGAATCATTCACCCCTTGTCCTTGTACTGTGTAAGGTCATTTATTTGTATTTTCATTATTAAGTCCGTGCGTTTTATGTTAATTGATCCAATATTTGGATCATATACACGCACATATTAATCATAATTATTTGCTCTTTCAAGTCCTTCGTTATTAAACATTGTATTTGTATCATCATCGAAAGTGTTCTTTGTAAATCCGAAATTCCACCCGGTTATCTTGTTACACTTGCACCATCTGTATTTTCCTATATACCATATAAAGGTACAAAAAAATATAAATCAAAATTACACATATCTAGTAATACTAGTATCAAATGCGGCATATATTTGCTAAAAATGTTCAAAAGAAGCTGTGCAGAAACCTAACAGATGTGAGTATTTGTTACAGTATTATGTATAGAAGAGTAAAATGATGGCTATTAGCTTTGGTCCAGACAGTGTCAGGCTTCTTTGGACGAGGCTACTCGTCAGTACTCGCGTAATTGTTTAAGGAAAATACAGCTGATAACTTTGAATTGACGAATCGGAAAACTTGTATGGTTCAGAAGCAATAAATAACCTTCATGGACCCTAGTTTGAGAATTCACGTGATTAAATTGCTTGTATTTTTTTACTACTGGATTCCTCTACATAACACGAATAAGTTAATCATATTTTCTCGACTTGGAAAAGTATACAACAAATTTCAGTTGCTAGATAATTAATGCGAAAAAACTTTTGATAGCTGTACATATATACATACATACATACATACATTTGAGGATAAATATCTAGTAGACGTATTGTTTTACCAGACGTGTTATTGAGTTTACTTAAACTCCCTGCTTGTTCCGACAAGTCATTATCAGGATTGAAGGTTTTCTCTTCTCCTTTAATGAGAAAAAGGGAAAATTATTGAATCGGAATATGACTGCATGAAATGTTATCATGCTTCAGAACAGCTAATTTAGATGAATGGCCACTGCCTATTAACATAAATTGAATCAAACACTAGATATTGAAAATAATACAAAATAAAGATTGAAAAGAGATTCCAGAAAATACAAACATATGGTAAGTAATTGCTTTTAGAAGCCTCATTAATAATGATACCCCATATATCTGTATCTTTTTATCTATTTATTTATGAATTTCATGCGCACCGCTGTCTGTAAATACCATTTTATAAACTTGCTTTTTGTCTAGGGGAAGTCTCATAACGATCACGAAAAATGAAATAGTCAAGTAGTTGTTCCAGGTGAAATTAAGCATATTTGAAAGATCAACTTAATAGTTTATCTGGTGTTGTGTTGCTGTAGTTTTCTACGACTTGTTTTTATTTCTTTATTGTCAATTAACTTGTGCTTATTCACTTGCATAGTATGCAAGGACTGTCATATGGAGTTCAATTATTTAACCCAGCTTTGGTAGTAAATATGTAGATATAGATCAAGCCTGTGTATTCAAATTATCCATTATTTCACTAGGGTGATAGCTGCTTTAACGAATCGACTCAAGGCCATGCTGCTATATGCCCCGATGACCAGAATGCATCTTATGAAGGCAAGTTATTTACAATCAATAGAAACTTGTCATTTAACCAATGTGACTGCTTCTTTTTGGGACGAATACATTTTTCCACATCAGCATCAAATTTATATCATATGCATTTATTTATTACCGAAAAAGTAATTGATGAATTATGATGCTGCACTTAAAGCTTTTTTTACTTGATAGAATTTTGTTCGAGAAACTTCATGATACTTTCGGTGCATCGTAGATTAAATAATCGATAATATATGCTTTATATCGAGGACTTTGCTATTAGATTTAGTACAGCAGCGTCTTTCTTATGCAGACCAGTTTTGTTAAAACATTGATGACGGCATGCCTTACTCTAAGTATAACCTTGAAAATGCAGCGTTAACACATGCTACTGCATTATTAAAAAGTAGTGGATAAAAATTATCTTTAATGTTTTGTTGCTTCGCAATGCAATTTTGCACTATGTAGTTACCTTTTGAAGAAAATAAATTGTATGATGTGAATAATATTTCATAAATATTCTGTCAAAAGGATTTCAGTGTATTCACAATATTGATACTAATATATCAAGAATTTCAAGATGCAGTGCAGAAGAAGTTAGAAATTCTGTCTGTATATAGTACTTTATGTCTGCTTTTTATAAGATGTCAAAAGATAGGAAACTACTGACACGGAGTAAGATGCAGCTTAAAGTTATGGAATGAAAGTACAAACTTTTGTTTATCAAAAGGTATTTTATTTTGTTTGATAGTTTTCTCCTCATCCAAAGGTCTATTTCTTGGGGATACGGACGCTTGCATCGGATCTCAACATGCTCCAAAATTGTCTGAATAGCTTGTGTTGCCACTCTATCATCCAAATATTGTGCCAGTTGTAAAGAACGTTCCATTGAGACTGCTACTCTAAAAAAATATTCCCTTTGTCTCGCTGTAAAGTAGATAGCATATTATAACATAATCCGACGTTATATCTAACTTTTCATTTGTAGGTTAGTGTAATTGTAACAGTGTAGAAGATGTAAATACACAAACTCTCCTAAATTTATGTCATAAAGCAGGTAATATAAACGTACAACTATTGTATGTCTACTAAAGTGTTACAGTTAAATACTGTTATAAATGTATCATGAATGACAATCCACAATTATTTATGACTATGCCTATCTATCTATCTATCTATCTATCTATCTATCTATCTATCTATCTATCTATCTATCTATCAACCAAATTATATAAGCTCAGTACAATACCCATTTCGAATTTAGTGTTCAAATATGAAATCAATATATTCTTGACTAGTACTCTTCTATTCTTTGAATTACCCACTCTAATAATTATGTTTGTGTCCTGTCAGGTTACATTCTGTATATGAACTTAAGCAAATCGTGGAATGGACTGCATTAAATATTTTCTTCTGCACCCAAAAAAGACACTGTATCTCCGTCCCTTTATCCTATTTTTGCTACACATGGGCAACACATTAAACGCAAAGCACTAGCAACAAAAATGCTGCTTTCTAAACGATACTGGACCTAACTATTTTTAATTTCTTGCTTTGACATAGATATTTTTATGTCCAACATAAAATATTTCTGCAAGCTGAAGGAACCCTTCATTTGCTAAGGACTAAATCCCTTAGTTTGGATCCAGGTCTAACCCGCATATTATTTTTTTTAACTTAGAAAAGTTGATTATATTTTAAGTTTTACAAAGCTTGTTGTTTCTTTGCTGTTACAAATTTTATGACCACAGAGTCTTAACGTAAAGTGGGGCTCTGTCTTTCGTACCCATTCTCTCTCTATCCAATATTTTCTACATGGCTAATTTCGCTTTCACCTGGGCCAATATCTATCCTGCTGGCCATCCATTCTACTAGGACGAACAACACGGTGCCATATAACTGCAATTCTTGATCTTTGGCTTTTCTGGCTGCAGACAATGATCTGCTCTTGAAAGACTCTCTGTTCTGGAAAGATTCATGCATGGCCAAATAACGCATCGTTATCTCAAAATATAACAGGGCGGCCTCGTATGGGTATTTTCCTTCAGGCAGTGTCTTCAACAATCTGAAACATTAAATGACATTCAGAATTTAGGACTTATAACAGGAAAAAAATATATGTTTGTTTGCTCTAATGGTGAAGTACTATCCTCGTATCAAAGTGTTGAATATAGGTTACTGAGTTTGTACTGAAATTCAATTGGAAAAATTGTGTTGATCATGGTTTTATAAATCCTGAGTCTATATGAATGTTTCAGCAAATATTTAATAACCTAATTATTATATGCTCTAAATACTCATTGAAATATTAAACAAAATATGATTTCATTACATAGATTTAGTTCGTATTAATGCGAATGAATTTAAAAGACCCTGATTTTCATACACTCTCAAAATAGAAACTACAGATTCTTGCTTTTTTCTTTGGGCTGCCACCAGATATCGTCGATTGTAACTGAGCTGCTTGGCTGCGTTCCATTAGAGGTATTCATGGTGGAAAATAGTATTACCCTTGCTAGTGTTGTTGACGGAGAAGCTACATTTCAGTATGAGTCTTTCAAGTCATAAAGGTAGCAAAAAGCTTGTGACATCATGCACTATATGATCTGAACTACGCCAGTATTATAATTAAAATTAAATTTTGATGCAATATATTAATACAAATGCAAAATGGAAAAGAAGTGAGTTGCCGTAAAATTCAAATTGCAGCAAATACTTTGTTAACACACATTGTAATGACAAATATATAACTCTTCATCAGTAAGAAACATGAGGCTTGTTAGTGCTCGCTTTTAACTACGTGTTTCGCTTAATTGTGAGAGGGTGGTAGTTAATAAAGATCAAACTAATCAAGACAGTGATCGATACAGTTCGTTAGGTGCATACTTCTCCATGGCACATATCCAGTGTTTCTCTTGATATCCTGTTGTCTTGGTGAAATCGCCAGTCTCTACAGATGTCGGACTAAAATAGCTGTATATATATGTCAGCAGCTCCTGCTTCTCAGGAAGTTCATTTTGCGGGAAGTTGGCAATCGTCTCCACAGTAGCGTTTGACTTTTGCATACACTCCTCCCAATTTCTATCTGTCTTTGCTGCAATGATAAATATTTGTGTAATATCCATCAAAGGTACCTTCATATTATTTTGGCGATTATGTCCATTACGCAAACACAATTACAATGGCGTGAATTCCAAACGGTTTGAAATTTACCCATCTAAAACTATTATGGAAACTAAACAATAATACGTTTCATAGACACTGACAGCATCTTAACACATTATTAATTGTTTCTATTCTCTTAAAACAAGTTGCAAAAATATTCAAATAGACAATTTCTATTTCACCATCCTGTTTATTTTGTAACATCTCTTGCACTTGTCATGTCTCATCGTATTCACCAGATTCGACCTGTTCTTTTTTCCTGTCTTGCTTACCATGGTTCGAGAAATTAATCACTACATGGAATATGAGTGGTGAGCACTGAACATTACTTGGGTAGCCATGGCGTGTATTATTGCGCTATCAGTTTTTCCAAGCTTAATAAGTTCGAGAGGGACTTCTGTGTTGCCATCTGGAGGGCTTTGTTGTGGGTTGATTATCTGCCCGTGCTCGCTCATAATTTTAGCCTTACTCGTAAAATGTCGGCCAGGTTCAACTGCGTCTTAAGAATCTTGCCTTAAATTCTTCCTGTGAGATAAACCTCATTTGGCAGCAATGAACGATACGCACACTCTCTATGTTTTGATATTATTTCAACTTTGCTACGATGGCTTTATTTTTTCTCTATGTCCATCTCCTGTTTCTGGATTTTATAATTTCAGTAAAATCATGCAATAAATGAGGAATATTTCCATTTCTCGATAGGGTGTTTCTGGGATTCAATGGTATTTAATGAAATAGCAAATGATCGCATGAGAACCTAATGGCGAAGTCATCAAGATCCGGATTGGTTATTATTCATCACAGGAATATTTCTTCTTGTCAGGTACATTTCCGCACCAGTTTGCTTATCATATATGTTGTTATTGTCGTATATAAGCTTGGAACTGTATTCTACATTAGGGACATTATCTGTAAACGACTTGAGCGTGTGTTCAAGGATATTCGAAAGACAAATTTAAGCAGGACATGATCTAATATGTATGTTTCAACAGGCGTACAATGAAACTTGTAATCAATTAAAGGGACTAAAGTTGTAGATGGTTGAGACAAATTCATCTGATAGGACAAATTATACTGAGCCTCAAAACTTGACGTGAGAAATGAATCATTTCCTCTTGTAGGTATTGCTTGTAAATTGAGTAATATTCACATTGCACGGGTGCCAGACAAATTTGCTTTTATTGTGGATAATATTATTGATTACAATAAAAGAATGTATAAACAGATTCAGCAACGTTATAGCTCTAAAATCCATTAAAGAAAAAACCTAATAAGAAACAATTGAAGTGCTACATGGTTCTTCGGCAGAGCTCCAACAAACACAGTCTTCCTTAAAAATATATACGTAAGAAAAAGCGAATTTGGCATAAAAAAGTATAATTATGCTAAATTATTATTATTATTCTTATTCTTCTTCTTATTATTATTAGACAGCCTTAGCCGCAAATCTTCACACAGGCAGCTCAAGCCATATGGTCGTCCTACACTAACACGGATCAGCAGTGGAGCTCGGCAGAACCCTTATCGATTGAGCAGCCCTTTAAAGGATTGGCACTGCTCACCTACATGGCATAAGGAAGGGACTAGTAAAGGTGCCTTAAAAATTGCCTGTTCCATCCTTTCCTAGCTAGATTTCCGCGGCTAGCGGGAAGCCTACATCATTGGTGGAATCACTTGGAAGAAAAATATGAAGATCGTTCCTCTCACCCACGGAGCATGGGACGTGAGGACGCATTTTGACAGAAGTAATGCTGACAGACTTCAGAGTAGAACTGACCTGACTGGCAGAGAGCTAGCCAGATACAATATCGAAGTTGCATCATTGAATGAAACCAATATTGCAGGAAAGGTTGAAATTAGTGCAAGGAGCTCTGACTGCACCTTCTTTTGGGGCAGAAGAGGAAGTGAGAAGCGACATAAGCTTTGATTAGGCTTTGGAGTGAAGTCAGTGTCTGTTAGAAAGGTAGCTGAACTTCCAAGGGTGCGAATGACAGGCTTAAGACAATGAAACTTCCACTATCAAATGGAAGGAAACATGTCATGATTGTCATTACCTACGCTCCAACCATGGCCAATGCGGGTGAAGCGAAGAACATATCGTGTGAAGAACTCCAGTCAGTCATAATATCTGTTCCCATATCTGGCAAGCTCATCATCCTATGTGACCTTAATGCAAGAGATGTCTCTGAGAACGTCTCTGGGAAGATGTCATTGGAAAGCATGGAGCCATTCACTGAAACAGCAATGGTCTTCTATTGATTCAGAACTGCGCTAAGCATGCCGTGCGCATCACCAACACCGTCGTCCACATCCATACCCAAAACATGACGACATGGATGCATGCATGATCTAAGCACTAGCATCTCATCAACTAGGTGATAGTCCCGAAGAGGGACAGGCATGATGTACGGGTGACCAAGTCGATTTGTGGTGCACAATGTTGGACTGACCACCGCCTTGTAGTCTCCATGCTAAACATACATATCCAACCTAAGTAACCAAAGCAATAAGATTCCACTACGGATGAACATCGCCAAGCTGAAGAACTGCAACTCCAAAACGGCCTTTGTTAGTACTATAGAAAACCGTTTTCAATCTATCTTTCTGGACACCGAGAATCAGGAGGCAGCCTGGGCGATCTTTAGAGAGCTAGTCTAGAACGCCGCTACAGAGATCTTAGGGCATCCAGACAGCACGATAATGAGCAGTTCTTGGATGAAAAACATAATTTCTAAAAGCATAGCATAATGATAACAATTCCATCTCAAAGAATGATGCCTTCAATAACATCCGTAGGAATGTTCAACACAAACTCCGGTAAATACTGGACTCTTGACTGTATAACACAGCTGCTTAAATCCAAAGATAGGTTGATAAGCATGATAAGAGGAGGTTATATGATGTGCTGAATGAAGTCTATAGTCCGTCATCATCAGAATTAGTCTCCCTTCTCTGTGCGGATAGGAACACGTTGATTAGAGAAAAATGGAGAACCTAGATAGGAAGGCAGAGACCTTCAACTGCGTCCTAAATTGCCCAACATCCATCAGTGATGAAACCACTGATCGTCTGCCCTAAGTGCCGGTCAATGAGTCACTGGATGACCCACCAACCCTGTTAGAGATACAGAAAGCAATAAGACTGCTCTCTAGCGGCAATGCTTATATTTCCGACTCAGTCTCAGCAGAGATATACAAGGAAGGCGGAGTAGCCTTGACTCACAAGCTCAATCAGCTGTTTCAGATAAGGTGACAAAAAGAAACCATCCCACAGGAATTCAAGGATGCTCCTATTATACACCTTTATATGCGCATCAGGCCTCTGATAACTACCGAGGCATCTCTTTTGCAGGCAACATAGTTACCAGGATTCTCCTCAACTGTCTCTCATCCCACCTTGATCATGGACTCCTACTAGAAAGCCATTGTGGATTCCGGAAGGAGCGTGGAACAATCAACGTGGTTTTTGATGCTAGACAGTTGCAAGAGAAGAATTTTAAGCAGAATACTTTTCCTTTTCTCCACCTATGACCACATGACTAAGGCCGTTGACACTGTTAATAGAAAGGGTCTGTTTAAGGTCATGGCCAAGTACGGATGCCCAAGGAAATATATTAACATGGTGAAGCAATATAAGCTAGAGTACTGGACAATGTTGCGACATCATAACCTTTTCCTGTCTCACACTGAGTGAAGCAGGTCTGTGTATTGGCTCCAAGACTTTCAGTCTCATGTTCACAGCCATGCTCACTGATGCCTTCAGGAATCGTTAGGTGGGAATGGGTATCATCTACCAAATTGATGGCAACTTGTTCAACCTCAAGAGGTTGGAAGCAAACACTAAGATCGCAACAGACATCGTCAGAGACTTTCTATTTGGTGACCACTGCGCCCTCAACGCTGGCTCTGAAACTGACACACAACGCATCGTCGACAGATGTTCTCTGATGCTTGCTCAAATTTCGGAAATGCGATCAAAACAAAGCAAAATTAAGTAAAATACCAGCCTACTGCACTCTATTATACGCGTGAGAAATCTAGACAGTGTACCAGAGCCACGCAAAGAAGTTGAACCACTTCCACACAACTTGACGCAGAAGACCCCGCAACATCAGGTGGCAAGACAGGATGCCGTATACTGAAGTCCTTGCCCAAGCTAACCTGCCCAGCATATACGCCATTCTAATGTAGTCACAGCTGTAATGGGCAGGCCGTGTTGCTCGCATGCTAGACCATCGGCTTCCAAATAAACTCTTTTATGGCTGGCTTGAACAACGAAAACGCAACAAAAAAGCCAGAGAAAACGATATAAGGACACATGAAGGCATTATTGAAGAACTCTGGTATTAGCTGCGTGAAAGCAGACTGCCCATGACAGGGTCTCATGGCGCACCTCTATCAGAAAAGGTGATGCAGCTTGCTAGACCAACAGGACAGCCGCAGCAGTACAACGGAGGCCGACCAAGAAATCCCGAGCCAGCGTTGATACCATACCCTATCCATACATATTGTGTTTTCCTTTCCATTTGTGGCCCTTGAGTTGGTAGGAGGTGGTTTGAACGTAGGGTTTGTAGGTAACCTTTAAATAATCATATTAACCTCAGAGTTTGCACTTTGCACATCTATTCAGGTGTTCTGATCGTATTGATGTTATGTTGCTTGTGAATCTGATCAAACATCCGATAGAACTGATGAGAGATACGTTTAATGTTTTCCCATCGTTTACAGCCCATTACTTAGATTTCCACATCGTAAATAAACTGAACGCACTCGATACAGATCGTTTTAAATGAACTGTACATTGTGCGCAACAGCAAGGAAAATGACTTAAATCGAACTATTCCTCCCTTTTTTTAAGGCTGCATGCACTTGATAAGAATGCGATCGAAACCTTTAATGAATTTTGTTTGGTTTGTTTCTTCCAAACTCAAAGTTTTCACCTTCTTTACCTTTACTACTGAAACAATGTCTGAAATAACTTTTTTTGCAAAACGTTTGCTCTCTCCTTTGCAATCTCTATGAGATATTGAAAGGAATATAACATCCGCTTGGATGATACTTTACCAGTCAGAGCGAAAGATCTTCAAGTATATATAAATCATCTGTGTTTGTTATCTTTGACAAAGTACAGTTTCTGATAGACAGAGATGACGAAGATTTATTTTTGTTCTGACAAATTTCGGTAAACTTATTACTAAACTGTAAATATTTGGGGGTGATTGATATAATATCATCTAGTATAATTATACATACATCTCAGATCTAGTTACATATCGTTGCATAATTAAAATTATAGGCTCCTGGTTAGTTGTAGGAGGTGTCTAAGTTGGAGAGAACATAGAAAATGCAAATGCTTATAAAATATATGATCACGTGAAGAGCAGGGGAAATCGGTTTTCTGAAATCGATTTTCAAACTGCTGAATTAAAAGTTATCAAATTAGACAGAATGTAAATTGTACACGTGTTGCTGCCTGGGATAACATGTAATATCAAAAGAAAGCTATTTATAATCTCATAACTTGTACAACCTTTAAATACAGTATTATACAATTTGACAACCATATAAAATAGTGACCAAGTTCGATTATGATGGATGTAATTTACATGGACAGTGGTAATCAGTAGTAATGGCCAGAACTTTCAGTAACAAATTAATCAAAACATCTACCGATCAAATAGATGTTCAATACATATTTTCGAAACTATTGTATGATGACTCATTTATTTATTTCGTTTCGTTATATATTCTTTATCGAACGCTGAATAGAAAACACAAATCAGTGCATCATAACCTGATTTAGTGAGCTTGGCTATGTAGTACTTTTAGTGAGGTACACGCCTTCTAATTGCGAAATAAAAGTGTGCAACATCTGGAAATCCGAAACGGGTAGTTATAATAATGTTACTAAAATGTGACCGAATTATAAGAAACTTAGCTAAGGGCTATTAACAACCTTTATCGATCTCCATCACAGCTTGAATGATGGTCTCTGGATATGAACTTTCTTTCCACCTTAGAATGCATTCCGCGCGTTTCTCGTTTAATTTCCTTTCTATACAGCGTTGAAGGTGGATAAAAAGTTTATTCAGGTTGTCCTCAAATTCTTTTCCTGTGTTTCTGTCCGTTTCATCTGGAAATTAAACGGAATACATTATATATAAATAGTATAATACACTATGCCTTGCTGCTCTTGTGAGTCAATAGGCTTTTAAACTAACGTTAATTTATTCTATATAAAAAAGCAAAAAATGTTCCTTCTATACTTTTACAATACTCTTTAGAAATAGAAGATGTTATGATCTGTAATTGCAATGCCCAGATAGCCTCTTAGTAAATATTCACTATTCACTTCGTACCTAAGTCAGATATTTCTTTCAAGCTTTCAAATCCACTCTCTCCAATCCAATAAGATCCGTTGTCGTCATCTTCGACTTTGTCTTTGCGCTCTAATCCGTTGAATTTCTGATCTGAAAATAAGATCATACTGAACTATCATTGCATTGTAACACATCAAATACAGCAGCATATTTGTAAATGCGATGTCGATTGATTTTTATGATCTCAGCCAAAGGTGAAAGCATCTCAAATCGTGACTTAAATTTTTCTTAGGACAATGGTCATCCAATTTTGTTCATGTCTTCATTTATGCGGTGTCCATGTAAATGATGTTGTTCCAAAAGGTACGTTGAAAACAGCATAAGTATTCTGTCCTGAAAAGTGGGATAACTTACTGCAACAGTCTGAGGTTTGTTAGCAAGTAAACTCAAACGGACAAAAATCGTGCCATGTATCTTATGAGCACGATTATCTTTTGGCCACTGTTTACATTTCTTTCCATAATTATTAAATTCGCATCATAAGTGTTTATGTGTCATGGGTAACAAATATTGGTTTGTTTCCGAATTAGGTTTCCATTCTAAACAAGGTCCTAGAAAATGAACATTTTTACAGTCTGGATTAATTCTCCTTTGGGATAATTGAATTATTGCGAATTAGGTCAGGTGGGTTGTAGTGTGACATACGTTTGGTCGAGATGAATTGCGACAAAGGTCAAGTATGGATGCATTGCAACACATAGTCCTGGGATGTATATAATGAGGAATACTAAAATATAATATTTTCTTCTATTCCTATCTTAATGTCAGAATTTTGATGCATTCTGTTATAATTGAATAGGATTTATTTATTTTAATAATTCAGTGGAATTACCAGGTGGTCATATGACGTTTGGACTAAAATATTCCCTTGGGAATTTTGTGAATGCATTCAGCACATTCTTTATAATATCATTATGATAATGAAGACTGTTTGCCTATCGGCACATTCAAGACTATTGGCATATCAGGACATTCAAGAATTAACTTCACCGAAACACTACTGGAGTTCATTCTGAACACTATATACTTTGGAATTTTTTTTTATAGCGTTTAGGATTATTTGATACATTAATTCGCACTACTGCAAGTTCGTCTTAAATTTTCATTTAATAACTTAGAGCATTAAATTATTTGTCAAATTTTACTAAAGGTGTATGTTTTGCCTGTTCTGTTATTTAGTTTAAGCCGTAGAGTAGTAACATTCGGTAAACGATTATTATAGGATTGTCTGAAATATCTTAGTGCAGTGTAAGTTAAGTAACCAGGAAGTAAATATTGTATAATGATGACTGTGCCATGCCTGTCTTGGTTGTTTACAATATCTCTGTATGAGCACTTTACAAATCGTATGCTAGATGATATTCATACTAGAAATATATTAATAACAGTCTATATTTATACCGAATATGCGACCCTGCAAAGGGATTGCATTTAATGGAAAGTCTTCGTCGTTTCATCTCAAAAATAATATTTAGTTAACTAATTCGTTCACAAAGTTTGATAAACAAACTCTGCAAGTTTCAGAACAATGGAAATGCTTTTCGTATTATATACTTTTCTTTCTAACACTGGTATCGAAAGTCTAGAGTGTACATTTCTCATCAAGAGAAGGGCAACTATTGATATGCAGTAGAATAGGATTTATGAATGGTCATCATCATCATCATCATCTTTATTTCCTTCCATGGAAGATTACATGATATAAGAATAAATCATCTGAATACAATCAATAAATATAAAAAAAAAAAAAAAAAAAAAAAAAAAAAAAAAAAAAAAAAAAAAAAAATTTCTATATTGGAATACAAATTCTTACACAATATCAATCAACAAAGTGTTCGTCAACTCATAAGTTGCAAGTTTCAGTACCTTATTTACAGAAGATAGCTGCACACTGCATGACAAAGTATGCTGCATACAGGACGAATAGCTTGGAGTTTTCTTTGTCGATTACTCCTGATGGTAACCTTTTACCTAAAAGATATTGTAGTTGCAGCTCATCTTCTGCATTAAATAACATAATGTGCAGGCTCAGGGGAAATTTATCAGTAAGGAAATCCCAGAAAGAATTTCGAAAGTTCGACATATAAGGACAACTAACACAACAATGAAGTATCAAGTCTGTATAAACATTCCCACATCTAATACACATATCAAGCTGTGTTTGTGGAACAGCAGCCCATAGTTTAGCTACATATGTAAATACCTTAGTGTGTTGTCTAGTTTTAGCCGACTGCCACACTGAGGCAGGTCGTAAGTATTCGTGTATCGAAGAGAATCTATCAAAATCTGCTTGATTAGACATACGAACTCTCCAGAGGCTATTTTCAAGACCAACAATTTTTGACCTTACAATTTCTTTCCAATTATGTTTATCTGGAATTTCAGAATGATGTAAATAATCAGTTAGATACCCGAGCAAGTCAAACTTCTTTGAGGTATAATATAAATTTGAAATTAACCCGCAGCTTGACATGCATCCGCTCAGAATGAAGTGAAATAACGCAACGTTAAACACACGTTTAGTATGTACATTGTTAGGCATCAAACACAATCTGTGTAAAAACATCAATTTTCTTCTATCAATTTCGGACTGCGCTGATGTCCATCCTAGCATTCCCAGGGCAATGTCTGATCTTGTATGTATTGGAAAACCTTGTAAATGTTTGGCAAAATACCTCAGAGTTTTATCCAATAAAGCGAGGTCACTTTTTGAAATGTTACACCATAATTCACTTCCATAAAACATTGAAGGGAAAATTACCTTTTTAATTACATTTGCAGCAACCAAAGGATTTAAACCATTCGGTTTAATGCCAATACCAAACAGACCGTGAAAAGATTTTTTCCCTTTCTTGCATGCATCGAGTATTGCGTCATGCGACGTCAGCTTTGAGTTAATCCGGTGACCCAGGTGTGTTGCCGAATCGGTGACCGGCAAACATGACGGGCCAAGATACCATTTCATATTGATAAAATTCTTGTATTGGGGTCCGAAAATGATAATGTATGACTTTGTAACACTAAGCTCGAATCGCCACTTATTACTGTAGTCGTATGCTATATCTAACAGCTTTTGTAGATTGCTAGGATATATAGCCAAAAGTGAAATATCATCAGCTAGGGTTGGATTTCCCACAGCTAAGGATCCAATCTTTGCTCCAAATCCACTATTTTCTAACTGTAGCAGCAAGTCATTTATAAATATTGTGTACATCAAGGTTGACAAAACACCCCCTTGTCTCACTCCTTGGCCAATTGAGAACCAATCTGAAAATTGCCCATTTACAAGAACTTTACTCTGTAAATTTGTATACATGTTAAAAAATATCAAAAGGGATTTACCCGTAATTCCCAACGTGAATAATTTAAAAAGCAGTCCTTCGTGCCACACGGTATCAAATGCCTTTTTTGTATCAAGAAAAGCAGCAAAAACCCGTGAACCCATGTTTACATTATATTGTACTGATTGCAACAGCACAAAACTCGCTGTTGTGCAGCCTAAACCTTTTTGGTAACCATGTTGTTGTGAACTGGGTATACTAGAATTAGTATCTTTGAGCCAAGTTACCAAACGTTCATGAATAATTTTCTCAAAGGTTTTGTAGATAACAGGCAGTAAAGTAACAGGCCTGTAACTTTCGAGGGAGTTCTTTGATTTTCTGTTACCTTTGTACAGTGGTATTACTAACCCTTTTTTGCAATCTACAGGTATGTAAGATTGATCAATCATCCGAGTAAATAAAATTGTCATACACTCGATGAGGTAGTCGCTGCCATAGATCAAATGTTCATTGCAAATTTGATCATGGCCCGATGCTTTTGATTTCTTTAGACCTTTAATGATTTCTCTTACTTCATTTAAACTGATACTGGTCTGTAAGGCCTCGATATGGCTTACTTCGTCCTGTAGACCCCGATTTAATTCTCTCTCTATAAATTCATAAAAATTTCCGTCAAAACTATGGTTTAAATTCGGCGTGTGAATGTCCTCATAGTATCTAGCAAAGCCATTTGCGATGGAATCATCATCACGGACACAAACTCCATCAGTTGATAGTTCCTGACAAAAATTTGTATTGTTCCCTCTCTTAATGTTGATCATTTTCCAAAAGTGTCTTACATCGCATTCATGTGCTTTTTCAATTTCTTCATACACCTCCCCCATATATTTTTCCACAGCCAGTTTTTGAACGTTTCTAAAGTCTCTCTTCTTATCTTTATATTCTCTGTAAGAATTAAATTGACTACCCCTCGGTCTTCCCTCATTTATCCAAGTATACCTAGCTTGTCTTTGAAGTTTATGTGCTTCTTTGAGTTCATTTGACCAATATGGTTTGGCATGATAATTGAATTTAGACTTTGGAAGCGTGATGTCGCTTGACTGCTGTATTGCATTAACAATGTGCTGGTAAAAGCTATCAACATTGTCCGAAATAGTATCTATATCTAAAGTTTTCAGGCGAAGGTCCAGCTCAGATTGATAGTTTTTCAAGATATCAGCGTTTAATTTATTCCAGGCTATGTTGTTTCTCTTCATAGACTGTCTGAAGTCTCTCCCACAGGTCACTGTACGAAGGGAAGTAAGGATAGGGAGGTGGTCAGATATCGCGTGCTCTTCGTGATCTGAAACAATGTGCACACTTCGTAATCTACCTATGCATTGATCCGACAGTACAAAATGATCAATCATCGTTCTTGCTGGGGTGAACGTATAGCGGGAACCAGTGCATATTATTAAATGTCCAGCACTCACTAGATTATTATATCGCAAGAACTCATGAAATACTCTATCTTTGTAATCTCTGAAAGTGGCTGGTTCAGCTACTGCATTGAAATCACCAGTAAAATACACGTCCCCCAGCTGTGAGTACTGATCATAGAGATTTTGAATCAACTCAATTTGCGCTTTGTAACAATCTATGCCATATAATAGGGTCGGCATATATACACAAAAAATATATACATTTTGCATATCAGGAAATTTGAATTCTATGCCAACAACTCTGTCACTATTAACTTCATCTATAAAGTTAGCATATCTCATGAGAGAAGTTTTGCAGAAGATTGCAACTCCTCCTTTACCACATTTTATTAACATACAATTAGAGGAAATATCCTCTGCCTTAGCAGTGCATTTATAATCAGAACGAATAGTATCGCAAAATGGAAGTATGTGCTGTAATAGTTTATGTTCAGTTACGCAAGCTACGTCAACATTATATTTATCCAGCATTGCACTAAAGCTAAGAGCAGAGGACATAATTCCTCTAACATTCCAGGTCAGTATATTAAGATTCATATTAACTTGCAATATAGGCATATTAATACTTATGCATCGTGAAAGCAGGACTAAAATGACAAAGATGACAAAACACATTAACTTACGACAGAACATAATGGCAAATTTATGAACAATTAACTGTCACCCTAGTCACAGAATATCGCATCCTGCACCTTCATTTGCCTCCTGATCGCGATTGCTAAACCTGTCTCGCCAAGATTGATTCCCATACCACCTTCTTACATAAACACCTTTTGGCCATGTTACATCATTTTCAACAGTGTCGCAGTCTGAATTATATACAGTCAGCTTGGCCGATAGACAATTACGTCTACTGTGGATAAACTTTATGGATAACGGATCTATATCGTATTCTTTCAAGAATTTACCGAGGCCTTCAGCAGTAGATTTGACGCCAATGCCACCCACATAAAAGCGCCTTGTTCTACGTCTAACTACACCTTCAAATACAACATTCTCATTTTTGTCATCAACATTCTCATGTCCAACAATACTCTCTGAACCTATTTCTAAACCTGATTTACCAAATGATCTAGGTCTTTCTACCTGACCCCCAATAACGGTAGGTATCTTGCTAGGAGGGGTTTTCAAGTCTATACCTTTCACATTACTGTTGCTAGTAATCGGATGCCTAGCGTTCTCTATCCTGGTCGAAGTCGAAGTTAACAGTTTATTTTGATTCTGAATGGGTGTGCGTACAACATTTGTCACATCAGGATGAACACTGGCTTTATAAATCTGTGGGATATTTCCATCAAAGGGGGCGATATGTCTTCTAACGAAAGTCTGTGAAATTATATCCGAACTTTTTGAAACCAGAGTTTGCAGAGCACTGACCCCACTCTTTTCCATAGTTGTTTGGGCCGTTACACCGGTTCGTGACTCCACTGCCGTTGTACCTGGTGTAGAGTCGTCAGCCTCAACCAACACGGGAGACAAACAGTTGGACACTGCAGTTCTGTTCTGAGATTCACTTGATAGGCGGCAGTGTGTATCGCAACCAGTTTTGTTAGAGTCGATCAAGACGGAAGATGAACAGTTAGACACATGAATCTTGTTCTGAGCAGCAACTGATGGAGAGCTATCACCACATCCATTGGGACTACATGATAGGTTACTTACAGCTGGACTATTCGTGCGAACGACATCCGCATAAGACATGGGTTTACTCAAAGATTTCATCAGCTTAACTCTAAGTTGCTCGGTGATGGTGTGGAGAGTTTCATTTTCTTTCATCAACACGCTTTGAGTAGTTTTCAGTGACGTAATCTCATTACGGAGCAGTTCTATTGTTTGAGATTGTGCCTGTACCTTATTGTTTACATCAGCACGGAATGCATTAAGGTCATTCATATTCACCAATGTGATTTGGGTTGCCTTCAGAGATATAATCTCTTCTCTGAGCGAAACAACAGTTTGTTGTAGATGACCGCAATCACTCTTGATTTCCGCTAGCGAGAGTCTTGCTGAATTAATCACTTGTTCTGCTTGCCCTGAGCTATGTTCATCGTCATGTTCACAATGTTCAGCTTGTACATTAGGGTTTGATTTCTTCTTGCTAAAAATAGAATCGATCTCGCAAGGATCCCCTTTTATAAATATAGCTAAAGAATAACAATCCCTTGCATATTTTATTAAACTACTTACACCATTTCTGTTTTTTCTAACAACCAAATATCCAGATGGACAGCCAGGAAAACCTCGTGCTCTACTAAATAAAACTGACCTGTACCAGGTTACAATATCTTCACTGTCGTGTGAAACCTCTAGCAATTTCTCAATATACATGTCGCTGGGTAGATTATCTAGTTCCTGATCAAGTCTTCTAATATAGTCCTGATTGGGAACCTGAGATATGACATCTTGATATGTTGGGCTGTTACAACGGTGACTCGAATCTTGGGCATCTCTGTCAAAACATGTATTATCAACATTCTGTGTACTCGTGTACTGAGGTTGCGAGCATAGATCTGCCTTGTTTGCATTGTCAGGCTCATCACTCACCAAATCTGCGTCATAAAAAGCATTTAAACCACAATTCCCATGTACAGTACAATCACCTTCATTTTCTGTTTCCAGTTCAGTATATTTCTTCCTGGAGCGAGTCTCATAAACAGAATTATCCATGATTTGCACATAAGCACTGCAACGTCCATCTGAACAGTCCGCCATCTTCAATTAGTCTGTGTGTTTTCTCAGCGCAATGTTTTGAAAGCAGGAATCAACTAATTAACTAATTAACAATTGTGTTTTAGACTTTATACCTCATTCTAAAGTTTATATTTGAGAGCTAAAATGGATATTCCTATGAACTTGCCGATTTCACACAATACATAGACTCTTAGCCTATGTCAACTGATGGAGTCTAGAATATATAATCACATGATTATGTCCCCAATTTACAGTGACAGTATTTTTCGATAATCCATTTTAAATATCTACAAATCATTTTACATGCATTAAGCCCATAAACGGACAGTGCACTGACTCGATCATTGCGAAATGCTAACGTTTAGGGTCATAACGCATAAGATTAATAAATCATAACTGATATCAGTTATGACCGTTTAACAAAAGAGCTGAGCTTGATGTTATATCAGTGAAGGACTACTGTTATCAACCATACTAAAAATAGAGTTCCGCATTTGCGACAGTATCCAGAAGAAAGTGTGGAGTTAATTGAGAGATTTGCTTTGTTTTCATATGTGCATTGAATGAAATGGACCTAGCGAATGGAAATATTTACCAAACATTTATCCAAATCGGCTATAAGTGCAAAGATACGGCTGATTCATTTAAAATATTCGTCTCGATAATTCAGACTAAAAAAGCCGTCATGACCGATATAGCTGTGATGTCACTAAATCACTTTTGGAAAAGCACCTTTTCATTTGTCAGCCTTTTCTTTCATGTCAAGCTGTTCATTTTGTAACAATTTGTAAAACCAATTACACAAAACAAGCTATGTCGAACTATACAGTAAATAATGAAGGTGAATTTGGCATATAGATACAAACGAGGAAGCAGTTTATAAGGCTGTCAGATTAGTTCACTCTATTCCGCAAAACCTATTCACTATAAAAAGATAAGTGTCAATGGTTCCTCGTAAGGTAAACTGAAGATTATATCAAACCTTTCAGATGCCACTAAGGAGTATTGATATCAAATAAAATTATATACATTCTTTTGAATAACTATCATAAGTTCGAAATACTTCCAAACCATGTCATCTTGCAAAAACCAGGAGAGAGGGAGCGACGTATCAGCTACGGTTATTTACCGCTTTCAAAATATGATAAGAACTTTCCAAATACGGTGATATCGAACGCGTTGGAAATGTGATTCATTACGGAGGAAAATACAGTTAGATATGTACTACAAATATCTAAAAGCAGAAAATGAATGCATCACTGACTGAAAATGTTCTTTAATAAAGTTGTTTTGATGTTTTAATAGTCGTTGGATCACTAATTTACTGTATTAAGAATGTGGATATGCCATAATGGAAAAATCAACAAGCCTTGTCAAGGTATGACTTCATTTTTTGTGGCAAAAAGGCGGGTTTATTACATTGTAGGGTTGTGCTTTATTACAATCGGGGGGTGGTTATACTAGAATAACTACGGTGTATAACTTGCAGACGATTATATTATAGTTGTTTTCTTTCACCTTTGTGTAAATTATGCATCAGTAACATACACAACCGAGAAAATCTTCCAAGCAGTTTTCAGGTCTTTTCAGGATAATGCAAGATGCGATAAGTATATCATTGATATTTGAAAACAACACGCAAAACATAATATTTACATATCCGCAAACATCGCATGTATCATTTATGAAAAAGCCGACTTTACTTCTAGTGTCACTTCTTAGGTAAGTAAAAGTCAGCTGAAGCATTTGAGATTTTGCATTGCTTTGCTTTAATTGATACAAAAGCTGACATTCAACGATATTGTAAGGTTTAGGAGCTCCGTAAATGTTTGCAAATAAAAACCAATTCCGGGTTAAAAGATGCGCGGGTATTGTTTTCTGTTGTTAACCTGCTATCAGATTTTACTTGACGGATATCATTACTAATAATAATGTAACCTAAACAAGCAATAAAATACTCTTTAGAATCAGATGCTATGATGTTCAATTAAACTTCACACCCAGTGTATTAGTTAATATTCACCGCTCTTTATGTACCTAGTTCAGATATTTCGTCCAACCCTCCACATCCGCTGTTTTCTCCTCTATCCAATACGTTATCATCACTTTTAGTTTTGTCCTCACCCTCCAATATGCTGTCTTTCAGACCGGAACAGTAGAACACACACACACACACACACACACACACACACACACACACACATATAATGTCATTAACAAGGAACATATTCCATAGCAGTACCAATGTACATGTCATTCTGTTTTTATGAATTTTTTTACGACAAATGAATGTACATGAAAATATAAAAACTGATCACCAGCATTTTACAGATAATTTCTGAAAATGCAGAATATGTTTGGTTTGTACAACTCTCCCATGTTCATCTGTTGGTGTACAAAAATAAAGCCTCTCCCTTGTGGAACGAATCCACTGCAACGTGTAGGAATCGGCTTGGAATTTTTGCGAACGTTTCCATTCATATACTCACGTGTTGTTTTCAACTCTTCCTTGGTCAGTGTTGTTGTTGGATTCTCATTCTCATGTCTCACCTCCTTCCCTTCTATTCTCTTTAACCTTTCCATCCTAACTTCTTCTTGCTGCTCCTGGTCCTAAAGTTGCATGTAAATTTTCCTCGATATCTATTTAGAGAATCTATATAAATTAAAATATCATCTAGTTAACAGCGCATGCAATTATCAACGTGCTCCCTTTCTCTCTGAATATTTTTTCAATCTTTTCTTGATAGTTTATTGTGATGATCCTCGGATTTTGAGGAAAGATTCGTAATTGTGTGCATTATTAGAAAGAAAAAAAAAAAAACGTTTACCCGGAAACTGCCAGAATGACCTGCAAAAATTCAGAGAGAAAGGAAGTCACACAGCTTTATTTAATTGTCAGTCTAATGTTTCTCTTGATATTGTCATCTCCAATCACGGGGTCTAGCACATGCTACGATTCATCACTATAATTGCACAAAGATCAAGGGAATCATCAGACAAACACAAATGTCACATAAACCAATTTCATGTCCCTTTGTCTACATTATTTCAGCATGACAAGACGATACATGATTTAAATGTTGTTCGTAATAGGGTGGAACCGGCAGTCAAACACCAGCTTGCATGTAGATAAACTTTACATTAACAACAAATTTTGCCACAGGTGTGGTCGTGAGGGGCACGATAGATTGTTCTGCACCGGTTAGATTTCGTGTTTGAAATGCTAGCGAACATATACTTCGAACGTTTGAGAGTGCCGGAAGTGGAACCGTTAAAAGAAGATTGACCATGTGAAACAAGGAAAAGGCATTAGGCGAGAAAAAATTTAATATCTGGAAGCCTTTGAAACTACTGCATATTGCAATCCAGACAGAGAGCGAAACAAATATCGCCTGTCGTATGAGAGTGAAGGGATTAAGAACCCATTACGTACATGCAAATTGCTAATTAAACCCAGTTAAAAAGAGAAAAAAGCTGTTAGCAATAGTGGAATTATTCTAAAAATAAAGAACGAATAAATAAATTGACTAGACTTCGGAAATTACATAACAATCCTATAAAGACCTTTAATATCCTTGAAAATCTAAAGCATATAGACACTCGAGAGCAACAAGATACCGTGCGAGGAAAATCTCCATTAAATCCAGTAATTCCACCACTTGATCAGTGCCCAAAACTGAAATACATAGGAATGGCCGGGGTTTATATGAAAGCTTGAATTATATTATTATTGAATCAAATGAATACAAGTCATAACTTTGCCTTTAAAACATGCTGTTAATCTGAAAAAGAAAAACATACAACCTACCATATTTTTTTAAAAAGAAACATTGATAATGCCTCTGCACGTTATCATAAGTTCCAACAGTCCTCACAGAAATATTGATCTCAATGCTATTGTACATCATATACGCCCTCATACACAAAACTCGTGCGCTATACTTAGTACATATCCATCCAAGCACTCCAATCTGTCAGTCTGATCTTAACCATATTGTTGAACAGTTATATATACATTATTGTGTGCTTGGCAACTATGATTATACCAACGATAGAGGGGCAAAATTTGAAAGTTTTTTTTAGCGCTTCAGTCGCGTCCTTTCACACGGTATACCTACTCAACTTACTACACAGTTCTACCCTATTTGCAATCCATAACTTGTATAGACTTCTCTTGCAAATGTCGGAACCACCAACATCACAGGGATAGCTCTCCAGCTTAAGTAATGATCTCGAATAGCAAAGGCTAGGGCAGACATATAAATAAAACAAGGTGGGTTTTAATATGTTTAAATCCCTCTGCGAATCAAATTGAACATTAATCATTCTGAAAATGTAGCAGATCCAATACCCACATATACATTCTGTATCTCATAATGCTCATGCGGTTACAATCCAATACACGTGGGCAGTTAGTAGATTTAGATGTGTAAGCACGAGATTGTTTTATTATGCATGGAAAGAAGCCTTGATCAAATAGAGACGTGGATATCCTACATCTGTATATGAACATTCTTTTCTCTGTTAAACCAGTATTGTGTTTGAATTCTTAGTCTCAAACTATATAAAAGAAACAAAAGAAACAAAGAAGTTTGTTAAAATCAACAAATAATTTATTTATATACGTTACAAATTGATAATTTAAGTTCAGTATCGTTCGACACTTCTCTCTTTGAAATATGATGATATGTTTCTTTTACATGTAAGGCTAACATAGTTGTTTGTTACACTTTGATACTCAGAACTATTCGTTTATCTAGGTTCGCGCAATCAGCAACCACAAACAAGGCAACTGTTACATTCAGACACAATCAGGACTAAAGTATATTCGCTTTTACACACCTTTTTAGCACTAAAATGTGTGAGTACAGGTATTTAAGTGTGTAATTAACATATGGCTGATAATATTAAGGACAAATGGTTAGTACTACGTATATTTAGATCGTGTGCTTTCATTTTGTCCATCATTGTACGTTGTAATTTACATTATGTTCATTTATAAATTATTATTATTATTATTATTATTATTATTATTATTGGGTGTGCAAAAATTAGGAAATCTGTTGTGAAGTACCATTACATGCCAAATGATCTCTATCCGCTGCTTTCCACATCAATCTTTTGGGATATAGCTCTTGCAAAAACATATTTTTAAACCAGTGCCATCTTGCAGAAGAAAGGTTTATTTGTCCATATTTAGAGAAATCGTCATGTCAAATGTTTAGAATTTGATATGGCGACTTCTTTAACATAGTGCCCCGTGTGGCAGAGTCGTCTAAAGCGCTGACATTTCAGATCACTGCCGTTTGATATATGTTCGAATGGGTTCGAATCTCAGGCTCAGCTAATCTGGGTATGTGAGAGAGCTTGCCAGAAGCTTCCCATAGTTTACTGGATTTTTTCCGAGGTTTTCTACCAGCAGTTATATTTGCCGCCATGTAAGGCCTATATTATGAGGAGAAATGGTGTTACAATAAAAACAATAACAACTTATATTAATATGCATATCTTGATACTGACAGTGCTCAAAATTTTTTTTTATCCCCGATACATACCCAGGGCAAGGGACTTGAAAATTGTTTAAAAAACTGTCTCCAACTCCATGTGCCCAAAAATGCAACGTCTCTTACTATTCTTTTGACATGGTGTTGAAATTGCCGTACTATAAATATTAATAGAAATAAATATAAATCATATTAAAATGATTCATGTACTTATTACCGGGTTAAAATATTTCACATAAAGTAATATTTTCCTATACGTCTAGCTGTCAACCATTGTCAAGTTGCTCCAGTGCTCAAAGAGCTTTCAGGTAAAGGCCCAGGACAACTCTCTTTAAAATTAATTATTTGCTCTGGCGTTATATCCACTTGTCTCAGAAGATTATTTTTTTGTTACATTGTTTGACAGATTGCATGGGAGGAAGTCAGTAAGAGTATTGAGACCTTGAAGGATTAAAAAACCCGTTTACGACATTTGTTTCCATTGAACTGGGACGCCGTGTCGGGTGTGTTAGTGACTCCTTTTCTTGAATTTCTTTTCCAGCTGATTCATTCAGACTATATATGAAACGTATTTTTAGATACACCATGAGAATATCAGATATAAAATTGCATGCGATACTCATTAATTTATGTTTTGCGAAGAAAATATATGTTGTCCTTTATCGGTTGTTCATGCTTACCACAATGTTTGTGTAGCTTCTGACGTACACAAACACTGGAAAGACGTACGTGACCGGAAATGTTTTCGCGTCGATACTTGGAGGCAAGACGTTGCTTACTATGCCAAAGATTTGTATAAAAAGGAATGGTTTAAGAAAAGATGTTAGAAGACTACGTTAGAAACATCGGTAGTAGGAACGACGCAAATTAATAATTAATTCCGTAAAGTATGATCGTATATTTCGCAAATATAGAGGTACAATAACCGGAGGAAACATTAGAGACAGTGCATGGTGTAGATATAAAAATACTAAAATGTGTCCCTACATTTACTAGAACACACTTTAATCTGTTACGTTGTACACTGAATTGTTTCTATTCGGATTTGGAAATTTTGATATCCTATTTTATTTATGTATATAAGAATTTGTTTGTTAGTTATTTTTGTATTTTAAATTCATTTATTAACACAGACTAAACTTGTTTAAAATATGAAACCTCTTGTGTCGTCAATTATATATTCTCTGATTTAAAAACACATCTTCCTACATCTTCCTAGAATTCCTCCACTGCTCTAAAAGTTATTGACGAATACTTAGATCGTCAAATGTTGTGAAGCACTGCACATATACCATCATTTTAACATGTTGATTGCAGGACCGAGTGGTTCAGTCAATACCAAGTTTGTGAGAGTGTGATCGATCACAAATGTCATTTGTTTCGTCAACCATCCCAACGTATTGTATGTTGCTCCTGCTTTCAATTTCATGCGCTCGTCTTACAGAAACGTAGTTGTTTTTGTTGAGGGGTTTACCACGATTTTTCAGCAAATAATAATATACAAATGGTGGCCAGTAACACTGGTGAAGGAAGAATCTGGGAATGCTCCGGGAAGAAATACCGACCCACTGAAAGATGCTGGCAAGCTTTCTCATTTACCAGCATTGGCCATTCCCGAGACTCGAACCTAGGATACAAATGTGAAAAGGCTGTGAAACGAACAAGTAAGCACTTTAGTCCATTCGGCACCCAGGGCCCCTTATTCAAAATTGGATTCATATTTGAATAGCAAACTCGTCAGTAGAAACATGGATACTTACCCTTACCAAGTGTGCCTAGAAAACTGCTTGATGTCGGGAAAAGAAGGCACATACAAACTAAAAAAGCAGATGATCCTCAAGATTCGGATTTGAGGGCTGTGAGAACAAAATCAAACAAAAACAATTATTATAACTGATCGATGTATTTTATTTACACATATGGATGCAAGACAAGTGTATGTTGAACAACGTGGACGTACGTCTGAGACTAAATAGAAGTAGTAAATTGGTCGATATGATAGTTAATACTAACGAGAACAAAATCGTCAACCAGATGTTTCAAACCTAATATTATCAAGAATAATTACTTGAGATCTTTCTTGTCCCTGGAGGAGGTCACGGAACTGTTAAGCTACAACATCAACCTTGGCATATCTTACGATGATTATATAGGAGGTTTGGTTTTGTGGGCCTTTGATTTCATTCCTGACCAAGGCAGTGACAAGGGAGATTTCCAGTCTGGACAATCGGGCCAACTTCGTCTGGAACTTCAGTTTGCAACAGCTCTTGTCAACACGGTGGACTCAATTTTCTTTGCAGAATTTGACAATACTCTTGGAATTAATTGTTTGAGAGAAGCGTTTCTAGACCATACGAAGGTATGGAACACGAGGATTCTCTGATGATAAAGGAAACAATAAACTACCAAGGACAAGAAAAAGAGACAGTATTGATGTTGATAAGACCAGAAAAAGAGCATTTAGTGTCCATTTTTACTAATGGCCTGGGTGAAAAAATTAAAGCTCTAACCTATGAACATTGGTTTGGATGTCAAATCTATCCTCCCAATCAGATTCAACGCTACAAATGTATGACGATGAGTCAGGAAGAAAAGATGGAAGGCTTTGAGTCTCATCTCCAAAGAGAAAGCTTTGAGAAAGTGGTATAAAAACGTGCGTGACTATTCCTTCACTCCACTGACTTATATGCAGATCAAAATCATCGACGCTCGCACGCATGGTACGGACATGAGCCGTAATTCATCGGCTTACTTTACATACATTTTCAGGGAAAAGGTCAGGTATAAATTGATGACTCATCATTATCCGTGAACCATAAGACAACAAAAATCAAGAATTACCTATGAACTTCATTTCCGTCTCACTCACTTTTCTTACAGTGTTTCTTGGAATCTTGTCGTGTGTGCTAACGATGAATTTCCCCGTCGGAAACCTAAATATATTCAAGCCTATATCATCAAAACATACGACAATCATCAACCATGTATCTATTTGGTAGCCGTTTACTTTTTCATCGACCACAGTTTGTACGTTATATTATGACGGATGTTTTTAGAAAACGATGTCATTTACTTGATGAGAAGAAATGCCTATAGAGTCGATTCAAGAAATAGAAATTACGAGGAACAGTTTCCATGACGTGTGGACAATATTGTATATAGTTTCTTCATTTACGTTGCCTCTGTTATGCCTGGCACCCCGACAAAAGAGCGCAAGACAAAAGAGCTCCCACAATACAGCTCCGTCATAAGGGCGCCGACAAAAGAGCGGCATTTAATTGCCGACAAAAGAGCGCCAAATTACCCGACAAATGAATTAAAGTTTGTTTACCTAGAACCATATGAAGGTTTTACGAAACACCCACTGTTTCTTGGCATATTTTGCAAGCTTAAAGGCAGGTATCTGAATGCTATTGTCAATATGGGGAGATACGATCACACGCCATACCAAGAAAGAATATGTCTCTTTTGTTAAAGTGACAATGAAACGTAATACCATTTTATTTGCGAGAGTAGAGATTTAAACTGATCTGTAAACTGTATTTCTGTAAATTGTGTTATAAACCCATTATCGTCCGCACTTCAAAGCGGAAAAAAATATTACTTGTTCATATATGCACTTAAGCATTTAAAGGTACTCCATGACTCATGTAATGTAAACAAATGACGAATACTAATGATTTAGCTCTTTGTTTTGTTATGTATATTTCATTACCCTCTCTCTCTTTCTCTCTCTCCTTCACTGTTTATTTATCTGCCCTGCAAGCTAGAAATAAATATAAGTTGTATTCCAGGTTCTTAAAACTAGAACTGAAGGATATTGAATCTTGTAAAGTAAACGCTGGTGAATACTAAAGACAAAGTTCATTATACGTTTATGTAAATTATGTTTGTGTTGCACTCACGTGCTTATTATTTATTTGGTAATGATACATGCTTTATGTATACTGGGACAATGACCTACAGTGTCTCAATTAAGACTATTACTATAGCTTTGCGATATTTATTTATTTGATACGTTGTGCCTCTTCCTTGCAATCTTTCTTGATTTATTGAAGCTTGATTTCTCTTTAACATATTCATTACAAAATTCTTATTTCGTAGATACAGGTTTCTATGTACAATAAACAAAGCATCACTTTTCCGCTTGTAATGGTAAGACTGAGTAATTACTTTACTTCAAAATAGGGTCGTGCACATCCGGAATAATGCTAAAAAAAAGTGCTAAAAAATCGTTTAATTTGTCAGGGTTTACTGCACTCTATATACGTAAAGCTAGCTGAAGTACACCTTCATGCATATATTAGACAACGTGAATACAAAACGAATCCTTTTTATCCACACCCGATACTAGTTTTTTACTGAATTTGTTATGGTTTTTAGTGTTAAGAACACTGTTTAATCTTATATTTTATCAATTTTATATTTTACTTTATCGACAATGGAATATTTGCCATGCTGGAATGGTTTATAATAAGACGACACCCCTAATCTATCATACTCTTTTATGTAGTTCATTGTTACATTTGTAATAATTCACAAAACCAATTATATACAGATCATATATGAAATTAATAAGTTTGCCGCTCAAATCAAGAAAAGACGAATTTTTGAATCTCTTCTATTACACTTTTCCTGTACTACTTTCCGACTGATAATTACTTTATCTAATGAACGATTCTATTACGAAGACAGCAAAAATATGTATATACAAAATTCCATACTTATTTTAATATTTTGATTAAATTTCCATACATTACTCGACAGCTTGGTCTTAATCATCACTCTATAAATTGAGAAGAACATTTTTTTTCTCTCATTTCTTCCTCCAAGAATTCCCTTTTGGGTTTTAGGTTTGAAAATCAGAGCCAGTGCATACAAATTGCATATGCGTCGATGTGTCTCACCCGCTCACAACACATATATTTTCTTTGTTTCGCCGCATACTTGCGGTAGGTAAGCATGTCAGTCATTAACTTCATATTGAATTATATACATCGGCCTATGACCGTTTCTCTTTCGATTTCATATTTATATTTATTTTTATACTTGATGGATTTATTAGGCTATTATACACAAAATACTGACTACATGGCTTTTCAACAAATCATTATTTATTTTGCTGCGCGTTATTTTGGAAGTGCTGTATTAATGGCTCTCTCTCTCATTTCTATATAAGTGCGTATATTCAGCTGCGTAAGCAGAAGAGCAAAAATAGTTGAACATACTGTTCAGAGTCTTACAACTACTAAAGAACAGCACATTTAAATATTTCTCTATTTTGAATTCGTACAAATAATTTGTCTTGATTTGTTTCAGAAAACGTATTATATAGCATTTGTTATTCATTTTGTTATATTACATATGTTTAACTTATACCTTTAACTTTGCTCGTAATTACGAGGATATTAGAGGCGCTCAAATTTAAACATAGTGATTGTATTCCCGATGCGCAAAAATTCAACGAATAATGTACATTGTTATTCACATTTTATTTATCTGTCTCCAAATAAACAATTTGATTGTGTTATAAAACATTCTTGTTAAACATCCTCGATTAAAAAAAAGTTAACAGGATAGCCTGATAAAAGCCTATTTAGTTTTCTTTCATTTAATCATTTATTTTGGTCGTCAAACGTCTCTAATGATATTATTGACTGCTATAATACCTATCTTTAATAACTTTGCACGCTGTTATTGATTTTTTCCATACGTTTATGGAAAAAGGAAACTAATGTGTACAAATAAGCCTTGCTTTTGCTTTCGTAAAATCTGATGAACATTGAATTTTAATTTCAAGTATGCAATTTGATAAAAGTACACTAACAAGCTAGGAAAAACACAATAAGAACTATAGGAACTATAGGAATTAATGGAAAGTGCTATCCATGGATTCGATGGGTGCCGTTTACCCGCGGACATATGTTCGAATCTCCATAGAGTACGAAATTAAAATCCAGGGATAGCACTTTCCGTTCTGTCTGGTATATATTTATTAATCTCTTTGTTATATATATAATCTATATTGAGGTTTAGACCGATACGAGGAAATCCGAGGCAAGGGATTATATTATTTCTCTCTCCACGAGGCTATGAAGTATGTAGGCCTTGGCTATGTGCATAGATCAATGTTTTCTGTCATAGTTCGTTCCACACAGCGTTGAGACGGTTATGCTTTATGTAGCACAGTCAGTTTTCAGGTCAGAGTCATTAAATATAGCTAACAGTATATAATTTGTTCCACTCTAATTATTTAAATTGAGGTGGTCTTAGCTACATTTAAGGACTTTGACCCGAGAATGTATTGAGTAAGCCTGCATATAGGATAAATTTAACCATATTGTGTAAAACTAACTACCACAATACCAAATAACTCGACATCGTGTGCATGTGTGTTTCTCTCTCGAAATGTTTTGTATGGTATATTCTCAAAGATTGTTTGACCTTAAGTTACTATTTTGTTTGTTATATATTTTTGGTGTTGTTGTTTGTGTTGGAACAACTTCGTCAGGCAGAGCAGAAGACGACAAGGTGTTCTATTTATAAAGTCGTTCTGAGCGCGTGGACACCTTGACTGAAACTACTGGTTTATAGTATATATATAGTTTATATATATAGTTCGCGTTTCAGACATTCTGCAAAGTAATATATTATTATAGCAAATTGGGGTATTCGTTACAGCACTAGCGAAAGGACGTGAACATATTGATTGTTTATCTGATATATGGCAGCATATAAACGGTAAAACATGCATCTGAATATACATGATAGATAGATAGATAGATAAGTAGATAGATAAATAAATAAATAAATAAATGAATAAGTAGATAGATATATAGATAAGTAGATAGATACTTTACAACAATTTGCATGTAATTTGGAAAAGAAAAATAGATTATAGTCACCAGATCCACTTGCTCCTTTAAATGCAATAAACAGAAAAATTGTTCCTATTAGGATGATGAAATTTCACTTTTTCATTTCAATCATGGACATCGAAGTCGACAGCGCTGGTGAAACATACCTATGTAAACGTATTCTTGTGCATTTTACATTAGTACTATCATATATATAGTCTGTCACTTGATTAAGTACAACAGAGAGACATTTTCAGAGATACAGCTATTGAACAAAATATTGAATACAAATTTGACGTGAAAAAGTGAATAATGATTTGACATCTATTATCGCAGATAAACCAGCTGAGTACCTACGTAATCAGATAGCTGTGTATACATCACATTTAGTTATCTTCATGACAACGATACCGAGTCCCAAAATACTTATGTAATATATTTCAAAGGTATATTGGTAACGAAAGCAATTCATCTCTTTTGCGTCAATATTTGCATGAAGGACACAGTGTGGATGAGGCAGACAAACGTTCCGTGTCATGTTCTAGAGATTAGTATTTATATTGTACTGCTTTGCTCGAAGGATTAAAGAACCCATAGGTTTGAAGGTCAATTGCTTTAACCTTTTGAAACGAAACATTTCCTTAGATATTTCGTCGATTATTTCCGTATTGAAAATTATTGTAGTAAACCGTGACTATTACAAATCAAAGCCATATTTAAAGCACTGTACTAAAGAAAGCTACCTTACATCAACAAAAGCCAAGACGATTAATTTATATTTAGACGAGTAGTGATTTCGTAAGTCGAACCATTCCTAATTGCTATTACGACAAGATTAATAGTTGTATTAGAAAGCAATATTCAGATTATAAACAAACTGGATAAAACTATTCACATATTTTAGATTGTTTTTAAAAAATACTTTATTGTTACTTGCCAGATACTTTACATTCAAATGCTTTCATTATATGTTAGGTGCAAGCTAAAGAAAAGTATAGGGAGAAGCGAGAACGTGAACGTAATTGGACTAGGATTGAAATTTACAGAAACATACATCTTTGACAAAACTAAATGCTTCAAAAGCGACGGTAATCAATGCAGACGACAGTCCTCAACGGTCCATATTATAATAATAAAAGTTTTGAAGAAGTCTTTTACACACATCCGTTATGCAATATGGTTCTCAGTGAAATAAGTTTCAATGGGGGTGACTGATATGCATACATGTTCACTATATAATTGTGTTATTGTCTTAACTTGGATTAACTGATATGCATACATAATCGGTATATACTTGCAATCTGGATACATTGTCTGTATATAGTTGTGCAATTTTATTAGTAGGAGAGACTGATATGGATAAATTATTACTCACAACTTTGGAAAGAAACTACACTTTATTGTGCTTAATTGTTGACGCTCTTTTGTCGGCGCCCTTTTACTCAAAACTTATACACAAAATACTGATTACATGGCTTTTCAACAAATCATTATTTATTTTGCTGCGCGTTATTTTGGAAGTGCTGAATTAATGGCTCTCTCTCTCTCTTTTCTATATATATTCAGCTTCGTCTGGAGATGAGCAAAAATAGTTGAAAATACTGTTCAGAGTCTTACAACTATTAAAGAACAGCGCATTGAAATATTTCTCTGTTTTGACTTCGTACAAATAATTTGTCTTGATTTGTTTCAGAAAACGTATTATATAGCATTTGTTATTCATTTTGTTATATTACATATGTTTAACTTATACCTTTAACTTTGCTCGTAATTACGAGGATATTAGAGGCGCTCAAATTTAAACATAGTGATTGTATTCACCGATGCGCAAAAATTCAACAAATAATGTACATTGTTATTCACATTTTATTTATCTGTCTCTAATTAAACAATTTGATTGTGTGTTATAACATATTCTTGTTAAACAACATCATCGTTTGTAATTTTTTTTATCAGGATAGCCTGATAAAGCCTTTCAAGTTTCCTTGCATTTAAGCATTTGGTCGTCAAACGTGTCTAATGATATTATTGACTGCTATAATACCTATCTTTAATAACTTTGCAAGCTGTTATTGATTTTTTTCCATACATTTACGGAAAAAGGAAACTAATGTGTACAAATAAGCCTTGCATTTGCTTACGTAAAATCTGATGAACATTGGATTGTAACTTCAAGTATTTAAATTGATGAAAGTACACGACATGGCGAGGAAAAAACATAAAAAGAACCGTAGGAACTAAAATCGAACTGATAGCTCTAACTAAATCTGCCAACACAAAAGAGCAAAATATCGCGTATATTTGTGCTACTTTTGAATGGATTCCTAACAGATACACACAAAATTGTATCTGTCTTACAATATTATTATCCCCCATGTCTTTTGTGCTTGGTCAGTCTCTTTTGATATTGCTGTGAAAAGTTGTCATGTGATTTTCTGCATATATTTTGGACAGTGGTTAGTAATGACTTCATCAAATGACCTGTCCTCTAATCAGTGATAGTGCAAACATCAACAGTTCAAAGGAGCTCTTCGACAATTGAATATATGTATATGTATGTATGTATATATATATATATATATATATATATATATATATATATATATATATATTTTTTTTTTTTTTTTCTTAGTCATCACAGTATATTTGGAGGTGAACTGATGTTTGAAAGCTATATATTCAAAGAGTGTTAGAACACTAAACAAAGAGGAGTTCTCTTTCTCTCTCTCTCTCTCTTATTGGCAGTTGACATATTTTTTTGACTAAGTACTATTACTAACCATCAGTCATGCTAAGAAGGCACCTTTTAATTAAAAACACTAGTGTGGCTACTACGAATTTCAACCGTTTACTTCCAACTGACTTAAATATGACAAATGATTAACATTTCTGCTAAGATGTTTTATTCATTTTTATTTTCCTTTTTTGATTCATTTATAAGGCATTTATGCGAAAAGATATATTTTTATAGCCGTGCATCCCAACATGTAGGTGTTTTACTTTCTCTTATCATATAAATTCAGATAGTGACAATAGTTTGTATAGTTACATTCCATCTATATTTAGTTTTGTGAAATATAATATAATACGTGTTATCAGGAGATTCACTCTGGTATACATGATTCAACGTATTATTGGCCCAAAGCATTGATAGGTGGTAAGTTTTTATTTTATGACTTTGTGTTCAAATTAACAAATGTCAAATTAAAACAATAAATAACTGTAAACTTGGTGTATTACATTTTGATTTGATGAATCGCATACATTACATCAGGTTGCTTGTATTTTCCAATGATATAATCTCTCCCTCTCTCTCTGTGTATATTTATATAGAAAATTATGCATATACACCAGGCGTAATGGAAAGTGCTATCCATGGATTCGATGGGTGCCGTCTACCCGCGAACATATGTTCGAATCTGCTTTGAGTACGAATTAAAATCCAGGGATAGCACTTTACGTTCTGTCTGGTATATATTTATAAATCTCTTTGTTATATATATAATCTATGTTGAGGTTTGGACCGATACAAGGAAATCCCAGGCAAGGGGTTACCGTTTTTGTCTACCTTGCGACTGGAATTTCCTTGTCTCGGTCCAAACCCCAACGTAGATTATTTTTTTGGACCAAATATTTTCCTTTAAAGTAAAAAGAATTATTGACCAGTGTAATATAGTTCACGTACAAATGTTGACATGCGGCTCATTAATACAAATATGTTAATGAGGGCTCTGATGTGACATTGCATCCGAAGTACATAGTTTATGCGTGTGAAGAATGAAAAATTACAATATAAAACGTAACATATCAATGAGGTATTAACACATTTAATACATGAATGTTATATGAAATTAGCGATAAATAACTAATATTTTTTACAAAAAAATGTTTTATTTTCATCAATTCCAATTTTGAAAGGTTATATTGTAAATAATGAAACGATACTGTTAAACATCTCTACTGTAGTTATCCTTAGTACAAGCTGTAATAAAGAGTAATTTGTTGCATTAGATTATTCATGGGTAATTAGAGATCTGTGTCACTGTCGTGAATAACTGTCCTTTTCTTTGGAGGAGGTGAAACTGTTTTGTGACATACTTGTGTTGTAATTAATATGAATTGCAAAATTACCCCCGTGTATGCAAGACCCTCCAAATATGAACCCTGGCGGATAACAATTTAAGTTTACGGTTTCTATGATAATTACTTTTTCTGTCTTAGAAATATGGCAAGTGTTCCCGTGAAATTTGTTTATAGATTAATGTGTGGACGGATAATTGAGTCCTTCTTGCTAGTAAGTGCATTATTTGTCATTAAAGATTGAAGGTATATGTTTGATTGAACTGGGGCACAATTTCAGATGCTTAACAAAATTAGAAGAAAGCGTATTTGACATATCAGCATTCTGGCTGTTACTACGTTTTCTGTAGTTGTTGAGGTTTTTTGTGGCCGGTAATGTGTATAGCCCTGTCTCCCTTGATGAAGAGAATCTTTTTTTTGGATTTTGAACCAAGACAAGGAAATCCAAGTCAAGGGATTATATTATTGTCTCTCCACGAGGCTATGAAGTATGTAGGCCTAGCCTATGTGTATAGATCAGTGTTTTCCGTCATAGTTCATTCTACACAACGTTGAGAAGCTTATGCCATCTGTAGCACATTCAGTTTTCAGGTCAGAATCATTAAATATAGCTAACGGTGTATAATTTGTTCCACTCGAAGTATTTAAATTTAGGTGGTCTTAGCTACATTTAAGGACGCTGACCTGAGAAAGTATTAAGTAAAAGCTGCATATAGGATAAATTTAACCATACTGTGTAAAACTAACTACCACAATACCAAGTAACTCGACATCGTGTGCATGTATGCTTCTCTCTCGAAATGTTTTGTATGGTATATTCTCAAAGATTATTTGACCTTAAGTTACTATGTTGTTTGTTATATATTTGTTTTTCTTGGTTGTTTGTTTTAGAACAACTTCATCAGCCACATCAGATGACAACAAGGTTTTCGTTTTATAAAGTAGTACTGGGCGCATGGACACCTTGACTGAAACTACTGGTCTGAGATGACTAGACTGAGTTAAGAAAATTAAGGTTAGCAAAACAGCTAGATGTCTCTGTAGCATGGTTGATATATATATATATATATATATATATATATATATATATATATATATATATATATATATATATATATATATAGTTCGCGTTTCAGTCATTCTGCAAAATAATATATTATTATAGCAAATTGGGTTATTCGTTTCAGCACTAGCGAAAGGACGTGTACATTTTGATTGTTTATCTGATATATGGCTGCATATAAACGGTAAAACATCCATCTGAATATACATGATAGATAGATAGATAGATACTTTACAACAATTTTAATGTGATTAGAAAAAGAAAAATAGAGTATAGTCATCAGATCCACTTGCTCCTTTAAATAAAATAAACAGAAAATTTTATCCTGTTAGGATACAATTTCGCTTTTTCATTCCAATCATGGACATAGAAGTCGACAGCGCTGGTGAAACATACCTATGTAAATGTATTCTTGTGCATTTTACATTAGTACCGTACGATAGATATAGTCTGTCACGTGATTAAGTACAATATAGAGCCCTTTTCAGAGTTACAGCTATTGAGCAAAATATTGAATACAAATTTGACGTGAAAAAGTGAATAATGATTTGACATCTATTATCGCAGATAAACCAGCTGAGTACCTACGTAATCAGATAGCTGTGTATACATCACATTTAGTTATCTTCATGACAACGATACCGAGTCCCAAAATACTTATGTAATATATTTCAAAGGTATATTGGTAACGAAAGCAATTCATCTCTTTTGCGTCAATATTTGCATGAAGGACACAGTGTGGATGAGGCAGACAAACGTTCCGTGTCATGTTCTAGAGATTAGTATTTATATTGTACTGCTTTGCTCGAAGGATTAAAGAACCCATAGGTTTGAAGGTCAATTGCTTTAACCTTTTGAAACGAAACCTTTCCTTAGATATTTCGTCGATTATTTCCGTATTGAAAGTTATTGTAGTAAACCGTGACTATTACAAATCAAAGTCATATTTAAAGCACTGTACTAAGGAAAGCTACCTTACATCAACAAAAGCCAAGACGATTAATTGATATTTAGACGAGTAGTGATTTTGTTGGTCGAACCTTTCCTAATTGTTATTACGACAAGATTAACAGTTATATTAGAAAGCAATATTCAGATTATAAACAAACTGGATAAAACTATTCACATATTTTAGATTGTTTTTAAAAAGTACTTTATTGTTACTTGCCAGATAATTTACATACAAATGCTCTCATTATATGTTAGGTGCAAGCTAAAGAAAAGTGTAGGTAGACGCGAGAACGTGAACTTAATTGGGCTAGGATTGAAATTTGTAGAAACATACATCTTTGCGAAAACTAAATGCTTCAAAAGCGTCGGTAATCAATGCAGACTGCAGTCTTCAACGGTTCATATTATAATAATACAAGTTTTTTAAGAAGTGTTTTACACATATCCGTTATTCAATATGGTTCTCAGTGAAATAAGTTTCACTGGGGGTGACTGATATACATACATATTCACTATATAATTATGTTATTGTGTTAACTGGGATTAACTGATATGTATACATACTCGGTATATACTTGCAATCTGGATATATTGTCTGTATATAGTTGTAGAATTTTATCAGTAAGAAAGACTGATATGGATACATTATTAAGTATATACTTAACGAAAGTGTGCTAAATTACCCGACAAAACAGGTCAGACACAATAGCGCAGGTTATACAAATAATATAATATTAAAACATTCTAAATAACTTAGATGAAGTGTAACAATATTGAAGACTAGAAATCACTAACGTATACGTACTTTGATTCATAGTTAAATTTCTAAATTGTGGGCAATGCCTCGTCGATAATCCATCACGTTATCGTTAGTATATGTTGGAAGAAGCGCTTGTAACCTTCTGTTGAGCTGGACATATTTGTTCTTTGAAGCTTGTGGCTGAATCACTCCAGATAGATGACGTTCCATTTCTATTTCGTTTCTTTTGTCTTTCTATTGTACGTTGCGATGCGGTACATGATGGTAAATGAGGTGCAACTACCATCGAAATTCCTACTCTAGTTTGTTGTATAATCTGCCTCGGTTTTTCCACCCCTTCCACTGTTCGTCTACGTATAGCAGACACAACCTTCGCTGCTTCGTTTCTAGCTGGATCCGGAGCGTGATTGTGTCCCAATGATGACAGAACGTTGTCGTTTAACACTTTCATCCTTCCACGGCAACCATCTTTTCCGAAGCATCTCCATGATGTACTTCCATCTTCATTTTCTTTGTCTTTGCGATATCTGTAGCCGTCGACCAATAACATAATCTTTCCTTTCTGTGATTCGATCTTATCCATGTTTGTTTATTAATAAACGTTTTACAAATAAAGTTTGTACTACGCTTTTCACCATATATGCAAAATGATATCGTTGATTCTTAGCTCAATAATTAACTTCTACTCAAAACGTTGAAAAGAAACTACACTTTATTGCGCTTATTTGTTGGCTCTCTTTTGTCGGCGCCATTTTATCGGTGCCCTTTTGTCGGCGCTGTTTTGTCGGCGATCTTTTATCGTGTGCTCTTTTGTCGAGTCACCGTTATAGCATTTATTGATTTGGTTTTACCTTAAAACGGTGATAAAATGAATAGATGGTTTTGAGAACGTTATGGATATATTTTGTCTTGAGGTCAGAAAGGTAGTGTGTATCGATAGCCAAAATGACCGTGCCTTTGATATTTGGAAATCATATTTGATTCCACAACGTTGTTAACCTTCTAAATGCGTTCATGTTTAAAGTTGTTGAACTGTTGATTTGTATTTCGTGTTGAAAAGCATCTTTTGAATAAGAAATATGTTACCATTTGAAATGTTGATGTCTTCTTGTTTTATTGAAACTGGGTGTGTTCATGCTATTTCACCTTTATATCTGACGCGGTCATGATGTATCTAAAATACTTTTCATATATAGTCTATATAAATCAGCTGGGAAAGAAATCAAGAAAAGGGGTCACTAACACACACGACATGGCATCCCTATTCAATGGAAACAAATGTCGTAAACGGGTTTGTTAATCCTTCAAGGTGTCAATACTCTTACTACCTTCCTCCCATGCAATCTGGTGCAATAGTACTCATAAAGGTCGTAGGATGTGGGCAAGGGTTTATACCAACGTTTCTATTTTTGTCGGTCAATGTGTCTCCAAACAGGTTTTCTTCGTATACTTTTAAATAGGCATAGTTTATAAATCACGCTGACGTGCTGCATCAATGATGTAGAGGGTAACGCATCAATGTAATCATAATGTACAGCATCGAAGGCAAGTTTATCACCCAAAACTTGATGTGTTGGAATGATTCGTCTTCTTTGTAGCTCTTTAGTTGTAGTTGTAATGAGATTTTATTCTTGGATCTCTTCCACTTATTGTACTGGAAATCAGCGAGTTCGTACGGAAAAATGTTGTGATCTGTAAATCGCCCTATTTTACGGTATATAATTTAACAGATTTTCTCTAAGGGGATTTTGACTGGTACTTTTGTAAAAAACACTTTGTATGGATCCAACATAGTCAGACGAAAGGTTTGTACTGAATGTAAACCAAAATGATACACCACGCGCGTTCCATTCTGCAGTTTCGTTCTTGTCGGCCTTCATTTGACCCAAGAAGATGGCACGGGCTTAACATATCTGCACGTCTAGTGTGTTAATTTGGACCAATTGTCGTTTTGTACTGTTAATGTCATCACCAAAACACTTTTCCACGTCGTCTTCGACATCACCCGTATGTACTGAAGTCAACAACTCATCTCGTATGTGAGGGATAAGGCTTTTACAGTATTCTGGAATTTTGAGATCGTTTCATTAAGATATACTCAGACTTGCCCCTGTATATAGGGACACTGTCTTACCTTAAGAGTAGTCATTCTTTTATAAAATGTGAAAACGGAAGGGTCAAAACAGTTGGCCTTTCTAGTCAAACATTTGTGAAAGTATAATTCAGAGAAAACAATGGATTAGTCCTCCTCACCAGATAAGACTCAAGATGCTTGCTATGTTTATCAGCAAAAAGTAAATTGTACTCCAGAAAGCATACACCGTTAAATCCATGTAACAACATGACAAAAAAGATAGAAAGGAAAACATATCTATTATTGTCATGATGCTCAGAGAGAGAGAGAGAGAAAGACAGAGAGAGACAGAGAGGGAGGGAGGGAGAGAGACAGAGAAAGAGAGAGAAAGAGAGAGATAGATAGAGAGAAAGAGAGAGAGAGAGACGGGTTGAGTGGGCGCCGTTTGTACATTTTCATAGTTGATCAATAATAATCTATTTCTAGAACATCATAATAGGTTTAAGAAACACCACCACCACCGCCATCACTAATAAGGCATTAAATACATTACAGTATGCGTGTCGCGTAACCGACAAATTTAAGTTACACTGTCGACGAGCTATTGCAACTATTTATCATTGCTATAAAGACCGCTGTAGATAGATCCCAGGGAAAGTGTATTCATACAGTTACGACGAACCATATTATTGTAAGTTACTTGTATAAGTTTAGTGTTAACGTTTTCATCTGACCCAAATTGTTTTTCTCTCTGACTCCATATTTCTGCGTATGTTGATACTTAAGCATGATATGGGAGAGTGGAACGGGAAAAATATAGTTTAGAAACCGAGGACTACTAATACTTTATATCACTATTTTCATACGTCATTATTGATTAGTGATTGAAAATTCGTCATTGATCTACAGGCCTGCAATTGAAAGAATGGTTATATATTTGTAATATTGCGCCATGGGTGGATCACAATTTGATATTTGCAATGTACGCAACAGAAATGGGAGACGCAATATAGTAAACACCAATCTGATCATTTAAACAGTTATTTAGGAGAAATGTTCGTATGATTTCTCAAATTGAATGGTTCAGACAACGATCAGTACTCTATTGGGTCTATATCCATAACAATGTGAAGCAGACTGAGGCCACGGGCTATCGCATATATGTTTACAAGTCATTAAAGATACTATATTCGAGTAAAATTGGAACTAAAGGTTTTTGGTAGAAATCTAAATGCCTCATAGCTAATAAGCCAAGATGAGTTTTATTTTTGCTGGCTAAATGGGATATCGCACATCAGCCGCATTGCAATTTTATCCGTTTAAAGTTTTGATACAATGTTAGGCAAGCAATTGAAGCCAGGTCATGTACATAGGTGAGGTCAGAAACCTACTTTAACTAGCACGAAATATACTTACATTTCGGCATCTTGAATACCCTCAAAGTGTAATTACTTAGTTCTGCAAATCCGTATAACGTAATAGTAGCCACGGGTTCCAAAATGTGAGTAACACCTTGAAATTGTACATTTTCAACAGATATCACACTTTCTTTACTATACTCAGAACGAAATGAACCGATATTCAATTTTGTCGAATTCTTATTTTTCCCACATTATGATTTCAAAAACTTCAGTGACAAAACGAGACCCAGGTGCAGTTGATCCTTTAACGTCAATCTCTCCACTGTTTAAATAACATACACATTGTACGGAAATGACCCAATAAATCCAGTCCATCACGACCAGAAACATGGAATTGAATTGAAGCAACAAAAAACAAAATTTATCCATTCAAGACTGGTGGAAAAGTTGTTTCAATGAGCATTCACTGACAATATGACTCTAAATTACAATTTTAAGTAGACTATAACGATATTCTGTTTTTAAAACTAATGTAGCGCACGAAAACGTTCAGTGGTCGCTGGGCTGTTTTATGTGCGCATTAATAGTAATAGTCTCTATTTATGAATCTACGGTTTTGTATTTATTTTGGAATATATCATAGATTTAGCTACTTTGTGCCTTGTAGTGTATTATTTCATTATGAAGCTTTAGGTAGGAAATAAAAAATCAAAATACAGTAACAGGGTTACTGCATTAGTATGGGAAAAGATAAACTCGTTTTGTCGGACTAGTACTTCACTCCCTAGGTTGTGCAGTATTATTCAGAAAAACTCTTGCATATGTTCCCATGCAAGTGCAGTAATATGCAAGTTTGTTGTGTACATTGCAGATACTGAGTTTATATATATTTATAAGTAATATATATATATAAGTACCTTTATTTCATTCAGGAGTGTATCTTATTCTGCCAGTTTGACATAATGTCGTAAAAACTATAATATACTCCCATATCTGAATCTTTATTCACACACTGTTAGAGTGATATCTTAAAACAGAACTTACACACGTTCACGAATTTCAGCTAAAGATAATCGCTACAATTTACAGTCAAGAGCATAAATCACAAACATTACAAATACACATAACAGTGATTTGAACTTTACGTTTTGATTTTCAGACGAATAAATGGCAACCTTTATATTTATATTTATATGTGCATTTAATGTATGTTGTGTGCTTAATTAATTTTTATATAGCTAACATGTGTACATGATTGTAATTTGTGAACAAGATACATGTTGGAATTTTAGCTCAATGCCAGTCTTGCTATCACTTATATTGAGTTTTTGCCTTGCACTGTTTTATGGTGAAATTCAAGTAAAAATGTGTATAGATAGGGAAATGATAAATAAATCATTTCTGATTCAGATTATTTTGTGGAAATATTAATTTTCTTCAGGGTTTACAGGTTTGTTGCTGAAATCGGAATTTTTGTTTAGAGAAATATTTATGTAAATCAATCTTGGAATTACTATTTCGATTATTACATTACTTTATATTTTGTTGCATAATTTTAAGACATCTGGATCTTCTCACTGGTATATCAGAAATTAAAGACCAATATGATTCATTCGGAATATCCTATAATTTTTAATTTGTATTAGCCTATTTAGGATTATCTGGAATCTACAGTATAATGCCGCCTTTTTCACTTTTCTTCAGTTTGCATCCCAGGGAAATAACGTTCTTGTTGATTTTAAGTAAAGTTTTGATTCCACGTTTTGTGTTATTTATTTTAAAACATGCAGTCGCAAAAATGTGCGAAAGTGATAAAACATGCAAGTATACGTACTGCATGTAACTTACCTTGACTTGATCCATACAAGTGGTAAGAAAGATTTCAGCAATAACAAGTATGCCTTGCTGATCTCTTTCAAAATAATATTTTTTTTCATAACAGTATGCAAGAAAAACAGCTCTTTTTCAGCATTAATATCAGGCTCAGCAACGTTCCTGTGTATAGTACATATGAATAATGTTAACTCCATTGATTTGAGCAGATCATTTATATCCATGGTAATGCCAGACTTAAATAGCCCCATCTGATGCTAATGAATTTTAGAGCTGGTCAGTGTGAGCTCCGCCTTATGCATTTGCCGTATTTCCAATCATTCTGAAAAAAAGCATTAGTGGCTAAAGCAGGGCTATAAAAATGTTTTATACATCCACGCATTTTTGTAATTATATTTCAATGGTCGCAGTTCCTATCTGAAAAGTAAGATATCATAACACTGATTCTTTTCCAGTCAGACACAACAACCTTTCAATAAAAAAGCCCTCACTTTGAAATGCGCATTATTAGACTGGATCCACATGCCTAATGTCTTCTATCCACATACAAGTGAAAACAGCCCATAAAGGCAAATTTCGAAACCAAAAATAACTTACTCCAATAACCTCAAGAAGCATTGTTGTGTCTCCTTTAGGTGTCCATGTGTGTATATTTTACAATTAAGAGTTAGCATCAGTTAATTTGATGACCATATGTAGGTTTTAAGTACACAACGCATTCTTCCGGTGCTAAGAGTATGACTCTTAAGCACTCATTTGCCGCTTAGTTCTTTAGTTTCGTTAGCCAGTTCAACTACATGTTTCAGATGTTGCTGGGCTGCCTGTAATTTAATACCTTTCAACATATCTTCATTTCAAACCTTTCAGAGATAATATATAATCATTGACTTTTGTCATTTTCCATAAACATCACCAGTAAATAATGCTTCCTTAGTTTAAATGTCAGCATTTCTATATAAAACAAATCTGCCTTTCATTACACAAAATTACTTAGGCGAACGATTCTTATATTTGACACCAAAAAATGTGAAATGATGCCCATATACGTTGTAACGTAAACATATTGGTTAGCTGGCTTACTCTTGACATCATCTGTTGCAACAACATATTGTAATCTCTGAATTGTTTGTGCGCTCGCGTTTGTAAATGATGCTAATCGGGGACATGGTGAAAATAAACGCCGACATATTGTCGACACTATGAAAAGGGAAACAACCTAGAATCGCTAAATGCACATTTAATTGCATGTTAAAGAAATAAAGAGCAATTCTATTCTAGTAAAATTGGACGAGAGATTAGTGTGGCATAAAAAACTGGCAATTCAAACAAATAACACACACGGACTACCACTTTATGAGGAAACAGACTAACCCATTACGAGGAGACACAATGTTGTATTTCGCATATTAAATATTGATAAGTGTTACGAGTTCATTCAGTACATATTTCATCACGCATGGTAATGTATCATTTATTTCAGCGGCCAAGGGGACCACTGAATGTTAGGAAATGGATTTACCTTTGCAGGCCAAATAATCAAAGTATCATAAAGCTCACCAAATAAGATTAATTGTTATAGCCGTGCAAATATCTTTTGAAACACCATTGATCATCTTTCAAGTTATGTCAACAAGGGATCAGTTACCTTGAGGTGGTAACTTGAACAAGAATTATAGGCTTCACAGTGAACCCGAAATAGTTTACTGGTCTAACAAAACTAATCATGCAGACTATCGATTTAGAACCTAGTATTTAATATCTAATATAGAAGAGGTGCGTGGGTCTACCGGGAATCATTTTATATACTTAGGAGGCACGTTATGCTGCGCACAAGGTTTATATTTATGATTCATTGCTCGAGTAGAAGCATGTGTCGTGAACGAATATCAGTCAAGATCAAAACGGATCCGCATAAGCCCAGTTGCCAGTGAATTGAAAATGCAATATAATTTCGGAGGTTCGTTACACAGCTATGTCAGCCCGGGTTGTTTGCGTCCGTGTGTTCTTTTCAAAGGTGCTTCTCGCCTTCTATTTAGTCAATAAAGTGTAATTTGTTCCTTCACAAAACGAACAGAAACACAAAATTTATATTGTTATAAAAGCATGACATGCTGCAGTTTTGAATGTGTTGATCTATGGTTCTTTGCTGTTAGGGAATCAGTTCAATAATCTTTCGGATTTAGTCCCATTCAACTAGTTTTTGAATATACTATCCATGGATCAATGAAGTTATTCAAAGGGAATCTTCATCCAAATGAAGATACAAAATCAATCTTCTCGACTAGGGTACTAATTTTAAATTGTTTAGGACTTGCGCAGTCGAACGAACTAATCTGCACTGATCATACTCAAAAATGAATATGCGAATAAATAACATTGCATCAACTAAATTTTAAATCTTGAAATGTGTCATTACTTGGCGTAGGGACCTTTTAAACGCGTGAATGTGAAAATCCTCAGCGTGGAGACTTTATAAATTTAAACATGTGTCATTCCTCAGCGTGGAAAATGGTGTAACTTAGTACCCTCCCGTTTTCGTAGTGACTCTATTATGTCGGTGTATATATATATATATATATATATATATATATATATATATATATATATATATATATATATATATATATATTGAAAATTAGCTTGAAAGATACGAAAAATGCAATGTAGTGTTTCACATATTACATATTAAATATTGATAAGCGTTATGAGTTCACTCAGCACATTTTCGTTCACAAATAATAATGAACAATTTGTTGCGATGACCATAGGGCCGCGGTTTATTTTGAAAATTATTTGTCTTCGACACAGAAAATTCACCAACTAAAGTTCATTGCCACAGCAGCACAAATATGTTGGCAAACGTCATTGATTATACATACATACATACATACATACATACATACATACATTCCTACATACATACATACACACACACACATACATACATGCATGCATACCAATTTGCAATGAAATATGATACACTCACAAAATCTTTGATTATTTAACCTAAATGAACGGCATTGATTTTGGAATCATATGTGAGTATCATCTAATTTGCATCATCTCATTTATTCTGGCAATTTTGATGGTGACTTGCACCCAAACTAATAGTCGAACATTTTAACCCAGTGTTATAAGATCACTGGGATACATTGACAAGGGAAACAGTAGCTTTGCACTCAATGTTGCTGTTGCTAAAATGTGGATAGTTGCTTATGGGTTTCATTGTTACTTTTATCCATATATGTACATGAATTGAAAAGGGGCACACATTAAGTAATGATACCTTTGCAAAATATATAAATGTTTCATATATCATAAGTCTTTGGAAATCTCCATACTCACCATTACATTGTGATACAACCATTATATCTTAAAATGAAGAACAGTATGATCCGAAATGTGACTATGTTGATGACATTTTCGAGATTAAATTAAATTTCCAGTCATTCAGGAATACTTTACGTTCAAACATTAATATCCGACTTATCTGGGAAAGAAGGTTAAATTTCTGGTACATTTCCTCATTAAAATAACACAGTAAATTTGGAAATCTTTTGCTATAATTGAACAATAATTTTATATATACTGGTTTTGAATAGGCTTAACTTGCTTCTTTAAAAGTAGTATGAATTTACAGGCAGATTTTTTGTAGCTGTCTGTTCTATTTGATTACTGTAAATGATATAGTTTTAGCATATTCAGATATATCATTTTTTATAGCAATAGTTGCGATTCAGGTACATTCTCAAATGTGTGCTTTAAAAGAGCATCGAATTTAAAGTCTGAGTTTTCAGCAAGTGTAATCCTCGCTTGGCAGAACAGTAAGAGTCATGAAATGAGTGCATAAAACAGTGAACAAGCCGACATAACCAAATCGTTTATAAACTAAACGTATAATTATAGTTTCCACTTCCATCTTCAAGTTCTCCTCGGAATATGAGGGGTCCACATGGGAGATAGCCCTAGAACAGTGAACGTTCAGAGGTTAAATTTTATTAAGATAGAAAGAAGGAGCTGACAGTGAGGTCTGACTTTTATCAAAATAAACTAGTTAAAACCTAAGTGTCAAAGGTATGCTAAATTCAGTGAGTGTATGAATATTTTACTTACCCATTAGTAGCACATGACAACCAGATGGATAAGCTAATGTAGTAATGGTTCGATCATTCTTATTAAATTTTCGTTTGAAAATGTAGCCTGTGCTGTAACAATCATTGATAGTTGGCAATATATTGTCATAGATTCCTATATTTTATATATTTAATTATGTCAGGAAGTTTGAGAATCAATTTCCGCAGACTAGACGTTTCAAATACATATCAATTTAATATTTGTTCTTGATCTACAATCATTCTAAGCTTTCCTCACTGAGGAGTAAACATATCCAGTTTATAGACTAGAATGCCATAATGCACTCATTAAATACATTTTTTATTTTTGAAATTACTTGTATTATTATCAAAACTATTTGATAGCAAGACATATCTACACCAGCCCTTGTGGGTAACATTGTCCTACTAATAAAAAACGTTTCACGTTGATAAAAGTTGCAAATTTACTGTTTACATAAAGAACTATTGCATTCTCTACGACATATGTATTTTTTCCGGTAGTATTTGGATGTTCGATACAAGTTATTCAGTTTTAAAATGGTAAAATGGTCATATTATATATCTGTAAATGGACAACACAGACACCCACATTCAGTATTTACCTTAAAAGCTGCTAGAAGGCATTTACAACTACATTGTACAGTGAAATACAAAGAGCTACAGCATACAAATCAGCATATATATTTAAATGATCGTTTTACAATGTCAATTGCTGATAGGAAAAGTTAAATTGTCCACGATTGATTACCTGCGAAGACATTGCAAGACTCTCGACACCTCAGCTTTTGTGAGCAGTGTTACACAACATTTCATGGTAGAACGAAAACGACAATATTCACATGTGGATTACATAGTAGTTTTGAAATAACTAATTGGACAAGACAATCAGAATCCGTGCTGTGTGTACGCGTGCACGCGTGCATTTGTGTGTGTGTGTGTGTGTGTGTGTGTGTGTGTGTGTGTATGTTAGCTTTCGTTTACGAACAAATTCCTTCTGTGAAATTAGGAAGTGTACATGTACACACATGAAAACGACTAGGAATTGAATTGTCTATATTAAACAGTAAAGTGTAAGCCGTCGTTCGCAATTTTATGGAAGTAAATAATTGGGTAGAATCGTCTGGAGGTAGATGGTGCTGGATATGAATTAATCATGTCTTCTTCAGGAAGATGGTAATGCGAACTGATGCGATCACCGCTTGGAGAGTTCTGGGTGACAGAATGTAATCGTCGCGTGGCTTTTGGCGTCTCCTTGCAAATGTATGATCCTTTCATGACAATATATAATTCAACTTTAAGTTGTCAAGGTTGTGTCCCTCACCATAAACATAGAGACTACATGCACCCTAACAGAAAATACTCATTCATATGTCAATCTGCGAAGACTGAGGAGACAAAACACGTCTCAATATTGTCGGATATATATATATATATATATATATATATATATATATATATATATATATATATATATATATATATATATATATCTATAAATATATATATATATATATATATATATATATATATATATATATATATATATATATATATATATATATATATATATATATATATATATATATATATATATATATATATATATATATATATATATATAAAGTCATTCAAAATTACACTTCAAACAACACTTCACGGGATAAACTCTAAATATCTGCTGTATAAATCCGACAATTGGACATTTGGTTCCAGAATGTTCGCAACGTCAAAAAACGAACATCTCAGCGAAGAGAAAACATAAACAAAACGTAAATTCAACTCGTATAATTTTCAAGAAAGGTCTTTGTTTATCTGAGAGAGAACAAAGACAAATGGCGTTCTCCAGATTTAGAAACAGATAAAAGAAGCACAATAAAAGGTAA